>JAODKC010000039.1:19698658-19708803 GCA_026777985.1 Mormyrops attenuatus | reverse complement strand
GTAATGTACCACTCGCCTCACAGTCGTATGTCTGTAATGTACCACTCGCCTCACAGTCGTATCTCTGTAATGTACCATTCGCCTCACAGTCGTATCTCTGTAATGTACCACTCGCCTCACATGTCTGTACGTTTGGACAAAAGCATCTGCTAAATAAAAATAAATGTAAATCTGTAAGTTACAAAGGTTTCCCATGTTGATCTGCAAGCAGAAGCAAGAAATCTCCTATTTTTCTGTCTTTTGACAGATGGGAGGGGCGGGGCCAGGCTCACTCGTTGCCCCAGTCGAGACGGGCGGTGATGTGCTGTTTGACGTCCCGCATGCGGTCCTGTGTCAGGTGGCCCACCAGCACCTGCCTCCGCAGATCCAGCACCTCGTTCATCACGTGCCACAGTCGGTGGAAGAGGTCTCCCTCGTTCCTCTGCGCAGGGACACAGGAGCCGGCAAAAGGAATCAGACTGTGCGTATGCGCCATTGAGCACAGAGAAGCAGACACTGAGCTGTGCTGAGGCCTCCCAGCCACACGGGGTGCCTGTCATTCGATGGGCGTGGGTTTAGGGCAGCTCTCACCACATAGAGCTGCTTCCACATGGTTCCCCACTCCCTCAGCGTGGACGTCATCTCCGTAATGACCGGGTCCTCTTCCGGCACCACGGTCTCAAACTGCCTGGGGGTCAACGGTGCAACAGGTCACAGCTACCGACCCAAGAGCACACTGAAACGTACTCTGGGGCAACTCGAGAATGTTTTTAAGGTGGGGAGCATAAAAGGGTTCATAATTTATGCGGAGGGGCCAACCTTAAAATTAGCCAATGATATGTTTTGAGTCACTGAATGACAGAGGAGGAGGCACTCCAGGAGCCAATCAGCTTTCAGCTGGGGCCAGTGCCCCTGTGGCCCTTGCATGCACTCCTGTATGTACTTTGGTGCATCACTAAAACATCCAATTAAATAAAAAAACAAAGGTATACTGATTCTTCCTACATCCTTATATATCATCTTCTTTCAATCAGCGAAGCCACAATCTCACAAAAAAACCGGAGCCTTTTCATCCAATCGAAACACGTCAGAAAGGTGTCATTTCTCATCAAGCAGCTCCGTTACTTACCCTTTATTCTTGATATGAGCATTTTTCAAGTGAATGTAGCTTGATGGGAAAATTCCCTGTGTGGAGATTAAAATGCCTAATTATTCCTCTCAGAAACAAATTACAATAATATTGCTTGAAAAACTGAGCTTATCAAACACAAGTAATCGCGGCTGTTTATTTCAAGGAAGAAGCAGAAAGACAGGATACAGCTCATTCCAATGTTTTTGTTTGCGTCTAAATGCGTCACATGCAAGATTACGATTAACCACGGGTCATCTCCTTATGTGGCAGAGCCCTACATCCCACAACACCCCCAAGACAAACAAACCGCTTGTACCCACCTTCACATTTGGGTTCTTAAGGATAAAGCCTCTGTACCAGCCTGGGGAGGACAAAGAGAGAATGTGGGCAGGGCACCACAACATTAAACACCATCCTAAAGGTGCTCCTAGGCTCAGAGAGCCTTTAATCCCTGTGTTAACATTCTCCCGGAACACAATAGGCCGCAAAATTACACGTGACATTAAGTGCTGTGACAGATATTAAGGATGTTGTATGGATAAAAGCTTCCTGGGTAAGAGCAGCCATTTATGCTACCCTTGATTGGTGGGGGGGTCTCTCCATGCCCTAATATGCAGCTAGTTTGTTTCCTAAACACAGAGTGCTCACACTCCTCCGTTCGTATCGGCCCAACCAGCCTGTCTGCGGATACAGAAAAGGCCTCAGTGATGCCCTGCTGGAGTGTTTAGCACCAACGGGAAGGGCTGTCAAGCGTCTGTTATCACAGTGCTTAATCCAGTCCGGCGGGCACAGGGGCGGGAGCCAAAACGCCGCGCTCTGCGCTTTATTACCACCACTGCGGGCCTCCGGGCCTCCCACACACACACGACCAATCAGAAGCATGCTGATGGAGTTAGCATTAGCGACAGGAACGAGAGCGCTGCTATAAAAGCTCACGTTGATGGACTGGGTCAACACGCCCCACAGCAGTCTACACAAGAGATTACAAATAAAATTAAAGTACTGCTTCTCTGTGCAGTAAACACATGTATTTTAGATCGTGGAGAGAAAAATCCAAATTGCATGAAATGTGAGACCTTGAGAGCCAGGGGTCCTGGAAGAGTTCAGAAATAACCTCTGTTTTCACGTAAGTGGAATCAGTTACTACAGTTACAGTGCAGAAAATACACCGTATGAATACGTGAAAGACACACTGGCGGAAAAGAGTCTCTGTCAAACTGAGCAAAGCAGAACACCGCTTAGGCACTGAAAGGATGAGTGTTCTGCCGCTGTTCTCTCGCCAGGCAGTAACAGATCTGCAATGGGTGTGATGTCGCAGAGGAGGCCGCAGTTCACCTTCACACTTCTCCAGGATCTGCACGGTGTCTCCAATCTCCAGCGGCAGGCCGTGCTGTCCCGTCCCACGAAAACCGGCCAGAACTGAAACACAAAGGAGACACATCTGTTAGTCACACAAGTCAGAGGGTCAAACTAGCCGCTAGCATGCTAGTCGAGTACAGTACTGAACCGTCTTTAAGGTTTGATTTCAGCATTATTTTTTAGAACTGTGGTGTTGACTTAAATACTGTTTCTGCCAATAGTGAATGTCTGAGGGATTTACCCTCAACGCATCACAAAGCGACAGAATGCGACACTTCAGATAGAGCACACAGGTCTGCAGAGAAACACCACACAACTGCTCCTTCACCCCTTCATCCATCTGCTCCTCTCAAAAATTTTGCCACGACTGCAAACAACAAATCAGGCAGGTGCCCAGAGCTCCAGGAAGGCCATGACCCCCCACCCCAGGGACCTGGGTCCTCGTCAGATTCCCATCCTGGTTCCATATGCCATGGGGTACGATTGAGTGATTCAGAGAGAAAGACGGCACGATGTGTGGGGCCGAGGAAGCAGACTGTGACTGCTGTGCTCGAGATGATTCAGCAGGAGCTTCACGGCGAACAGCATCAGACCTCCGTCCTGGTGATCCAGTGCCCAGCTGCTGTCTTGCTGTGCAATGAATCAATTTGCTTTCCTGCCAGTTAGGAAGTGAAGCACAAAGCCATGGACATGTACCTCACAGACACAGAAACGCACGCCCACACGCACGCACGCACGCGCACGCACACACACACGCACGCACGCACACACACACGCACACACACGCACGCACGCGCACACGCACGCACACACACACATGCACACACACACACACACACACACACACACACACAGCCGCTGTGGCCTCAGGCCTCAGATAACAGCCCTCGGCACCAGTCATGTGAGGGTGTGATGTTTCCGCATTACACACCTCTTCCCCTGTCTCTGTTATTTCTCTTCTCCTCTGTCTCACACCTCGTCAGCTGTGTGTGTGTGGGGGGGGGGTGGCTGATGGGTCCCCCTCAGTGATTGAGAGACTGCACAGGAAGCCAGAAGCTGGCTGGTTGTACCCCATCGTGCTCTGGGCACTCCCACTGGCGCCAGGAGAACGTCCAGATGTACAGACTGTGTAAAGCGGTTAGCTGTTAGCCAGCTGGGGCTGGAGGGTAATTACTGCTGTAATTACAATCTGCGGCCAGGTGGAGGTAGAGGCGCCGGACCCCAGGGGACGCACCCCTCTACACCTGGCCGTCACCCTGGGACACCTGGAATGCGCTCAAGTGCTGCTGCAGCACGGCGCCGACGTCAGCAAGGAAAACAGCAACGGCTGGACAGGTGCGTGGGGGGCAAGGGGGGGTGCATGAGACGAGACCAGGGAGAAAACAGCTGACAAGACCACCCCCCCATCTCCCTCTTAGTGCTCCAGGAGGCCATATGCACCAGGGATCCGGAGCTGGTACGCCTCGTCCTACGTTACCGTGACCACCAGCGAGCCGTGAAGCGATTGGCTGGCATCCCTCTGCTGCTGGACAGGCTGCGCCAGGTGAGACTAAAAACAGACAATAAACATACCTGAAAGGAGAAGCTGCCCATGCACCGCCCCGAGTGGCATTCCTCTATTACCCAGCATTACTGGAAGCGCTCCCTATGTAGCTTCAGATTAGCCTTTCTGCTAGCCATGAGTCACAGGAGTCCATCTGACTCGGGACATTGTGTCCACACCGACACCTGGGCTGGGGAACTTAGTGGTACCTCTCAAAAACAACCCACCCCCACTGAATGCAAAAAGCACATCAAGGAGATTCGTATCGCTGTGATCAGCAGCCATCGATCCCAGCTTGACCCAGCCTCCCTCCTGCTGCCCGATTTTGCTATACTGAGCTCGTCGGCACCCTTGCCAACTTGTGCCACTAACACCTGAAAGGGCTGTCAGGGCGGAAGTAAGTTCAGGTTAACACCCGATCCAAAAAAGGCAGGCTTTGTTGCTGTACAAGAAAGATTCACAGGTCACTTCCCTGCGGGAATCACTGCGGGATGTCACACGACCGGTGAGTGACATCAGGGAAACAGACAGCACACAGGTCATTCACGTATCTGCACATAGTAATCGGAATTTGACTAAAGCATTTGGATAAAACCTGGAAATCCACAGGTAACATATCTTAGAGGTGCTAATCTTATGAACCTGGTAGTGTTAGACACAACAATCTCTATCTATCTATCTATCTGATCCTCTTACAATCGCTGAGTCAGGGCTCTTCCTGCAGTCAGACCGTGTTCTGGGTTCCTGGGCCCCAATCACGTGGCCTCATTACCTCTCTGCCTCTGTCACCCTCTTACCACACCTCAGGGCCGCATGAAGACATGGCTGGGCCCCTGAGAAATGCTACCAAATGAGCCCCCACTAATGTCTGGGCCCATAAGTCTTGCTATTTCTTCCACATTAAGGGGGGCCTGCCCCCGACACACATCACAGTAATAGCAAACATCACGGTAATGACACACATCACGGCAAGGACACACATCATAGTAAGGACACACATCACAGAAATTACACACATCACGGCAAGGACACACATCAGTGCAAGGACACATATCATGGTAAGGACACAACACGGTAAGGACACAACACGGTAAGGACACTTCATGTATGTCCAGCTGATGTAAGCCTTGTCCCTGTATGTCACTCATGTTCCCACTGCCATTATTTACAGTGTCTGCAGGAAGCCAATGAAGGTCTAGAGTGTGGTATGTTCCCCTGCAGCAGAATGCTTTTCAGCCATCTTGGGGGTTTTTGGGAACTCGTGACTGTTTATCCAGCACCAGTACCCCTTCCCTCCTTATGACCGTGACCGTGCTCCTACATCTCCCCACTGCTCCTGTCTCTAACCAGTCTGTTCTCATCTCCCATCCCCCCTCTCTTCCTGCAGGCTCAGGATTTCTATGTGGAGATGAAATGGGAGTTCACCAGCTGGGGTATGTCTGCCCCCCGTCCCCCCTCCCCCACCCAGACTGACCGGTGCCCCTCCCTGATCAAGTTAGCGCCACTGGCTATCCTCCCTTAGATGGTTCATAAACACTGGAGAATTCCAGGGACTTCTGAGCAGCCTGCAACTTGAGGATCTTTCACTCTAACAAATCAATAATTAATTAAACACTGAATAATGACATTTGAAATTTTTCAACATTGGTGTCCCGACCTTCCTGCCCTTTAGCCACACCCTTCCAGCCCCTTAACCCCGCCCTTCCTGCCATTTAACCCCACCCTTCTTGCCCATTAGCCCCACCCTTCCAGCCCCTTAACTCCGCCCTTCCTGCCATTTAGCCCCACCCTTCTAGGCCCTTAACTCTGCCCTTCCTGCCCCCTTAGCCCCACCCTTCCAGCCCCTTAACTCCACCCTTCCTGCCATTTAACCCCACCCTTCTTGCCCATTAGCCCTGCCCCATGTGCTTCTGCCTCCCCTGCAGTGCCCCTGGTCTCCCGGATCTGCCCCAGTGACACCTACCGTGTGTGGAAGAGCGGCCAATGCCTGCGTGTGGACACCACACTCATGGGCTTTGATCACATGACCTGGCAGAGAGGAAACCGCAGCTTCATTTTCCGGGGACAAGGTGAGGGCCACGCTCATGGGCTTTGATCACATGACCTGGCAGAGAGGAAACCGCAGCTTCATTTTCCGGGGTCAAGGTGAGGGCCACGCTCATGGGCTTTGATCACATGACCTGGCAGAGAGGAAGCCGCAGCTTCATTTTCCGGGGTCGAGGTGAGGGCCACACTCAGCGGCAGAGGACAAGCTCAAAGCGGCCTCTTCATTTCCTCTCTCTTTACTTTAGTGATCATTTCTCCCCATCTCCCCCTTCATCACAGCAATACCACATGATGACACCCCCTCTTTCATCTTCTTTAAAATTTGTATATTATTCTCACTTAAGAAAAACTTTCTCCCGAGAGACTAATTAAGAAAATCGCATATGATAATATTGTTATCTTATCTGTTTCTCCACTTGATCCTCTCATCCTTGTCCCTGGCCAGACTCCAGTGCTGTGGTGATGGAGGTGGACCATGACAGGCAGCTGGTCTTCTGCGAGACACTCCGAGTGTCCTCTGTGCCGTCGCCCCAGTCCTCGCCGCCCAACGGGTCCCAGCGTGGCAGTAACGACCTTGGCCTTCAGGGGGTGCTAGAACCCACCGAGGAACAGGTGGCAGCTCGGCTCTCCGCGCCCGTTGTCACAACGCAGCTGGACACCAGGAACGTGTCCTTTGAGAGGTGGGAGGTGTGCGTGGACGCATTTAGCGGTTTGTGAGGGCATCCATTTTGAAAAAAAAACACAACAAAAATATTTCTTTCTCAGTTTTGTTTTGGTTGTTTGGGATTGTTAGCTGTAATTAAATACGATGTTAGCTATACAGTACACATGTGGGGGGTGAATTTAGGAGGTAAAAACCAATGTAGAGAGTTAAAGAGGCAGCAGAGAATGATGAGAAAGAGACGGTAGATGGAGAGAGGAGAGATTACAGAATCACAGCTCTGAGGAAAGGAAGACAGTCCAGTATTGGGGGCTGTAACAGGGGTTTGAACGTGCGCTGAGTCCTCAGCCGCCCCAAGCTGTGACAGGGACAGCTCACCGAGACAGGGATGGCTCGTTGGGACAGAACCCTCAGCCAGCTGCCAGTGTGCAGGAGTTTGATGTCAGAGTATGAAATCACGGTCAGGGAGGATTGATGTCAACTGCAGCCTCACAGTGCACGGCAGAGGGAGGAGGAGTGGGAGGGGGACGTTGGGAGGACGATGTGGTGGGAGGGGCTTAGAGTGACTGCAGAACGCCACGCTGCTCTTTCAGGGCTCTGTCAGCACTTCATCTGCCTTCCCCGGATGGTAACTTGCCAATCCTCAGTTCAGTGACCCAACCTGTCATCCATCTGCTCTGCCTCACAGGAATAAGACGGGGATACTGGGCTGGCGCAGTGAGAAAACTGAAATTGTGAACGGCTATGAAACCAAGGTAGGCCACAGTGAGGCTGCACCCTGCACAGCATTATGTCTGTATGATCATAGCAGTAGCTGGGTGGACACTGGCAGAATCCTGACAAAACACAGATCAGCTGGGCAGACACTGGCAGAATACTGACAAAATATAGACCAGCTGGGTGGACACTGGCAGAATACTGACAAAATATAGACCAGCTGGGTGGACACTGGCAGAATACTGACAAAACACAGATCAGCTGGGCAGACACTGGCAGAATACTGACAAAATATAGACCAGCTGGGTGGACACTGGCAGAATACTGACAAAATATAGACCAGCTGGGTGGACACTGGCAGAATCCTGACAAAACACAGATCAGCTGGGCGGACACTGGCAGAATACTGACTAAATATAGACCAGCTGGGTGGACACTGGCAGAATACTGACAAAATATAGACCAACTGGGTGGACACTGGCAGAATACTGATAAAACACAGATCAGCTGGGCGGACACTGGCAGAATACTGACAAAACACAGATCAGCTGGGTGGACACTGGCAGAATCCTGACAAAACACAGATCAGCTGGGTGGACACTGGCAGAATACTGACAAAACACAGATCAGCTGGGTGGACACTGGCAGAATACTGACAAAACACAGATCAGCTGGGCGGACACTGGCAGAATACTGACAAAATATAGACCAGCTGGGTGGACACTGGCAAAGTATTGACAAAATATAGACCAGCTGGGCGGACACTGGCAGAGTACAGACAAAACACAGACCAGCTGGGCAGACACTGTCAGAGTACTGACAAAACACAGACCAGCTGGGCAGACACTGTCAGAGTACTGACAAAACACAGACCAGCTGGGCAGACACTGGCAGAATACTAACAAAACACAGACCAGCTGGGGTGCACAGGCTTCTCCAAAACTGGGATGAATTCCATTTTTCCACAGTTCACACATTTCCAACAACCAGCAGGCCAACCAGAAGCGATCATCAGCCAGCCTCCTTTTCAAAGGTCACTTGTGTCTCTGACGCTCAGGTGTATGGCGCCTCCAATGTGGAGCTGATCACCCGAACCAGGACAGACCACCTTGCTGAGCCTCACAAAGCCAAACCCAGGAGTAGGTGTAACCATTTCCTCGGCACACTGTAGCTGTTCTGTGTTCAGTAGCCCAAGTCTGAAAATTTGTCAGAAGTGTTTGTCAACTACTATGCCCCCTGTTCGTCACAGTAGAGGGCCCATTGCTTGTTTAGCTTCTGTGTTATTGGCTTGGTCCTCCCTTAGGCAGCAAGACTCCCCTCCAGTCGTTCCTGGGCATCGCTGAGCAGCACGTAGGCTCCAACAACGGGGTGAGTGGGCATCGCAGACTTGGCAGACACCTCCCAGCCGCTCTGTCACCATGCCCCCCCAGTGCCCAGCCACACCCACCCTCTCTGCCTGTCCCACCCACAGACCCAGGTGACTCAGATGTCCAGCCACCCCAGCAACCCCCCGGCCCTCACAGCGGAGGAGTACTTCAACCCGGGACTGGCCCTCGGTTCCCGTGATATTAGCCCCCCCTGCCAGCTCACCACAAAGACGCAGAGGTCCTCATACCCTGCCCCCCACCCCCGGCGCTGCAGCATGTGTCACACTGCAGAAGCATTTCTCATTACTGACTGTGTGTGTGGGGTTCAAGTCCTAACCTTACTGTGTGTGTGGGGTTCAAGTCCTAACCTTGCTGTGTGTGTGGGGTTCAAGTCCTAAGCTTGCTGTGTGTGTGGGGTTTGATCCTGGAATAGATATTGTACATTTATATTATTTGCATAATATTTAAATATAACTGAATGATACTCAGGTCTGTATACCTACTTAAACTTATCAGTGAAAGCAAGACATAAGGACTAATAATAATGTAAATATAATGAATCCAGGCCACATTTTCATGCTGTATATAGTATGTGATATTAAATGGATGGTCAGCATGTGACTTTGCTACTTGGCCACAGGTTCAAGGCCAAGCTGTGGCTGTGTGAGTCCCACCCACTGTCCCTGGCAGAGCAGGTCGCTCCCATCATCGACCTCATGGCTATCTCCAATGCCCTTTTCGCTAAGCTGAGGGAGTTCATCACGCTGCGCCTCCCGCCTGGCTTCCCCGTCAAGATCGGTGAGTGCAGTCAGGGGCTGTTGAGCAGGGGGTGTGGCCCTGGATGGAGGTGTGACTCAAGGAAAGGAGTATGGCTCAGGATAGGGGGTGTGGCCCAGGGATGGGGGGTGTCAGGTGAGAGACGCTGTGGGTTTGGCCCAGGGACGTGGGGTCTTCGGTGAGAGGTGTTATTGGTGTGACCCAGGGAGGTGGGGTCTCGGGTGAGAGGTGTTGTGGGTGTGGCCCAGGGAGGAGGGGTACTGGGTGAGAGGTGTTGTGGGTGTGGCCCACGGAGGTGGGGTCTTCGGTGAGAGGTGCTGTGAGTGTGGCCCAGGGAGGTGGGGTCTTGGGTGAGAGGTGTTGTGGGCGTGGCCCAGGGAGGTGGGGTCTTGCGTGAGAGGTGCTGTGGGTGTGGCCCAGGAAGGTGGGGTCTCGCGTGAGAGGTGCTGTGGGTGTGGCCCAGGAAGGTGGGGTCTCGGGTGAGAGGTCTTGTGGGTGTGGCCCAGGGAGGTGGGGTCTTCGGTGAGAGGTGTTATTCGTGTGACCCAGGGAGGTGGGATCTCG
>JAODKC010000039.1:19658349-19678194 GCA_026777985.1 Mormyrops attenuatus | reverse complement strand
ACAAAGAGGACGGAAGAAGCATGTAGCGAGAAGAAGACATAAATTAACTGCCATAGCTATGTGTCAAATTAAAAGGGAAGACTTATAGACTCTTTAGAATCAAATGCCACCATTTAAAACACTGCAATCTGAATGGAATCTCTGGAAGCACTATGTACAGTGTGTTACATGACGTCGTTAGGGTCACAAAGGCTAAAACATAACCTCCACTCAATAAGGCATGCAAGCTAAAATGTCAAGAATATGCACAGACACACCTCAAGAGTGATTTTATAAAGGTTTTGTGAACAGATGAGATGAGAGTGACTCTTGATGGAGAGGATGGGCCCATGGATGGACACCTTCTTCAAGTACCAACAGGGTGGTGGAGGAGTGATGGTGTGGGCTGCAGTTATCAGTGATAAACTTGTTGGATCTTTCAGACTTCCAGATGGTATAAAAATTAACCACATGATTAAATTCCAATTTCTAGAGGATACCTTCTTCAAACACTGGTACAGGAAGAAGTCAGAAGCTTTCAAAAAGATATGATGTGCATGCAGGACGGTGCCCCATCCCATATTCTTGCAGGACAGTGCCCCTCTCCATGATATGCATGCAGGACAGTGCCCATTCCTATGCATCAAAGCATTCCATAGATTGGCCAAGAAAGGTGATTGAATTATGACCAGGCCCCCATCATCACCTGACATAATGCCCATTGAGAGCTACAGGGCCAGACTGAAGTATGAGATTTACCAAGATGATAAGCAGTACACTTCTCAGAGCAGCGTCTGGGAGGCGGTCCTAGCTGACGTGGCTAATATAGGACGGGATCAAAGCAAAAACTTGACTGGTTCAGAGGTGAACAGGCTCATTGGTCATTCAGAAGAAAGGTGGCTATACAGGACATTAAACTTGGTGAAGTTTGTTATTCCTAATATAGACTGAATAAGACAATTTTATTATTATTTCTGTTGATGGTGAAGTGAGACAATCCACTTAGTTTCTGATGCCTATTAATTCTGCACACATCAACATCAAGTGTTTGTCTTATTTTTGTTTGTGAAAGTCTAATGTAACGTTATCTCTAAATGCATTTACTTGGAGCAAAAGAAAACTTTAGAATTAATTTTTATAAGCCTGCCCAACTTTTGCTAAAAAATATGGAAATAGTACTTGCCTAATAATTCTGCACACAATGTATAATTGTTTAACAAGCAGCCTCAGTACGAAGAAGCAGGCGGTGAGACCCAAAGAATGACTGACACAGAAGGTCAGCTCATCCCTGGAAGCAAAGGGGCAAGGTAGCTTTTTATTTTACTGACCCATTTTCAGCTCTCCAAATCCCAGACGTGTGAAGACACCCCCCATCTCGAAAATTACAGTGAGCAGTGACTGACAACTGCCCCTCCCCTGGCCATCTGCTGGCTCCCATTGGTCAAAAGCAGGCAGTGACTGACAACGTGTGGCCAATCCGATGCGCCGCAGCCCTCCAGACCTACTGAACCGGGGGGGGTTACACTGGCATCATATACAGACGGGACTTGTTAGGGCACAGACTCTATCATCACTATGGAAGGGGCCAGGCTGACTAGCAGAGACGCAGGACCTCTCTACCCCCACCTGCTCCTGCCCATATTAGTCAGCCACAGGGAAAAAAGATAAATATAGCGGAAGTAGGGAAGGTCGGGGGGGGCACCAGCAGCGAAGAGCGCGGAATTATATTGCCCTGGGAGACAATCCATGACAAACTCAAAATGGTCCAGGGGCCAACAGTGGGAGATAAATTCAACACCCAGAGGAACCCGTGACCAGAACTGGCCTCTTACTGGGCAGAACCCCAGCCTACAAGTCAAGGACCCCCCCCCCCCCCGCTTCCACTCATTGGTCTGGTCCAGATGCTCCTTGGCCAATCAGAGAAATATGACTATTCTCAGGAGGAGAGGGGGAATTTCCCAGGGAGATTCACGGACAAGGAAATATGGAAGGGGGGCGACCTACTGGGGCTTGAGAGGACACAGCAATGCTGGAGTGAGAGGCGAGCGCTTTCACAGTCCAACACAAACATGCTGCTCTCAGGCTTCATGTGTGCCACTGTTACCGCACTGCACCAGCTTCAGTCACTGGAACAATGTCGGTTTCCGGGTAACACTTCCCGCGGCTATGCTACGTCCCGTCACAAATTACAAGGAGCCCGACTGCTCCGTATTTAGACTTTCCACCTATCCGGAACCTTCTCTCCACTCTGATTTTTCCCCAGAGGTTCTTCCCACCCTCAGACTCCTGCGAGCACTGATTCCTGCTATCCCTGCTACCCGGCATGGAGGGCTGACTTCAGGGGACAAAAATGCTTAAGTATGTGAGAAATGTATGTGAGAAAAAAATGGAGCATGCTGGTTTGATCTTAGCAATCTAGAAAACACCCTGGTACAATCATTAGGGCCACTGGTATGCTTGGATCAGCAGGGAGAAACACACACACACACACACACAACCATGCAGGTTGTGCGTCAAACTCCCAGGCTGGGCCACCAGCTCAGAGTCGGGCCGGGTGATCGCACGCGGGCTCAGAGTCGGGCCGGGTGATCGCACGCGGGCTCAGAGTCGGGCCGGGTGATCGCACGCGGGCTCAGACACAGGAATGGGCTGAATGCCTTAGGCCACCAGGTGCAGTTGCCCGATGACGCAGGACAGCGAATCCCTGGGGAGTCCACGCCCAGTTCACGTTCCATCAACCAAGTGTACAACGACCCAGGAAGTACGCACATTACTTACGAATGCGACCAGGGTGGGGGCACACAACAGTGAATGGCCTCAGGGCAACACAATATTCACAATGGATTAGACTCCCCCCAGATTCTCTTGAGAAACTGAAGGTTTGTTCTACCGATTGATGGTAACACTTTAGAACGAACATAAATCTCATACAGTCAATTCAATCATGTAATTAAGGAATGAGGCAGAGTTTGGGGGGCGGCTGAAAACCTTGCATGGCATACGTTCTGGGTGCTCATTCCGGAGTGACTCATCGCCTTTAAGGACCGAGCCCGGGTACAGCTCTCTGGACCGGTGTCACTGCAGGAGGAAACGTGCTGAGAGACACTAAGCGGATCAGGGACGCAGTGATGCTGACAGTGAAACCCCTGTTAATCTGCACAAGGCACTGTAAACGGCTGACCTTTAATGCTTCGTCTGCTTGAATGTTTGTGAAATACGATACGGATCCAAGTCCCTCGGGGTCTGCTTACTGAATGTCTCAAAAAAACCTTTATTCAAAAAGACAAAATACAGCATACGGCGCTACTTTGCGGCGGGGGGCGGTATAAATGAATTTATGTTAAAAGGACTGACGTGCATTTCGGACGGGACCCCCGCCCCCGGCACGCGGCCGGACTCCCACGCACGTTCCTTCCGAACAGGGAGGAAGTTCAGCCAAACGCCATTACATCCGCCGTCCGGGAAAAACCCCCATGTGACACTGGACGGGACTCCAGCTGCTCTTACTGTACGAGTCCGGGCAAAAGCATCCCGGACCCATTAAAACAACGCCGCATGTTCCCGACCTCGCTGTACAACTCTTTACTTCGGACACAAATTAAATGCACTCCGACTTGGGTTTGTAGGCAAGAGGAAAGACCTTTTAATTACGTAGATTCAGTATTAGCCGGTATAAAGTAGGAAGCTAAGAGATTTGTTCTTGAGCGTGTGCCCGGTACTCAGAGAGGAGGAACTCAGAGAGCAGGTACTCAGAGAGGAGGTACTCAGAGAGGAGGAACTCAGAGAGCAGGTACTCAGAGAGCAGGTACTCAGAGAGGAGGTACTCAGAGAGGAGGAACTCAGAAAGAGGTACTCAGAGAGGAGGTACTCACATCTGCTTGATCTGGCTGTGCGACACCACCGCGTTCTCGCAGAAATACGGCATCATCTTGGCCCCGCAGCAGGAGCAGAAGGAGCCCGCCGCCGCCGCGGAGCGCCTCGTAGCCGTCAAGCCGCCCAGGGTCATGGGGCCCGGGGCCCGGGGCCCGAGACGAGGTTCCGCTCAATCCGCACCGGCCATCACTCAGCGACCGGGGACAAAACTCCGCCCGAAATATCGACCTTATATTTATATGTACAGCAGTTAAAATCCCGTTGAAAAAAGTTTCCCACTACAGTATTCAGTATACAGATATTCTGTATCGTTCAATTGTTTTATATCCACGTTTTAAAGGCGATCCGGGCTTCTTGCCAAATACAACCACAACAACAGTGAGAGACGAGACGAAACGAAGTCAACCGAGGTGAGAAACAGCGGATCCGGCTCGATCTTCAAGACGAATGTTGTATAAACTTCGAACTATTTCCAGTTTGCTGTGTCAACATATAGTCGCCTAGGCTAGCAGTTCAAATGCCAACACGGGGGCACAGACTAAGGGCGCCAAAATGATCTTCCTTAAATAAAATAAACACGTATACAATCAGCTGGATAAAGCGACGGGTACTTCCCGCTGGCTTCACATGCCCCCCCGGAGCCGGACTGCGCCGCTCGTATCTGCTGCGTAAAGCCGAAGCGGGAGGGAGGAGCCGCGGACATGTGCTTCGGCGGGGACCCGCCCAGGGCCAAGGGGCCTGGAGAGACACGACGCCGCCGGCTCCTCTGCAGCGACGAAGGGGAACAGCTCACAAAGCCTCTACGACGCACCCTCCGCATCAGTGGCTCAGCTCCGCCTGCTCATGTTTTATATAAAATGATCAACACGGGAGTTTGAAACGTGAGCTATGCACATGAATTTTTTTTTCCCTCCAAGGAATGCGTAATTACCAAATGCTCATTTGCTTGCATAGTTCAATGGGCACCCAGTGTAAATCCACTCAAAGTGATGAACGGTCCCACACACACTCAAACACAAACCTCTCCAATGTGAAATCCTGAGAACATAGAGCGGGTATCTGAAAGCGGGCCGAAAAGTGTACCCATGTAAATTCAGCAGCAGACGGTCAGCATGTAACAGGAATTAAATTCAGGATTCAAATCTATGTTAAACACTTAAAGGCCCACATTTAAAGGAACCATGGGGAGATGGCGCCGGACAGGGCAGCTCAGCCTCTGATAGGCAGCAGACTGGCTCTCGCACATGGGCCACAGCATATTTACAAGGCACACACCTGTGCATCATACCTCTAACACATTTAAAAGAAACTATGTTGCTGGTAGACCGTTTCAAACTAGTTTGGTGATTCGTTTTCTTTTCATAAAGCAGAGCAGAGATCAAAGGCACAGTCTGACATGTCACACAGGTTTACCGCAGAATTTCTGTGAGATCCAGTGCACAGGTTTGCCTCGGTTTCCTTAACCCAGTGTCAGACACACTGGCCCCAGTCCAGTCCAGACTGGATTTCCACTGGGCTCCACTTACTTCCTGGTGCTGTTGGTGGAGCAGACGTGGGACACACGTGCTGTGGGTCTGTCAGCGTGAAACTCTCGCCAGTAACACGAGTCCGGAACTGCATTTCACTGCAGTCCAGGCTCCTTGTTTTCTGACAATGTTGAGACTCATGAACGTGTGTGTGTGTGTGTGAGAGAGTGTGTGCGTCAGCTCAACAATAGGTCTGCCACGAGCCATCCAATCAGGTGCCACTTTGAACAGACAGTTCTGGGATTCTACTTAACCGAGGATGACTTCAGGCTTCAGGCAAATGAATGAATGTGATGAAATGACAGGAGAAGCAAGTGTGTGGACCTGCCACTGTGTGGGGATGCGTCTTCCCAGCGAGTGCAGCGTGTCCCCAGCCCCCACTAGATCCCTGCAGATGAAGAGGCTCAACTTGTAAAACCAGGACGATGTACATCGGAGGATTTGGTGGCCTCAAAAAGGTGACTTGTGACATTGATGGCACGGGACCAGGTCTAGCTGAAGTTCATTACTGAGCCAGAGAAATGGAGGGTGTTCGCTTCGTTGCCCCTGGAGACCCGGCAAACACTGGCTGCCCTCCCAGACAGGCAGGCACACATTCAACTGGTGGGATTTTACAGCGTTTCAACTCATTTAATGTGACTGGGTGCATTACTGGGGCAAATCAGGTTACGTACCTCCTATAAGCTTTAAGAGGGGGGCCCCTCTGGGAAAGAGAGCCAGCAAACTCAGGGCCTTACAGATTCAGGGCAGCAGATGCTGACATAGACAACACAAACAATCAGAGCAGAAAATAGGCAATGGCAGACAAAAAAGGGTGAAAGCAGACAAAAACAGACGAAATGATACAGGTTGCTGGACGGTAGCTTTCCTAAGCTTTCTGGCACAAAAGAGGTATAAAATCGTAAGTGGATGTGGACTCCCTGTCCTACAGCACCAGACACCAAAGACTGACCCTCTTTGGTCACACGCTCCAGTTACCAATAATGGTCAGTCAGTCTTGTAATGACACACGATCTGCTAATGCAGACTGCCACAGAATAAATACAGACTGTTGCTCTCATGTTTCATCTTCACTCGCGTTTCGCATTCAGCTGTCTGTGGGAGTTTCATCACTCACATCATCACATCAGTGCTGCTTGCTATGGTTATTCTGCCATGTATTCTCGTTTTGCAACGCCGGTAGTGTTGCAAGACTTTTGAGGGAAGGATTGAGACACGGTGTTGTGCCTCTCAGTCCTCCCTGAGTTACCCCCAGCACACTTTCATCCTACACTGAGAGACAGCTGTTTCCCATTCTCTGAGTTTGGGGCGGGGGGTCAAAATGTGACCACGGCCCCAAACACAATCTTGTGACAAACGCAATGAGGCCTCCGCTGGGCGGGGACACATGTCCCTGTGCACTGCCATACACAGGCAATAGTGGTGGTGCTGGGGGGGGGAGTGGATTACAGCAACCACAAGTTTGACAAGGCATCATCTGCTGGGCCACCCCCCAAACACACCGGCAGGGAAGCAACTAAGACTAAGGAAGTGGCAAGCAAGCGAGAGAAGGACATGAATCAGACAGAGGCAGGGGCCAGGCTGCACCGCACAGGCGCAGGCGCACACACACACCTAGCAGGGGAGAGGAGGTCTAGGCAGGAGCCAGGCTGCACCGTACACACACACCTAGCAGGGGAGAGGAGGTCTAGGCAGGAGCCAGGCTGCACCGCACACACACACCTAACAGGGGAGAGGAGGTCTAACCTGGATGCCAGGGGTACAGATGCAGCCAGACCGGCGGGATCTGTGTGGCAGCCTGTTAAACCTGCTCTGCTAGCTCCTGAATGGAGTCAGAGGTCAGGCACCCAGCGTATGCGTGTGTGCGCGTGTGTCTACGTGTGTACGCCAGGATGCAGCCCTCCCTCTCCGCCCTAAATTTTGAGTGGTACATTCCATCCGAGGCAAATTCCACTTGGCCCTCTGCGGCCTGCCACGTTCTCACCGGGATCCCGGTGGTCTGGATTGCTGCTTTCATGGGGAGATAAGCAGAGGAGCCTGGGCAGAGGACAGCCACACCATGCGGGGGGGGGGGGGGCCCACAAGGATTGTCACGGTAATACCAGTTTAAAACAGGTCATACCTAAAATAAACAGCTGGTCTCACTCTACGAGTCTCCACACTTCCCACCCCAATACATACAGGCCCCCATCCCCCATACATGCGCATAACACAGTTAATTTTGGTGCCATGTTACATAAGGCACAAGGTCGCCCCCTGCCAGAGATGGAGGGAGAGGGTCCTGTTTTATACGCTTCGCAATACTCTCACGCACACGTGTGTGCTTACTGCAGTCCAACAGGAAATGACGTCACTCCTGCCCCGAGCTACGACAGGCTGCCATCCATACCCACATGTTTTACAGCTGCGTGGGGATATGCAGTAAAGTTGAGCAATAGTGAAGCACACACACCCTCACGCATGATTAGATAATCTAGGTAATCGCCAGAGGCGACCGACAGACACAGTGACGTTAATAACAGCTATGCCAGATACATACGGCATTACTATAATTCCTGTTTTGCAGTCAAGAAGTCGCTCTTCCTTTCACCACTCAAACACTTTAAAAAAAAAACGATTTTCATCGGATGCAGACTGGATACAAACAGTGACATGAGTCATGCTTGAAGATAACGCCTCTGCTATCAGTTACTGGCGCCCAGCTCCAGTGGAGAATCACGCACACACACACAGGCACACAGCGCACTCCATAATCGCGGCTCTGGGGCAGCCACGCACACACACAGGCACACAGCGCACTCCATAATCGCGGCTCTGGGGCAGCCACGCACACACACAGGACAGTACCTCTAAACCATGAAACGTGCTTTTGTGGAACACAAGTTTAATGCTGAATAACAACGTGTCACTGGTCACCCCCAGCTGCCCCAGAGCTGTGATTATGGAGTGCGCTGTGTG
This sequence comes from Mormyrops attenuatus, assembly GCA_026777985.1. Classification (NCBI taxonomy): domain Eukaryota; kingdom Metazoa; phylum Chordata; class Actinopteri; order Osteoglossiformes; family Mormyridae; genus Mormyrops; species Mormyrops attenuatus. Next base: position 19,669,858 of record JAODKC010000039.1, on the reverse strand, counting down.
CCTGTGTTATAGGGTGGCACAGTGGTTGGTGCTGCGGTCTCACACCTCTGGGACCGGGGTTCAAGTCTCTGCCATGGTCACATGTGTGGAGTTTGCATGTTCTCCCCATGTCGGCAGGGGGATTCCTCTGGTACTCCACTTTCCATCCACAGTGGGGCTAATTGGAGTCACCAAATCGCCTATAGGTGTGAGTGTGTCCTTGTTCCCCGCCTTGTGATAGGCTCCGGACCCCCCCACAACCCTGAACAGGACATGCGGTTACAGAAAATGGAAGGATGGACTGTTACCAATGAGGACCAATACAGGAGACCTGGCAATGTCAGTCTCCACTAGTCAGTTTTCCAGGACATTCTGTTTAAATGACTGACTGTTACTAAACAATCGTTTCCATTTGAATACAGACATTTTGCCAAGAGCGCCAAATTGCATTTGTGTTGTTTGCTCTCAATCGTATTTCATAATGACAAGTGAATAGAGATACGTGTGTCGAGTGGCCCAGCCTTGCCACAAAAATATGTAACATCAATTCAAAAACACATACCGGTGTCACATCTCGTAACCATATTCAAAGCTTGAAGAAGGGTCAGTATGTTTGGATAAATACTGGTAAAGATTCAGTAACTGCCTGCAGTTTTTACTCACAATGGAAACCGTAGAAAACTTACTAAACCAGTTTTTATTGATTTTTAAGAATAAAGTTAAAAAACATGTTGAAAAGGCTGTTAACATTCATTATGGTAGACTTCCTAAGGACATGTACAACTGCTACTAAATTTTAAACATACTGCACTCAGTGTCGTTCCTGTATTTTCATCGGCATTAAACGAGGTCAGCGTGGGAAAATATTTTTTGAAATAGGTTTGTGATCCCATTTGTATCTGCTGCAACCCGACAGGAAGGATAAGCCTAGATAATACAGACATGTCCTGCGAAGTGCGCTTTAAGCATTAAGCTATGGGGGACAATGGACAGCATGTAACTTTAATATTATGTGTTTTTATACGTATTTATTAACACTTGTCCCTTCACCGCCAGTGACTTTAAGCAAGACAGCTGGGCTGTTAAAAGTAAACATTGAAATGTTAATTAAAATTCACGGGTAAAGAAATCTGGAATACTATCACGAGAGACCGAAAAACTATTTCAAAAAATATTTTCCCACCCTGACCTCTTAGGGTCTCCGTAGTAATGCGTAAATGCGGGCTCTTTAAAATTTAACAGGTTGGTGGACGGCTCAGCAGTGGTCGGCAGCGCCCCCTGGTGGCCAATAATATAAGTGCATCGCATGTTCAGTCAATATCAATTCTAATGCACAAAACGCGCAGCGTGCTGGTGCTATAGACTACTTGTCTACTTCTGAGAACTGTGTGAAGACCAAAACAAGACTTAAAACTTTAAAGAGGCATTTTCTGTACCGACTCCAGTGTCTGTGCACGTAGAGGGAACCAACACCTCAAACCCAGTAACTTTGACATCAGGTTCTTTGACTGAAAAAAATTCCCCAGTATTTGAGAGGCTAACAGACAAAACATGTAGCACAGTTTGGCTGCCCAAATCCAAATACACCACTCAGAAATAAAATAATTTTTTATGCATTTCAAGCGTTGATTGTTCTGAATTTTAAAAACCGCCATCACTATGTTTCAATCTCACTGTTAAAAAAACACAAACTGCAGAAAAATTAAATCTTAAAACTTGTATGGACAAATGCTTTGCAACAGCTTTGCACAGCCGCCCTGTAAGCAGTCACACCCGGGGCCTCAATAGCAAATGTGTTTACTGGCCCCTGGGTCAGACCCGGGCTGGTGAGGAAAGCTTACCTCCGGGGCTGGGATCGGCGGTCCTCCTCGCCGCTGTCAACCTCCTGGGAGGCAGAGAGAGAGAGAGGGAGAGAGAGAGAGCCGAGCTCAGAGGCGTGATTAGACACACAGACACACACACATGCACAAAAGCACACACACACACATATGCACACACACATAGATGCGCACACACACACAAACACACACAGACACACACACACACAGACACAGATGTGCATGCACACACACAGAGACACAGACACACACACACACACACAGACGCACACACACACACAGACATGCTGCACTGGCATGTTGCTTTCCTTAATGCTGACTTTAACCCCAAAGCCAGCCTCACCTCATCTCAAGGCTGCATACCTCACTGAGGCTTTAAGTATCTGCTTCAGTTCCAGCCTGCAAAGCTGGTTCCTCAGCCTGTCTGATACCTGCTGCTGCAGAGCCTGTGTGCGCATCACTGCATTGAACACACACACACAGAGACACACAGACAGACAGACAGTACTCAAAAAATCTTGGAACACTTGCTTAATTCAGTAAAAATGTTGCAAATGGCTTGGTTATATATCACTTTCGAAACAACTGGAATTTTTAAAGTTAAACATTCATTAGAAGTAGTAATAAACAAGAATGCTAAATTCTAGCTCTAAAAGAGGCTGTTCTGAGTTAAAAAGTTCACTGCCAAGCAGCCTCACTGGGTGCTTTTTAATTAGTAACAGCTTTGCAATAACATAAAACACCAAACACTTGTGTTTAGTGTCCCATTGGGAGCCAGCGATTATAATTGCAATTAACAGCAAAATGGCAAGAACAGAACTGAATGAGTCAGGCAGAAATAAGTATGACGCTTAAAAGAAAATGTCTGTGTGGAAGATAAGTACAGATACATTAAAACATTACCTGTCAAATTTGCAACATTATTACAGAATTAAGCAAGTGACCACGACTTTCTATGAGCACTGCACACACAGAGACACACAGAGACACACACACACATACACACACACACAGACCCACACACAGACACACAAATACAAACAGACCCACACACAAACACATATACACACACAACACACATATACAAACACACACACACACACAACACACATATACACACACAACACACATATACACACACAGACAAACACATTTACACACACAGACACACACAAATACAAACAGACCCACAAACAGACACACACATACACACACTCCGTACACTCAGATTTATGCTGAACATAACCTGAGACTAGAGCAGAGCTAACCAAGCCCAATGCATTTCAACAATTAGATAAACGACTTTGGTTGTGGAACTAATGTAATCTCAGAAATAAAGTTACCATTTTTATAATGGCAAGGAAAAGATGAGTCAGGAACCACGCAAGCTCTCTCTCTCGCTGTCCGCCTGCTTTTAATTTGCACGCTTCCCAATAAAATGACCTCAGACCATTTCTGAAGACTGACCGAGCAAAAACATACAGAGAAAAACAGACCCCTCCCAAACCACTTGACCATGCTACCCGTATTCACCAAGCTATCATGCATATAGCATGTGCAAGCTGGTCACCACGGCAACCACGTCAGGGCACACTGGCTGGGGGGGGAGTTTCCACCTAAACCAGTGAGAGCAGAGATTCTGCGTGCTACTAGGCAGATTCTCCGCTACATTGGCCCGCATCAGGAGTAACAGGGTCTGGTCAGGTGTTCGTCGTTCCTGACACAGGCTTATCGCAGCGCTTGGACGTGGCAACTCGGGGCTTATGCCTGACTTATTCAGTCTCCAGTGAATAGAGGCTGTGGGGGGAATGTAGAGACGCTGAAATGCAAGGTCAGGTCTCACAGTGACTGGGACACAGTATGCAGATACACCGTGACCAGTGTTATTCAAATTTTAGGTTAATGTTGAAAAGAGTTCATGGGAAATATCCAAAACACAGACTACATTGTTAAGCAAATCAGACCCACAGATTCAGCAATTCAAACTCATTATTTATAACTAGAAATTTTAAATAAAAAGCAAATCTTTTCGCCAGGCATTTCATGAGACAGCTTGTGTCGGCTCCTTGTTAAGGTCATATGCCAGGCAGCTGGTCCTCTAAGGACCCCAGGGGGAATAAGCTCATCCACTTACATAACCTGATTTTTTTTTGGGTTTATAGCTGCCGTTTCTACAACAGAACACTGCCGGACATAATATTTGCAAACTCCATGCATATTTTCAGATGGAATCCTAAACCCAGCAGAAATATGAAAAATAAGCTGAAACTGTAATTTCTCAGTTTGACGTCACGATTCATAATATAGGATTTATCATGCAAGCCAAGGATGAACTTCAGCCCATAGCTCTTTGAATTGAGTTAATCTCTTTTCATATACTTTTATAATATTTGTGAGGTAGCGATTTATCACCCAAGAACACACAGCGGAGAACGGAAACATCGCTGACTTTTGAAAAATTGCAGAATAGAAAAACGTTTTTCTTTTCAGAGTAAAGTTGTACTAGTTTCTCAAACATCAGTGGAGTTTGTGGGAATCTAAGGCATGCAGGAAGATTGCTGTATCCCTCACTCCATTCAGCAGCTGTTCCTGCCCCCCCAATCCTGTAGGCTACAATGTTAAACATGGGCACCCCCTCTAAATACCCCCAACACCACAGTAAGAAGGAAGATTTGAGTAGAATTTACAGAGTTCAGTCGATACTTCCCCTGCGAAGTCCTGTTGGACAAATAAAGTTCTTCTTTCAGTTTTAGAAGGCATCCTTTCAGAATAACTAAATCCCCCCCCCCCAATATATAGAGAGAGGAACAAAGACAGCTTACTAACAGACACCTGTGCTGTTTTTGAAGATAAGCAGCTGAGACTCAGTGCTGATGTCCTCATCGGACACTATAAAGCTGGACTGCACCATTAAACCGCCCATGCGTATGAATGACCTCCCTCTTTAACGTCGGTCTATCAATATACACACGCTTACCGACTACATGATACTGTCGCACTTTTGTCGCTGTCACATACTTGGTAGCCTAGTAGTCATTGTGACATTGTCCTAAATACATTTATTCACACAAAACTCACAACATCCACACAAAGAAAATGTTAAAGGAAAAAAGGACATTGCTGTCCCCTGTTGTCCCCCGTGCGCGCGGATGCGGGACCCCCCCCCAAAACCGCAGAACAAAGAGCCAACCGGCGCAGAAGGATACGGGGGGGGGCGATGTGCGTCCGATCGGCGGCGGCCAACTTGTGAAACTCTTTCCCGTCCCACCCCAGCATTTTATATTTGCGTTTAAAAAGTCCGCCCTAAAGTGTGATAATAAAAAGTTACCGAAACAGCGTGTGGATCAGGGCGCTGTCATAGATGCGTTTAGTCCCTAAAGCGGCCGCTCGATCACGATACATGGAAACGTTTCATCCGGTGGCAAAAGACAACGAGCAGGTTTCACAGGCGGACGGTTATATCCCGGGACCATCACTGGGGGGCCTTTCATACGGGCAGCATGAACATTTAATGGCCTGCGTGTGGGGGTCAGCGAGTCCGCAGCGGAGGCGTCTGGCCATCAGAAAATGAAAGAGCACAGATAAGGGAAGCAGTAAAGGAGACGGGGCCGGAGCAGAAAGGCCGGGTCGGGCTGGCGATTAACGCCGTGCGGCTTCACCTACTGACATTCACGGCCCAAACCGCAGTTCCGCTCTTTAGAAAGGCATGGAAACGGACCTTCACTTCCACGTGGGTCTAAGTTCGGCGGGGTTACCGGCTGCGCTTCTCCACACAGACCTTCATCAGCATCAAACTGCCTCAAAGTGCAGTCCGTTACAGCACGTTATTCTACAACAAAATCCCTGCAGGATGCATCACTCGCGAATTTAATTACAGGAGAGAAAAAAAATAACATTATCACAATTTAATGTAATAATCAGCACGCAGGCGCAGACGCATAACCGTAGGACACAAATTGGCGGATGAGTGATCAGGGGAGGCTGAAGAGCAACAGAAAGGAACCCGAAAGACAAACAGCGAGGAAAACAGATGGCTGGAGGGTGGGGGGCCAAACAGCGGCGACTCACCGAGACGGCGGGGCTGGAAGTAGCGCTGGGGGTGGGCGAGCGCTGCACGGTGACCAGTGCCATTCAGGGTCCGCTAGTCGGGCGGCTGGGATGGAGCCGCGGCCGCCTGCGCACTGACAGCCCCGCGCGGCTCGTCTGCGGGCTGCTGCGGGCCCCCCCCCGCCGCGCATGCGCATCGCCCGGCAGCTGTCAAACCCGGGCTGGCCTTAACTGTGCGCGCGCCGCCAAGGGACTGCGGACGTAAGAAGACGTGGAAGACGCGTGTGTGCTTTTGAAATTTACATGCCGTCAGATATTCGACTTAATTTCCGCGAGTGACACAAAATGAAAACAATAACTGTCTAAATGCTGACCATTAACTTCTCAACAATTATATTTAATCATTTATATTTTACCCAAAGCAGCGTAGCTTTTGCGTATGGACGGTAGGGACATAACCCTAACCCTACCAATATCGTGGGAGTACTTGTGTGTGTTTAGGGGGGCTGTTTAGAGAGGTTCGGAGCTGATTTGGTCCGTACCAGTGTTGAAAGCAAACTTACGCCATTGCAAAGCAGAGTTTTTCCGCCTCTGTTGTCCATAATGCAATGAGGCATTTTCTTTTTCTCGGGGATATAAGAACAGGCCCCCTTGTGCTCCGACTGCTGTGCACAACCAGATACGAACCAACACAGGAACATGAAAGCAGGAAAACAGTCCGTCACAAGGCTGGGGTACACCCTGGACTGGATGCCAGTCCATCGCAGGGCACAGACTACGGACAATTCAGAGACACTAATGTACCCAATTACATGTTTAAATGGGACTCTTATACACTGTACATTTTACCTGTATTTTACATATTATATATACATAACATATTTTACATGTATTTTATATATTATATATTTTGCATATTTATTTAAGTGGAGAAACCCAGGGTATCCAAAGAAAACAAGCACAAACAGAGAGAGAGCAATCAAACTGCACACACACAGAGCGGGGGGCAGCATTCGAACCCGGAACCCTGACGGTGTGAGGTTAGTAACGTGTCCTTTATGAGTGCCACCGATTCCACATGTGACGTTTGGTTTTTGCAGACATCGTGTTGACAAACTTCACTTTTCAATATTATTCACATTATTATGCATTTTGGAAAAGCAAGAAAGATTGCAAACAAAAAAATGTCCAAAAAATGTCATCTGACACCAAGACATTTTTTTGTGTCCTGAACAATGTGTCCTTCAGCGGTTGGTGTCTGGCCGGCTTGCGTGCGAATGCCTGAGAACGACCCTCTCAGCACATTATCTGTTTCTCCTTCTGTAGCTGTCAGCTTGTTTCTTATCGTGCAAACTGCGCCACAGAGCTGTGAAGACAGGAAGTGGGATATGGTTCAGATGTCACTTCCTGTGCAGCACGGTCTCCACCACTGCATACATCCTCTTCATTTGAGTGAGAAAGGGAGGAAGAAGCAAAGAAAGGCAGGCGGACACTCTACATATGAACTGTGCAGCTTTACGTATCGGCATCCGTTCATAAAGTTATAATTAGTGCATTACGTCACATTATATTGTGGACATCGATTGTCCTGACAATGGGCTGCATTACTAAAACAATTTTACAATAATAAACAGATAACTGTTAAATCAAAGTAACCTACAAAAAGCAATGTTAGTGAATAACTGACAAATAAATTAAAATATTGAAATCACCATTAACAATACTGTTTGGAAGTATGTGTGGATATAAAGTGGAAACAAGAGACGGAGAGAAAACAGAGTTTTCCTGCATACAGGCAAATATTTCCTCATTTCCCCCGAGTCTTTCATACAATGTGTCTTTATCTCATCCTTCTTTGCTTCTAAATCCAAGCAAATCAGACTTTCTCACGTCACCATCCAGTATTTTGACTGCAAAAGCTGTAACAGAGGCCTGAGACGCCTGGGTAGGAGCATCATGCTGGAGCGCCGGCCACGCCAGGCCGCCACCGCTGAGCCTCTGAAAGTGAGCTTCCTCCATCATTAGGCCGCGAAGCCCCGACAGCTCGCTGATTAGCCCAGATTCTACTGCTCGCTCCAGGTCTCTTATGTTACCCTGTTACCCTCCTGCATTTACACGGGGCACATTAAGAATAAGAAATCTGTCACTAGCATGCAAATTGCCACTCTGCTTCCTCTGGGCTGAGCACTACAGTCTAGCTGTTGATCAATATCGCTGCACTAGGCATCTTGGTGGCACCGCCGCGGTCTGAGATCAGGTTACAGTTGATGTCACCCCCCGGCACACGCCGTCATGCCCTATTGTATTTACTGCTCCACACCACATAGTTAGTGGTGCCTAGCAACCAGCAGACGCCACAACACACCAGGGACAACAGGGGCGAGACGCTGGAGGACGCCTCAGATTTTCCTGCCCCGCAGAGTGAGGGATACATCTGGGATCCAGCGTAAAGATGAACCAAGAGGATGAAGGTTTGCCAAAACAAAGGTGAGCAAGTTGAGCGCAACGGGCTGCAAGACACGTCGACGCCACGGCGACACGGCGGTGCAGCTCTGCTGTTAGATGTGTCAGAACTGACTACAAAGCCATACTGTCTGTTTCTCCATTCCCATCCCTGGCGAGACTTTATTCCTACGCTGTGGCATTAAGAATACAGTCAACTGGCCATCCAGCAATGTCTTCTGTGCAATAGTAAACTTCTGGCTGTCTGTAATTACGCTTTTGCTCAGCAAGTGTATGCAAACACTCCTGCTTATCTCTTACAGACTGCTACCCATCTCATTCATAGCCCATCTTCTAAGGCACCCCCCCATATCTTCCAGCTGTCAGTTTGAAAATAATGAATATGGCAGCTTTTCACTCTAGTGGAGACCAGTGGTACTGCAGCCTGCAGCAGCCAACTGAAGGACAACCGTCGGAGCTGAAGAGGAAGACGGAGCTCCAGGGCTGTGACCATGGAGCCAGACCAATCAGAGAGGCCTGGGATGTGGCACTCGCACGTGATTGGCTGGATGCTGATGAGAATAAAGAGATCAAGTATTGTATATGCATTTTCAGTCCATAAAAGCTGGAAGACTATATGAAAACCCCCACAAAGAGGTAAGTGCAGCGTAGAGATTCTCACATACACGTCTTGGGATCTTCAGGGTTTACCTGCTGAAAAACATCTTGCCAGCACTGATTCCCTGCTTGGAGAAGCTCCTCAGAGAGGCGGAGGTGAGAGGGGAGGTATCGAGAGAGAGCGCCACTGAGGAACACCAGGCAGCTCCCCAGCCCAGCTTCAACCCTTTGAATTTCTTGGGCCATAACCTGATGAGAACCTCACCTCCTCCACGGAACTCCTGCCACATCATCCATCTCTGTGGCGCCCCCTATTGCCACTCGGCTGAGCCGTGTCACCACCTTGGTTTGGAGCTGCAGAGATCGCTGGGTGGAGAGCGAGACGGCAGGTGGGGAACACTGGATCCTGTGGTGGGTGTCTGACTGTCCTGGGACTGTGCTGCCATGTCCCCATGTGTTTGCCGTTTAGTTCCAGGGTGTCAGAGCTACAGCAGCAGATGCAGGAACACAGGCTGGAGGCGCACAGTCTGCACAGAGAAACACAGGGAACGCCTGGGCCGACAGAAGGGGCCCCTGACACAGAGCACCCCATGTGACATGGCAGACCCCAGGCTGAAGATGCAACACCCTGGAGAGGTATTTTAAAGAGGAATCTCCACACTGTTAAAAGACATCAATAAAACATAGTGTGGGTTGCACGCATACCCGTCTCAGTCTCTTCTCTGGCTGCCGGCTTATCTGGGATTTCGATTACAGAGGGGATGACGGTGATTATTGTTATGATCAGAATCAATCTCTGATGAACAGGGCATCAAGGCCATTGTGGGTAATATAACCTCTGCCTTACAGAGAGGCTCCAGTAAACAAAATACTGGGGAAAAGGCAAATAGCTACATTTTGTAGATGAATTTTGATCTTCACATCCTTCCACGAAGTCAGCCGTGTTCCAAATGAGTATTTTCTCATTCTGGGCTTCACCATTTATGTAATCTTCAAGCATCCTAAGACATCAGATTCATCAGATGTCAACACGCTATGCTTTGAAGAGTGCAGTTAGGGACAGGCAGAGAGACCCATTGTGGCTTCCGCTATCTCAGGGGTCCGCAGAGGAAGTCGCACACACTCCCAGGCCATTGTCAGCACAATTACCTGACGAATACGGCACATAAAAACTTTATCATCCGATGAGACAAAACTGTGCTTCCTGTGACCGTCCACCATTGTTTTGTTTGGACTCAAAATGAAGGTTGTGCCCAAAGGATTCCTAAAGCCTCCTTCAGCGTGTGTCTTTGGAGTTAGCTTTCCACATGGTCACTCTTGCAAGGCAGATAAGATCATGAACCCCAGCAAAGCACCAAGACACTTTGGCCAAACATCTTATTTCCTCTCCAACAGTCTGGAGCCTGTCTGTCAAATTAGCCAGTCTCGGCTCTCCCATGTCTGCTTGTCAAAGCGAAAGAAACACCTGACTGACCACAAAATCATCATTCCGGGGCAGTGATCTTAATCTCGGCCATGATCTGAACTGGAAAAACACACAACTCTACAAAAAAACCAACAAGTTTGAACAACACTGGGGGGGGGGAATACAAATATTCCCATAATGGAAGAATAGGCAAATATTTCCCCCAGCAAGATCCAGAACCTCAAGATCCAGGAGCAATATTTCTCAGCATACCAATTTCCTTTCTATGGGAAAATAACAGAACATAAAACATGCAAATACTCCTGAAAATAAAGCATTAAATATATGACTCCCTTAGTGCCTTTCTGGCTAGCTGCCCTCAGCAAAGCCCCCCTGATGCTGAACACCTAGCCTCAGCTGGTGGCTCATTTTTCACCTCCCATCCCCACCCCCACCCTCCTGTGTCCTCCTGCATGTTGCTCCCTGTGACCCTCCCCCCAGCGGGCAGCTCAGGCAGCGTGTGGGACACCTGTCACCAGCCAAGGTGACACACAGGTTGTCACTACGACAGTCCAAACACGTCTGGCCTCTCCGCATCATCAGGGGCAACAGAGCAGCTGCCATAGAAACAGGAAGTCCAGGATTCCAAAATCGGAACCCAAAACTTAACATAAGGGGTGCAGGAGGGCTCGACTCCAGAAGGCGGCAGGATCAGATCCCTGGAAGAAACGGGAAGTGAATATGCAGGAGAGCCAGAAGGAGCAAATCCTAGGAAAGTATCTGGTAACTTATCCTTTCAAATATTTTGTACATCATCATTTCCTGTGTGTGAATACTGGGCAACTGGATAGCATGGTGCAAACTTCTCACACCCGGCAGCTCTGTCCCCCTCGCCCCCACCCCAGCCATCTTGCTCCTGACCCCATGGCTGCACATTCACCAGCTTTCCCTGATCAATGTTGTTCCAGAAGCCTTGCTTTGATCTTACATACCACCCAGCCGTTGATCTGCATGAGGCGATAGGAGAATGGAGACAGGATCAGTGGGAGGAGACATCTGAGCAGGAGGAGGATAGGCTGGGAGTGGAAACTGGAACAGGAGGAAAGACAGGAGCAGGAGGAGAAACCAGAATGGGAGCAAAGACTGGAGCAGGAGGAGAAACCAGAATGGGAGCAAAGAC
>JAODKC010000039.1:19607779-19624511 GCA_026777985.1 Mormyrops attenuatus | reverse complement strand
CCCCCCCCCCCCCCCCCCCCCCCCCCCCCCCCCCCCCCCCCCCCCCCCCCCCCCCCCCCCCCGAGCGGTGTGAGCTGACGACATCGATAAGTGAGACGCCTAAGAGTGCTTCGGACCAACCTTACGGAAGAATCTCTTACGGAAGGTATACTTATCTAAGGACGTTTTGGGGAACACCTTACGAAAATTTAATAATGAAGTAGTGTTAAGAAACCCCCCTCTGACTTTTGTTCGTACGAACATTGCGTTTTTGTACGTACATAAAATCGTCCGCAAGAATATCCGAACACTTTCATAAATGAGCTCCCTGATTCGATGCGTTACTTCATTCCTATGGTTCCAACCAAATGCCAAAATAACACTGAGAAAAAAATAATTCTAGGGGCTCCGTAAGATTGTAATGTGTTTTGATAATATTAGTTTTTAAATTATGAAATCACAAATAAATGGACCATAAATGGACCTCAAGGTCAATTTTAAGTTGTTTCCCATTTTTGTTTGGAAGGCATATGTAACAAGATGAAAAATGCCAGCTTAACTGAGACATTTCTCAAAAGACAAAAGTGGAAAATAAGGGTGAAATTTCTAATAGATTCTACAATTTTGGTTTCTTTTTCAACGATTATATTATATTGTCGATGTTTTTTATCATTTTACCCAACAGTATGAAATGTGGTAGGGTGAAAGAAACTAAAATTATGAGACTTTATATATAATACAAGATACAAGATACTTTATTTGTCACATACATTGTTATACAAGTACAACATGTAGTGAAATGTACCCTGAACGACCATTAGACTGTGCAATCAAACCAAAAATAGAATTAAGAATGTCAAAAGTTAAAAATCTTACAATAAACTGAAAGTTACAATAACTAAAAATGTATAAGTAATACTTATCTTTGTGCTTTCCCATTTCCCATAAGTTATCGGTTTCCTCGAATCATTTTCGTATTGAAGCATTTAAACTGGGTAAGTTAAAATTAGTGAATGAAAAGTGCTGGTTTCCTTCCGTAGTTACGGTAATTGTGAAACGGAACAGTTGTTTTCCTCGTTTTTTTGCAGTGAAACTGAGCATTGCCGGTCTGTGGAGACAAATCAGTGGGCTTTTCAGAATACAACAACGATAATAACAGTCTTCACACTTACTACATTAGTATCTTGATTTTCTGTCGTTCACCTGTGAACGGGGATTTGTCAGCAGTCCGTAAATGTGGAATAAAGCTGAAGGAACTGACCACAGAAAACAGATGGAGATCGGAGGCGCTCTGGTGCTCCTGCTCACCACCATCGTCTGTACTCCAGGTAAGACGACGAGCCCATGTGGTTTTGTCAATTGATGAATTATGGTTCATTATGTAGAAACCTTGTCCTTTATGAAATTCCCCCAGATTCCTTGAGATTCCTCTTTTAATTACGTTATGGCACCATAGATGGTGCAATATCTAAAAATCCCCTTCTTTGAAGAAAATTGTTTTTAAACATTTCAATGATTTTTCTTTTGTAAAAGTTGTTGTTTCTTTTGTTGTCAAATTGGTGACTCTCCGCCTAGTTTTGCCCCCGTAAATGCTGCCATCCCAACTTTTTTTGGGAATGACAGGAATCGATGTGTATTTACCAGTGAAATGAAACTGACCAGACAAACCATGAAATATCTAGTGTTCTTACAGTCTGTAATGAAATACAAGTCAAGGTACATTTAGAAACCTATGAATATTCTCTATACTGTCCCAGCTCCTCCTGATTTGGGGCTGTATCACCAACTTCATGAGTCAGAGTGGAATATTGAGTAAGGAAAGGTATTAATTACACTATGGTAAAATAAAAATGATTCGGTATGTACTATAAGGAGAAGTAAGTCTGGACTTTTCCCGTCTGAATCATCGCCTCCTTTCACTGCTGCCACACTTCTCCTTGACACGCAGACCCCTGGCATCCGCACTCAGACCATACCATTGTTTCGAAAAACACCAACTTCCTTCCTTCCTCTGTAAGCCCTCTGAGCACTGGACAGATTTTTTTTTTTTAACATTGAAACTTGGACCAGTAGTTTGTTTATTAAGCGTAAGAATTAGAGATGAAGGCGGCTCTCTTCAAATGCAGTCACACTTTTGTTCTGGAGGGCTGGCTGGTCAGCTATTTATGTGTGAACCTGAAAGTCCTGCCGTGACCCAGACCAGGATACACAGGCAGCTGCAGCCTGCAGGCCTGAAGTCTGATGGAGGCAGATCTGTCTGATGTATGTCAATTTGTCCACCAGGCGGTGAGGCCGATCCCTGCCAACATTCTGTGAAAGCCAGTCGAAGAACACTCACCATAACAGAGGGTACCACAGCTGTGATGCAGTGTGATGTCGAACATTGTGGGGAAGACCACTGGAAGGGGGGCTGGGGGCGGGTCATCGAGCCATTCGTTTTCCTACAGCCCACCCCCAGACACATACTCTACAACAGCAACCTTTCGGCAAACAGTGTCAGGCTGTTTCTCGAGATCCTCAACAGCAACCTGTCAGATGCAGGGCTATACCAGTGCAGAGTCAACATGAATAGCATTGTCCTGAATGGTCATGTGACAACCCTGAATATCACTGCTGGTAGGTAAGGTCACAAAAGGTCTGATTGTGCTGCTGATGAGGGACACTGATAGAGTGGAATTTGGTAGGAGTTTATGTGGGATGAAGAAACTTAAATTCATTTACTGTATAAATCTGCAGTGGTTTCACCTAACAGACTGGGTTCAGTTCCTTAACCATAACGCCCCCTGCTGGCCATATTTTACTGTGAGTGTTTAGGCCAGTTGCTGTCCTGGGGAAGATCCAAAAATGCAATGCTTGTGTATTTTATATATCAGTATCTCTCAGTCTGGTCTTTGGGGACCCTCAGCCAGTCCATATTTTTGCTCCCTCCCAGCTCCCAAAATGTGAACAGTCTGGCAGGGAGCTGGGAGGGAACAAAATCATGGACCGGCTTGGGGTGCCCGAGGACCGGGTTGGGGAAACACTGGGACATATTTATTGTTTGTATATCCAGCATGTCCACCTGGGATCAAAGTTAATCTTAATATGTGACAATAGAAAAGAGACTTGACGATGTTAACTCTAGCTAGCTCTTCTCAGCGGTGGCAGGGGGAACAGTGCGGTCCAGGGTCGCCGTGTACGTCGGCGTCTGCATCTGCATCCTGCTCATCCTGGTACTCCCCTGCCTTCTGGGCCCTGCCTGTAGGAGGTGCTGTTGCCCCAGGAAGCTTCTGGAAGAGCAGCCTCCAGGTGTCACAGGTGTCCGCAGTCCTTTGCCACACTCATCTGGAGCTAAACTCACTCATGTTTTTACAAAAAGGGTTATTGAAGTGGGTTCCTGGCCCAGGACTCTGACTAGAGACGCTGTATTTGGGGCCTCGTCTGCTGACTGAGCATCAAACTGATGATGGTCATAAACAGACCAAGAAGAGCAGATTGTAAATACAGAGATGATGCTGACGCTTCTCCTGTCCCGTTTCAGCACCGAGGACGGCTCACCTGAAGGGAGAGGTAAGGGAGCTCACGGCTTCCTGGAGACACAGGGCTATTTATTCGGGGGATAATTCAAGCTTTTCAGGGGGTAACAGTCTCTACTTCTGTAACACTAATCACCTTTAAATGATTACTCCACCAGAATAACTACAGGTCAAGTCGCGGGTAGAAGGGGACTGTCAGTGGGTAACAGTCACTTCCCCTCCAGCGTTATGGGCTCATAACCTGACTCTGCATGACCTTGGTGTGAAATACGTGATTTCAACCACAGCCTAGTTGCCGAATTTTACTGGGGGCGGCGGCCCTTGGTTTTCTGATCCTGATGAAATTTGGCCCTCGGGGAAAAACTATTTGCCGCCCCTGGACTAAAGGCATGCTAGCAGGACAGGGATGGGCAATCTTACGCAGAAAGGGCCACTGTGTCGGCGGGTTTCCGCCGCAGCTCCCTAATTACATTACTAATTGAAGGATTGATTGGCTGAAGAGTCCTCATACCTGGGTTTGAACAGCTGACCTAAAGGTTACCCCAAAAAGCCTGCATACACAATTGCCCTCTGCAGTAAGATTGCCCCCCCCTGCACTAGGACATATGTTGTCTACATTGCCCAAGCTGCTGGCATCCAGATCAGCGTGTATCGGAGTCATGTGCCCCATGTTGCCCTGCACGTGGATGGCAGGGTAAAAGCTGGTGCATACAGCAAACCCGGCAATGGTCACTGTCACACCACACGGAGTGGTAGGTTTTGGATGGATGTGGTGACTATGGGTGTTTCTCAATACGTGTACCTGACTGTACTTGTGTTCCTATGTACCACTGTTACGTCATCTTCCACTGCTAAAGACCAGTTCCAATACTCAAGAACAGAAGTACAGATAAAGTACGGGAAAAATCCCCAGATGTCGTTCTTGCCCCGCCTCAAATAACAAGGACACATCGGTTGCATCTATGCCCAAACAAGACCATTCCTGTGATTCATTCCCCCCCAGTTCATTCTTGGGAGGCAAGTTCGCAAGACTGAACTTGCCAAGACCACAAGTACGGCCTTTGTGGTCTTGGTATTGAGAAACACCGTGGCACATTCATGAAAGTCCCTACCCTGTGACAGGTCTGTCTGCTGTTTCAGGTGGTGTATGCCTCTGTTCTGCTGGATAGCGGGAGGACCCAAGCCGGAGAGGGACACCTAGAGAGAGCACCTCCTACGGTATATTCCTCCCTCCAATTCCCACTGAGACAGTCCCACATGTCTCGGCTAAAAAAGGAGATCCTGTAACTGAATGACTGAACAGGAAGTCCTGGGAGCCTGAAACAGCATGAATGGACTGTGATTGGGTGACTGAACAGGAAGTACTGGGAGCCTGAAAGAGCATGAATGGACTCCACAGCACAGACTGTGTGGGACCTGTAGGCTGCCTGTCTGACTCACAGCAGAGGTCAGCTCTTCAGCCAGGATTTCTTCATTTAAAGAAAACTGTAGCTGTAACTCACTCTGCAAGATGTCATGGTGAATGTAAAATAAACAAAAATGTGCACTATTCCATTGTTTCTATGCATCTCTGAGGGTTACATGCTTTTCATTGCACTGGTGTGATTCATGCCTAACAGTGCTAGTCAAGGCCGTTCATTTGCAAAATGCAGATTTCTGATCAAAATCTGGGTCCTTCTGTTATACCATTTTGTAAGATTATGAGCATACCCTGTAAGACAACAGCTGCAAAAGGGGACAGGGAATGAATTCTTTAAACAAAATTCACAATTAAGTGATTAAATGAACCCAAATGCGTGGCTGGGTGTGACAAACCAACCGACTCTGTCCCATCAAGTGAAAGAACTGGACTGGACCAACAGTTACGACCAATCACAATAAATGCTACTGGAAGGTCCTTATAAGTGTAACAGCAGGGTTAAACCAAAGGCAGTGTCAGAAAGGGGGCACTGGTGCTAGCAGAGACCACGATTGCTCAAAACTATGGCAACTGCCTGCCATTCGAGTAAGCCAGGTGGACATCGGCAGGACCTGGGACGCCTCGGCGACCAAGATGGTGGATCCTGAGGTAACGGCTGCTGTCTCTCAGCTCACCGCTGTTACGCACCACATGATGCAGACGAGCAGCTTGCAGAGATGCACTTCTGACCAATCGACATTTGCTACACCATTTTAAAGCCACAACTTAGCCCAGTCTTCACACTGCGCTCAGTTCGCAGAGACGGGTCAGGGTGCACTGCGATTGATTTTCTCTTAACATCTCCACCGGTAAAAAGGTGGAATTTATTTTTCTTTGTGGGGGGGCAGGGGGACAAGAACATTTACATCTTACTAGCTGTGCCACTATCTCTCCATCTCATCAATATAAAATATCAGCATTGGAAAAGGAAGAGTTTGCATGCATGCAGACACGCGTCCAATTTCACACACCCACGTTGCGGTGGGACCCTGGTCATTACCCACACTCACACTGGGCTGGAGACACTGCTTGGGTGTGTGCGTCTCCATGCCAAGGCAAGGAAAAGGAAACGAGATTCGTGCCAATCGCTTTGTGAGCGAAACTAAAACAGGGAGTTTCCTCAGACACAGAACTGGACATGAGCGGCTGTGTGAAAATCATGTTAACAGGCCGAACAAACAAGATGCTCATTAACGTGACAACAATTTATAGAAAAAAGGTTACCGGGGCACATTCAGAGCACGATCTGTCCGTCTCACAGACACCCTTAGCACTCTTTCGTAACGGAGAATTAAAAAAGGAAAGTTTCTCAGCCTGATCTTTCGTTTCAAAAAACAAAGAGAAAAAAAATGTACTTCTTTCAGGTACGTTTATGCCAGTCAGTTCTCTGGTTTTGTCAGAAAGAGCCGTATTATTTACAGGCACATTCCTCCAGCAGGGGGCGCTCGCCACAGAGCGACAGCAGGCAGTCAATCTGAGGAGGGGAGCCGTTTGGAGGCGAGTGAGCCCGATGCGCTGGCGGTGTGGCGCCCCCTTCAGGACTCACTGTCTGAGCTGTTGCTGCTCTCGCGGCTGATCTCTATCTGCAGGGAGGGAAGGCTGTCCAGGCGGCTCTTCTTCTTGTGTGACTGCTGCTCCTTCTCCTTGATCATGGCACCCCACACCTTCTGCAGGTCAGAGTCCTCCTCCTCCTCCTCCTCGCCCTGCCCGCCGCCCCGCCCACGTCGGCCTGCCCCCTCCTTCCTCTCGGGCTCTCTATCTTTTGGCAAAGTGCCCAGTCGACTCCACAGGCTTCCTGTTTGGGGGGTGAGAGACATCGTACACTATTTGTAAGACACAGAGGCGCGTCAGACAGCAAATATGACAACTGAGGCCAGTTAGGGAACCACAGGAGAGGAATGTCCCCCCCCATGCGATCACGGGGGAAGTGGGGGCGAAGGTGGGGAGTTCATGCAGGGTGAGGGGGGTCCCCGCCGGAAAGCGCAGGGGCGTTTCTAGGCGACACAGCTCTCCTTACCCGACTTGCTGTCCTTCGCCGTTTCGGAGTACTGCCGACCCGAGTCGCGTTTGGCCACACCCAGCCGGCTGCGGACGTCCGTGAGGGGCTCCCGGCGTGGAGGGGGGTCCCTCTGGGGGGCACGGGAGGGCGAGGGCGAGCGGCGACTCTCTGGGGAGTGTGGCCTCTTTCCCAACCTCTGCCTCACATCTGGACACACAAGCCGAGGGAGATGGATGAGGAACATGGACATGAAGATACATAAAGCAGTGGGACGACGGCCTCTGGGAGCGATCGCGGCGAAACACTGATCCGCACGACAAAAATCACCAACTGACTGAGGTCCCTGAAGGACATTAATCCTCAGCTGATAGAGCCCACAAGCATACTGATCCTCGTTCCTATTGGACAGGGTCATCTTCTGAGGGTGGAGACTCCTCTCTCAGTCTTAAGGAGGAACTTTCAACTGCTAATGAAGAGGTTTAAGCTGTATAATCCCAGATCTGATTACAGCAGCTCTTTTCAGCCGCACACCAACCTGTCTTGCCGCTGGATGCCACCGGGGGGCGCTGCTGGGACAAGCCCTGGCGTTTCTCCTCCAGCAGTTGCCTGACGTCCGTCACCTTCTCCGCCTTGGTCCCGCTCCCCGGTCCAATCCGGTTCCTCAGGCTGGAGCCGGACACACCGTCCACACGCGTGGAGTTCCTGAGCAACAAAGAGCAATGTCCAAAAGGTCTCCAGCAGCTTCTAACATGCTAAGGGCACCAGCACCTCAATTAACGAAGAGTTAATCACAGCGATTTCAGGTGATGAGGACCGAGGACAATCAGGACGTCACGGGAAAGGCAGCGAGCTTGAGGTTACGGCTCACCGCAGGCTCTTGAGGTTGGACTCCACCTCGTCAGCGTACATGGTCATCTTCATGCTCTTTTTGGGCGACGGAGTGGAGATCATCTTCAGCTCCAGGTCGTAATCCATCTCGTCCGAGTCGGAGGATCCGGACGCTGGGGCAGGCTTTCGCGGGCCCCTCCCCCTGTCCCTCTCCCTGTCTCGGAAGCGCTCTCTCTCCTTCTCCCCCCAGTATTCCACAACTCGGTCATCCGAGTCCATGTCTTCCTCACCATCCTCTTCCTCTTCCTCCTCTTCCTCAATTGGTTCCTCGGGTAAGTTCACCAGGTCTGACAGAAGAAAATGTGTTAAATATGCAAAACACCCGGAAATATGCAAAAGATTAAAACCCAGATTTTGTGTGGATTTTGATTTCGTAATACGCCCTGGAAATCATAAATACTGTCTTACCCAACAGCACAGCATGTGATTTAAATGTAACCAGGTAAGGAGTTACTGTAGGAACTGTAGGACTGGCCTTGTACTGCAGCTTCTCTCGCTGGTACCTACCCGAGTGCCGGTGTGTGTAGGGGGGGGTGTGCCCCATACTGTCACCAATCAGTGGCTTCTTGGTCCTGAGGACGTCCCTCTGCATTTTGCGAGTGTGAAACCTGCGCTTCCTGCACAGAGGAGAGGGTGGGTGTCAGCATGCGGCCATCTTTGTGGACAGATGAGCGGCATGTGGCGTGCAGCTCTCACCAGGAGTTGCTCAAAATGCCCTTCATGCCGCCGTAGTTGGGGTTCCCGTATTTCATGTAGTAACGGCTGCGCCTGGCTGCTCCGAGCTCCTTCTTATCGTCTGGACACAACAGAAATAGGTCACATGACACTCAAAACTCATTTTCACTGGTTGGGAGTAAAAACACTCGGCACTTAGATGTGCAGCGCTCTAAAAATTTTTTGGAAATGCCATTAAAGCAGTGGTGGGCACAGCTAACTGAAAAGTTAGCTTCGATAACTGCTAATGCACCAACTCCAAAGTTTAAGTCGATAATGCTAAACTGATAAACTACTAAAAAAATTAGCGGAAGTTAACGATAACTGCTGACTTTTTTAATATGTCTTTAGCTTCAGTTTTTGGCTCTGAAACCCTTAAAACATACCTAGAGAGCTGAAATTCTAACCTGTTCAGCAATTTAGTTCCACAGGGCTGGAGTGATTACCAGGAGATATTTAGGACTCACATGGGTATCGCTGGATTTTGTCAGAGGCCCTATTCCGCGACTGGCGCATGCTGACATTTTGCCCTCAGGGAAGCCACTTGGGGACTACAAACATGGCAGCATTTACCCGGAACCAGGAAGGAGGGTCTTAGCTCTTTGCTGCGTTCCATTTGAACTCGTAAATTCCGAGTTCTCAGTTGGACATTTCAACTGTAACGCCCCCTAAAGTCAGAATTCTGAACTCGGAGGAAATGACACGACCCCAAGCTCAGAATCCAAGATGGCCGTGCCCTTTATCAACTGAAGTTTTACACTATTTATGGCATTTGCATTTTATTTGTGGCTCATTAAATTGGTCGTACACACAGTACTCTCCAACCTCTGTCTATGGACGTGTTGCTGGGGTGTTTTTATGTGCAAGATCCCACCTAATGCACTTTCATCAACTGATGTTGCTAACAATGGCTAACAATTAGCCGGGCTAAAACTACAGCAAGTTTCAAAGCAGAAGTCCTTGCTTAGCCACATAATTTATTAGATTTAAAGTAAGTCTGGGCTAAATGTAAGTGAACAAAGATAAAGTCCATTTAAACTAGGGTACCATAAAATCCATCAAGTTATCCAGCAAGAAATCCAGCTTTGTGATACAGGCCCCTGTTCTCCAGTTAGTTCAGGGTACACCAGTTTAAATGGACTTTATCTTCATTCACTTACATTTAGCTCAGATTCCCTTAAATCCAACAAGTTATCATGCAATCACGTCTTGTGTTTAAATGTAGTCAGCCAACAGCGTGTCAGATAGACTCTTGTAGACATGCTTGCAACAGATAGGAATAAATATGTATGATTTTAAGGGTCACAGACATTTTTGACTGTTAAACTTTGTTTACCTACAAAAAAATGTTAGCGGGTTTACAGTTAGAAATCATTTTCGCAGAAGCTACTTGGTCTGCTAACAGTTTTCAAAGTTAGCGGAAACGCTAATCTGCTAACAAAAGAGTTACCATTACTTATTAGAGGTTAGCGGGTTAGCAGAATCTCGCCCACCACTGCATTTAAGTGGTACTGCACATTTACACATTGCACATCACAACCTCCCATTTCTAGCATTTATTGACAACATTTACATATTTGTCCACTAGTAGGCGTGTGTCTAGGGAAAGCTGGAGACAGGAGGTGTTAAATATTGAACACATATTGAGGGTATTAGGAAGGCACATGCTATAGGTAGCATCACATCGATTCAGGGCCCACCAACCTGGCTACTATCCTGCCAGCAGAACTCACCTTGAGTGGCAAACCTCAGGAAGAGCTTCTTCCCAGCAAACGGCCGGATCGCTGGACGAAGGTCATTACGGAGGAGCGACTCTTTCTCTGCCTGGGACAGAGGGTCCGACTGGCATGGGAGGTCACACGGATAGGAAGTTAGTACACCGCTGGAAAGCAGACATAGCCAGGGCGCCCAGCTAGCAAGTCTGATCTAGCCCTGAGGTTTGCCGAGTGGTTAGTCAACACAGTGCTAGTTTAGGTAGTTATGTGAGAAGGACGGAGAATGACTATGGGAGATAAAGGACAAGATGTTTACTGCCATCTCAAAGCTCTCATGCCCTCATACATTTGGACGACAGCACAGTGCAGCATCAATGAAGCAGCCCCCAACCTCTGAGAGCTCCCCCTGCTGTCCGTACCTGCACACTGTCAGATTCGGCATTCTTCCCCGCCTGGTCCTCGTCGCCTTTCTCCTCGCCGCCTTTCTCCTCGCCACTTTTCCCTTCCTTAGCCGTCTCATCTTCTTCATCCACCTCTCCTTCCTCCTCCTCCTCGTCATCGGAGTCTTGTTCTCCCCGTGCTGAAAGAATATTCTTTTGATACTAATCCAAAAAGAGTCCTTGACTGGTAGAGAGCAGCTAGAGTTGTGCAGTAAAAAGGCCAGCCTCCACCATGCCCTCCACCATGTCGATCAACTATGTCTCACTGGAGAAGGCCAGGCTGAGGACCTCAACACTAACTTGACAAGCAGTTTGGAGTTTTCACTCCAGTTCAGACTCAGCACTTACCCCTGCGCTCTTGGGCTGGCTGGTGGCCATCCGGGGAGCTGGCTGTCACTGTGGGCGGGGCATCGGCGTCTGGCATGCGGCTGATGTTGATAAGGGCTCGGGCTGAAGTGTTGTCATCCAGCCAGACCACGTTGCCTAGGAGACATGCACCGTCAAAAGGCAGAACACTGGTACAGTGACCTCCATCACCTAACTTCTTAAAGGGGCAGCGATATCCCAACCAACTGCAACCACAGACCCGGTAGCAGTCAAGGATGTAAGAACACACTTTTTTATTTATGCATGTTAAACAAGTTCTGCTTAGATTTTACTGCAAAAAAAAGTCAGAGACAGGAGTCAATTAACATAACAGCACTAACAAAATGTTAGTGGAAATGAGGGAACACAGGGCAGGGCAGGGCAGGGTAGCGTAGGGCAGGCTGGGTAGCGTAGGGCAGGGCAGGATAGCGTAGGGCAGGGTAGGATAGCGTAGGGCAGGGTAGGGTAGCGTAGGGCAGGGCAGGGTAGCGTAGGGCAGGGCAGGGTAGCGTAGGGCAGGGCAGGGTAGCGTAGGGCAGGGTAGGATAGCGTAGGGCAGGGCAGGGTAGCGTAGGGCAGGGCAGGATAGCGTAGGGCAGGGTAGGGACGACACCCAAAGATCCCTGGCTCGCCCTGGGGCTTTTTGAGGTCGCTCCCACACCAAGGGACGCAGGCCAGAACATTCTCAAACTACGATTCTGGGACAGGCAATGCTAGCTGGTAGAAACATGCCTTCCTCAATTGTGAGCATTGTAAATTGCAACCCTACACCAGTGTTCCTTGATGAATCAAGCACAGCCCACAGACACAGACTTCTTGGTTTGGGATGCCGCTCTTTAATCTCTGCCCCGACACCGACGATTTCAGTAATAACACACATAAGCAAATTCAGATTTTTTTTTAGAATGCACAGTGGGCCAATTTTTTGCAGTAGTCTGGAAACGTCAGAATATTTCCATATTGTCCTTCCTTTTTCCATATTTATCCAGAACTGGAAAACACCAGAATCAAACAGCATACTTTTCCATACTGCAGGGGAACCCTGATAAATGTATAAATAATAACCGTGAAGCACAAAGTTTAATGTCACCTACTGAAGGGCACTTTCTGCAGGACCATCCCCTAAAAGGTTACCCACTTCAATGGATACGTGTCTGTCTTTCAGCTGACTGAGACCCTCCCGGATCCTTCGCAGTCTCAGTACCGGAGCTCAGTAAGGATGTCGACGGCACAGGAACGAAGCCAGGGGGAACTCACAGGACGTGTCGTCGATCCACTCGATGTGAGCTGGCGGGTACTCCTTGAAAAACCCGAAAACGTCCTGGGTGCTCATCTCGTCCACCCCGCAGACATGCAGAGCTTCGGGTCGCAGCTTGGGGATGGCTGCAGGGGGCCAAGGACAGACAGCCAGTCAGAACTGGGAACACCAGCGTCGAGCCACGCAGTCACACCAGAAGCGTAATATCCACCGCACAGCGTCCTTTGGAAACCCCCCCCCCCGTCTGCCAGCACCCTTGCTCAGACCTACCCTTCTTCATCATGTCCCTGTCCAGCACCACGTTCCTCTGGGCCAGGTTGACCTCAGCCCGGAAGTGAAAGCGCCTGGCCCGCTGCTCCTTCTTTTCCACAGCTTCCTGTGACCACAGAGACCCCCCCTCAACAGCCGAATCCCCTCAGTCCTGCAGAGTATACCAGTACAGCCCCCTGCTGGTGCCCAGTTCACCTTCTGCCATAACAGCACTTCGCAGGTTATGCAAACCCAAGCCACTGCATTATGGTCTTGGAGGACCAAGTCCGACAAGTTTACCCCAGCAAAGTACCAAACCACTAGTAGTAACAGGTGTCTTAACATCCCGTCTGAGCTTTTAATGCTGATCAAACAGCTAGAAAACTAGCTGAACAGACAAGAAACGTAGATATTTGGGGCCATACAAGGTCTCCGTTTCGCCAGCACTGAGCCGTCAGCTTACCTTGGACGTAACGTCGATGCCCGTGATGAAGGTCCCGGCTTTGTTCGCGTACCGCCGCCTGGGATCCTAGCAGAACGTACGGACACGCCATTGAGAAAATAGGGATATAACGAGGCCAGGCATCGCCACCGAACCCGGCATCGCGACGAGCCGGTACCGCTGTGCCGTGTCCTCAGACCGCTGGCCGGTTAGCTGGCAGCAGCCCCCCAGCCCCGAACGCCGACTAGCGGCTAAACTCGGGTTTCAGCTGCCGCTCGCGCGCAGTTGCTCGCTAACTAGTCGCTGGTGACGGATTAGCGCAGATCTGAGCGCAGACCGATCGCAGGACGTCCCGGCGCCCCACTAGCGTTAGCCTCATAGCAATGAATGGGGGACTGGCGGCTAGCCGGATAGCATGCTAACGGCCGGGCTTAGCATGCGGCTGACCCGGGCCGATGGCGCCGTCCGGGAGGGCAGGGAAGAAGCCAGGCCTAACTTACCGGCATGAACTCCTTCAGGGCCCGCAGAACCGGAGCGGCCTCGCTCTCAGTCTCAATTTCCCCTTCCTCCACTTCCATGGGCTCCGGTTCGCGAGCATCACGCTCAGAATCCGAGTCCGAGTCCGAATCCGGGCGATCGGAGGCGGCCTCCGGCTTCACGGAAACGCGCAGGCTGCGTACGGCCGCCATGTCTCGGCTGCGCTCCGCACAGACTCGCGGCGGGTCGGCGCGCCGGAGCGCGTGATCTGCGGCTGGGGGCACAGCGCCGCCTGGCGGCGGCACGCGCGGGTGCAGGCCGCGCCGCTGTAGCGCGACACCCAGCGCGCCATCGTCAGCTGGAAGGTGCCGCTGATTTGGCTAAAAAATCAGGTAGAAAAGGAAACATCGCCGTACTAGGTATACTAAGAAAGAATGACAGATGGTGATTTCTCCTAGGATTAGAACATCAAGAAAATACTGTACATTATATGATTAGATATCGCTGTACTAACCAAGACTAAACTCCTTAAACATTTTGAAATACATAAGCAGACTTTGATGTTTGCTCTTGGGGGCGGGGGCGGGGGCAAAAAAAACTGCATCTTGTTTACTTTACGTGTTAACGTATGTATGTGATGCAGACATAATCTGTTATTTTGGCTGGGGGGGGCAACAAACCGCTTCTGCAAAGGTGCAAAGTGTTGGTGGTGCGGTTCGGATGCCAGCGGCGTCTGAGTGACAGGGTCCCAAAACAATGTGGAACATAACTGGATTGTTCGGGGTTGGGGAGCCAGTGTGATACGCTTTCATGGGGCCCAAAATGTTTAGCTATGAAATAACTACACATATATTCTTTCATGTTCCTTTTAATTGAAACCCTGTTCGGAGCCCGAAGAAGAAAAAAAGAGAAAAGCTCACACAAAATACAGCATTTTATTTGTAGTAAAATTTCCATTGCACATTACATACCCAAATATACATTTACATTACCTCTCTATTTAAATTAATTTTTACTCTGTAATTACATTTTAACATGACAACATAAAAGGAAATAAGCTAAAATAGCAATAAATATATTCTTTATACACAGAATGCAGGCAGAAAGACTTTCTCTGTAGGACAGCATGAGATTTCTGCATCGCAAACCAAGACCTGGAAACTGTACTTACGTTCTGTTCACACAACAGTAACATGTTTTATTTTGGTCACACACGCTGATTTTGAATAAAACTATACTTTCATCTCGGCAATCGGGATATCTCGCTAAAGAGTGAACGGTGTTATTACAAATGTTATGTAACATACAACATGAAAAACAAAAATGGTTTGCAGCCATCTTTAAAATAAAGTATCCCTTCTGTATGTGCTGTTTAATTTAACTGTTTAGATTTGAGGTATACTGACTTTCATATATACTGTCGCTTTAAAATAACCGAACAATGTATTGCACTGAATATCATACGTGTATGTAATCGTGCTTAGACGTGACAGGTATGCATTCATTCTGAACATTTTTTAATGAATGTCAAATGAAGTCACCTTTTCCCCATCAATTTACATTTTAGTGTAATTTGCACTGGTGACCACTAGATGGAACTGGAGCTCTAGGAACTGCAATTTATTGTTCATATAGCTGCATGCCATTTCGCAGGGTGACGCCAATTTCGCCCGGACTTACGCGTAACAACATTAACGGCAGCAAGGGATAAAGTTTCAAGGCATTTTAATGGCACTTTGCAGGGAGTTTGCTTTTATTAGTAATGGACGGAGATAGTGTTTGTTTTAATGACCAGAGTTAGGCCATTAAGAAGAAATGTCCCTGAGCATCAGACAGAACGTGATTATGAGACAGGAATGAGCCGGAGTCTGTTAGAGGTTCTGATTGTGCTGATAGGAGACCTGGAATGAGACTGAGCCCCCGCCCTGTCATTTCTGTAAGTCTTTGGTGTGATCTGGAATGAGACTGGTGCTGTGCTTGTTACTCTTCCAACCGCATCACTCTACTCTCTCTGAACGTCGTCACAGCAGCTAAAAGCTAGGAGGTCAATCAGACCACAAAGAACTCAAGGCGACACAAAATCTGAGACGTTACTAAGACACGAAACGAGAGGAAGCTTAGGTTGACAAAATGCAGAGCTGACTACTGGAGCGTTATCTAATTAAGTCATTAATTGCTTGCTGTTGCTCTTCCACTTGTCAGTGTCATGTCAGATTGTTTTGGACAATCATAGCCAAATTGGAAATGTCAAGTGAATTTGTGGCAACAGCTTCATTGCCTACGCACAACATCTTTCTAAACATTTTGGACGATGGTCCTTTTCTGTTCTTGGTTGAGAACACTGCGATAATTACATTATCCTTAAGAGTTACTTCTTCAGTGCTTCCAGCTTCTGAAGTGGTCTCTGCTACTATGACATCACCCCATTCTCACCAGCTGCCTGGGTCAGTGAAGAAGATGGAGACAGTGCAGTGAACCGGAGTCTGAACAGCAGGGGAGCCGTCGCAATCACAGGGCAGTGAGGATTGTCAGAGGAGAGCACTGGAGCAGACCGCGCAAAGACACAGTGTGAACGGGAAGAAGATCTGACTTACCAGCAACTCTGCCTTCTGTACATGACTGCCCTAGTGTCCCTAGAGGATGAAGTAAAATCGGTTAAATAAATGGTCTTGTACTGAGCTGCAGTATAGAGTCTACACACACACACACACACACACACACACACACACACACAGACGCACACACAACCACACCCGTACTTTGTGGGGACCATCCACTAATTTCTATGGCAAAACCCTAATCCCAACAATGACAACCTTAACCCCCACCCAGCCCTAACTTTAGCCATAAGTAACCAAACAAAATACAAGACATATTTTTTTAGTTTTTTGAATGCAGTCAAAGATTTTTATAAAACTGAATTTCTGCTTGTGGGGCCAAAAAAATGGTCCAGCAACATCAAAATAACAGGTTTTTATCACACCGAGGGGACATTTGGTCCCCACAATGTAATGTATATCTGACCCACAGACACACACACACACACACACACACACACACACAGACTTCATGTCTGTACTTACTGCCGTAGAGTGGCTCAGCTTGTCAAAACGAAACTTTAAGTTGGACCTTGGCGACGTCTTACTCTTTACATCTTTCAGGGAGAGAAGATCATGTGATCATCAGTGGAGTCCTGTCCGCCATGTCACTGCTGTGTGCTGGCGTCGGGGG
>JAODKC010000039.1:19555433-19566193 GCA_026777985.1 Mormyrops attenuatus | reverse complement strand
CCCCCCCCCCCCCCCCCCCCCCCCCCCCCCCCCCCCCCCCCCCCCCCCCCCCCCCCCCCCCCCCCCCCACGCACAGACGTGGGCAGCTCTATGCTCATCAGGGGGGCTGCCGGTGTGGCCTTTAGAAAGCCGGGAGCCAGCAAGACTCCCGCAGAAACATCTGTCCGGAAAATGATGGGGCTCTTTCAATAAAAGCGTCAGCCAGTGGCCTCAGATCTGTCCTAGGGGTTGTGATGAATGCTAGCTTTTGTTTTTAATAAATCCCGTTCGTTTACGAAGCTTTATTGAGCTGTTTGTCATTGACGCGACACAGCTGCTAAGTTGCCATTAGGAAGAATGCCAAAGGGAGGGCTGTGTGAGTAAGAAGTCAAGTATGAGACCCCCAGCTTGTCTGCTTCAGACCATGTGGAATATCTATTCGGTTTAATTAGAACTAATCAGGTATTCCGATAATTATTCAAGGGCATTGAACTATCACGAAATAACTAGTGATCGTAATTTTCTCTGTATATTAAAAGCTACTAGGCCTATAGAAAGCGTTTTTAATGACACAAAAGAATCACGGTGTAAAGATTCATCACTGTTAGAATTTAATCAGCAGCAATGAACCCAAATTAATTAAGGGTTCCTTTGGAATAAAAAAGCAGCGTACCTAGCGCCTAAGCGCAGGAACCGATAACTGCGGAATTCTGGGTGTGCAATAACCTGTCGGGAGCAGTAAGTCTGTCAAATAAACGGGGAACCTTAAACAATGTATATGTGTGGTAAGGAAAAATCACACGTTCTGTGTTAAACTTATTTTCATAAATGTATATTTTCTGCACCTTAAATTTAAAGCAGTCTGGTTCCATATTTATTTATTTAACTAGTTAGCGGAGAATCCTGGTTAAGTATCTTAAGACTTGATCCCATTCTGCAGACATGCAAACATGCGGTTTTCTTCAATTTGTTTAATTATAAACTTAAAATGAAGACACAAACGTGCATCTTTACATACATGCGGTGTGTCAATGAATGAGTTAGGCCTCTGGAAGCTGATAGACCCCCCCAAAAGAAAGTCCCCGGGGCAGTGAATAAATAAAGCAAACTTTGCTCTAAACCTGAGTTTATCAATCACTCGTGAGCGCCCTGTGTTGGGCCATGGAGTTCTAACTATAGCAAACGTTCCGTAATGGGCCGCCCCACGGATGGGACCCCGATCGGTATCCGGGAAAATGTGCGAAATACGTCGACGGGTAACTCACCGAGGGGGATCCCCCCCCCCAAGTCGGCGCAGTTTTCCGATAGGTTGGAGGAGTTGAGATATATATTTTTAAAACTTAATGTGTCTCGAAAGAGAGCAAGAAATGATAGGAATCTGCAAAAAATGTTTCAATGTATTTGTACTTCTGCAAATGACAAAGCATCGTTTCACTTGCGAGCCGCACGTTGGTGGTAACATTCGTGAGGCGTGTAACACTGCCCCCTGCAGAGGAAGCGCATGCTATGAGTGCGGACCATCAAGCGCACGCTTGATTCGTAAATCGCATCTAAACAAACAAACGAGCAAATAAATTAAAACAAGGTCAACAAAATCGCACTTTTTTTCGTGCCGAACAATCCTTTTACAAACGTAATTTACAATAGACCAGATTAATTCGCTTGTTTAAATTCTGGATTAATATTCTTGTGTCGTAATTTATTCATAAATATTTGATTACAAGAATCTAAATAAAATGTAAACTTATTTCAAAGAACACAGTTTTAATAATGTAATTGAAACGGTATGTTTTTCAGCAGAATATTTGAGCGAAAGCATTTTAGTGGAATAACATAAATTGGAACAAACCTCTTACAATTACAGCTTTTGACAACAGGTTTTTGCAATTTTGAATTCCATGTTTTCCACGTAACGCAAGATATTCCAGCAAAGCACTAACATCCAAAAACACATGCACACACAATTAACTATAGGCTAAATACTGAAAGCAGCTTACTTACAATTACAGCACAGAACAGGTGAGGTCGTTGACATTAACTAAGGCATAGAAATTAAAATGTATATTAAATATTATAATAGTATATTAAAAGTAAACTTTTCCTTGATTTAAAATGACCTGTTGCGCTACTTTAACTCGATACTATGTCTGTCTCCGTATTATGAGAGCGCCGGGGTTGACTTGGCGCTGTTACACCCCCGCATTGGCGCCTCGATCTGCCCCCGCCGCCTCGGCGCGGAACTTAGCGCGCAGAATGCGCGGTACCGAGACCCTTCGGTTACATATGCAGAAATGGGGAGCACGATTTAGTACAAATCAACACGAATAAACTATGCCAAAACTGCTTTTTTAACTAATATTATGAAAAGCGGTATTAGCAAGTTGCTCCGTGTCACTGCAAATGACGGACACCTTTCCTAAAAATGAGGTGTGTTACTGGAAACACATTGATGAGTTCATCAATCCATTCAAGTGTTTTTTACGAGTTAGGCCCACTGTTAGTTACAGTAGATGCTCATTAGATCAAACAATCTTCAGTGCTTACCGATTAGAATAATATGAGAAGAAATTGTGGGGTTTTTTTGCGACTGCTTAATGTCTTTTCTGCTATTTACTTCATCCCGTTTTTGTCTGCTTGAAAGTGGCTGAAAAACGAGGCTAAATTCGTTTGCAGCAATCCTACAAAGCGTTTTGTTCCTGTGCACTAAGCTGTAGGCATTTTTAAGTCGTGTGTTAAAGCACTATTTTCTGTAGTTAGAAATGTTTGAGAAATTTGCGGTTCAGGAGAATGGAAAGGTTTTTTTCCAGTCTTAAAATGGTTTAGCCAAGTAGAAAAGGAGAACATTACGATCATTATAGACGTTGTTGATCCATTAAGAGTTTCACAAAAAGCAATTTAGTCAAACCACTTACACGCACATTTTGTTTAATTGTCGGAACAAAAATTCGAGATTTCAAAGTTTTTTCGGAAGCAGCATTTCGGAATACAACAAACGCGTTCTGCCATGATGTCATGCGCAAAACAAACAGCAGAGGTCGCCCTACTTCGGATTAATAAATAACCCACTATACAGGCGTCTCATTAAGCTACAGAAACTCATCAAAAATATTAAATGAGAAAGATGTGCAATTGATTGTACAAATGTAACCAGAAATAGGAGCTATCGTCTTACAAGCTGCCGAAAACCAAATAAGTAAGTATCGGGCGTGGATATATATGGCCGATACCCGATCTGTCTAATTAGGTATCGATCGGTGTAAATACCGATCCCGAATATCGGATCGGTGCACCTCTATTTATCATGCTGACTAAATAAAAGCTTCCTCTTATTCACTTGAGGGTTTGTCTTGAATCCTGGTAATTGAACTGAAAAACGGAAAAATCTAATTAACTGTGTAATTGTGTTACATAACAAGTAGGCCTGACGTGTGCTGAATGCTTTCTACTATTTACATCTTTGTTTAGTTTAAAAAGTCAATTTCATTGGCTTAATTAGTTTAGCCAGAGTCTGAGTTGAGGTTAACATGTCCTTAAATAGCGGTTCTTAAGAAAATGACTAATGGATAAACATGGCATGCGGGGCTGCGGGGAACAGACGGCCGACTGCTGGAGGCACTGTGGTACAGTACACCTCAACTCGACCGTCTCAGCAAATCATTGGAGGTGCGGAAAGGCTGCCGAGCAGAACAGCTGGCGGGCAGCCGCTGAGATCTACAGAGCCCTTCTTATCACCCCGTTGGTTTAATGCAATTGCGGGTGGGGCAGCTGATTCGATTGTGAACCTTATTACTATGGCCAGAGTGTCTTTTTCTGACTTCCGAGTGGAGCAAGGGCTGGAGAACCTCTGAATGTTGGTGAGGGTTGTGGTTATGGTTAGGGCGGCCACCCGTCCTTTATAACGGGTGATCGTCCCGCATTGGAAAGTAAACTGCTGCGTCCCGTATTACACGGAGATCTCCCGTATTATAAGGGACGGGTCTGTTCCCTAGTTAGGGTTAAGGTTATAGTTAGTGCTGGTGACGAGCTGGATCTCCAATGCTTTCAATTGATAGGGAGGCAGAAGTGAGCTGATCTTGAGGGCATTACACCATTATTTAACGAGCTCACACACTACAATCTGCGTCCCAGTGACCCCGAGCGGGACCAATAACTGCAAGTGCTGACAGTAAAGCTGGAAAGTGGCTGTAAAATGCACACGTGATATCCAGATATTAGGGATATTACGGCATGACGTGGCCCTTGCGATAGCGTGGCTCTCCGAAGGCCGAGTAAGTCGTGTGACGTGAACCCTGTACACGCACACCTGATGAATAAAACGCTTTGGCGTTGGCTGTTTTTTGTTCTTTTCATGATGAATCGAATAATTCATCCAAAACACAAAAACACACACTTAAATAATTTTCTCCTTTAAAAATTGAGAATAGATCCTCATTATAGTAAAGACATTTAAATTACACTTTAGTGAAGGACATACTTAGTGTGTGACTGTAGTAGACATTAATAATATATGAAGAGGCTTTAAGTTGTCAGAGAAGTGTTATGCACTTTTACCCTGAGTTCAACCTCCCCCATGCAGCATTCTGACACAGTACGTAATATGTGCACTAAATGAAGCATGATAATCACAGCAGTTATGGACAATGACTGGCATATACTAATGTATTTTTACCTGTGTGTATGCGCATTTACTTGCAGCTACATTGCCACTTGTTATTGCATATATTATGCATCCCTTGTTATATAACTAACATTCTGAGCCAAGCACACCTCGTTATAATAATTATGTCAGCGGTGAATGTCTTCCAGCGTAACCTCGGGGACATTTATGATGACGAGCCTCGAGCTGTAGAGAGTGACAGTGGGTTTGAGATCCACTCACACACATGGATGGGGGAACAGAGAAAAGCCTAATGTGGGGATGGGGATGGGGGGGGGTGGGGGCAGAGAGAGGGCTTTAACCTCTGGGAGTCTGTTTTTATTTAAAAATGAAAATTTATTTTGGCCCTTTTGGAAGTCCATGGGCTGTGTTATCCTAAAGAAGTTTCTTCTTTTCTTGAAAACAAGTTTTTCGATTTATGTGCATGAATGGAATTGGAACGTAGAAAAAGCAATATTTGAATTAATCAAAAACTGTGCTTTTTATTAATTTGAATGTCTCTTTCTATGTAGCACGATCATATCCATGAAATAATGCTTCCAGGCTCAATTTTGCAACGTAAACACTCGTCGGTCAAAGTTTCAATTGCTTTGAAGTAGAAATTAATGGATATTTCTGCACGTGATTCTCTTCCTTCCTCTTCCCAATGACAATGTGAATAATTTACTGTGGTTGCTGTTTTTTGAGCTTTGCATAGTCAAAGATGGCTTTGTGTGTGCACGGGGTTTAAAGTACATCAGACTTCAAAGGCTGTGCCTCAGTTCCTGTGGAGTGGTTGGTGAGGGTTTGTGGCCGTTACCCCACAAGCCCCTGCAGCACCACATTTACACCTCATCCAGCAGACTTCCATCCTGCCAATAAAAGCAAGCGGCCCCTGTCCAGAGCTCTCAAGAAGTGACACGTTTATTCTGCTCCGAGTAAGACATCTCTGACGAGGCAGGTTTCCGATTTGTTTGCTGTGTTTGGTAGTTCCAGTACAACCACTTCCCCAAACTGTCATTTTCGTCGGATGTCCGTTAGCATTGCTTGTTCCCTTCGTATTCCTTTCCAGGCAGACCCTCTGGATATTCATGGCAGAATCGGCGTATCCAGCACATCCATTATCTATGGGCCTCATCCATTTTCAGCACAGAAAATCCAGTTCTGGGTAAAGGAATGTTATGTTTGCTTGTACTGTTCTCCTCGGTCACAGTGCAAATGAAAAGTAATAAATGGAATATAGATACTGAGACGTAAGCATGACATAAACACTTAACTAAATTATGGTGGGGAAAGATGTGCAACTTTGGCACTGAATTGGATGAGCAGAAATGTGCAGTCTCAGAGTTCTGAGTCCAGAGTTATCAGAATCAGAATTTTAAAAAAACTTTATTGATCCTGGATGGAAGTTGCTTCCGCTGTAACAGCACAGATAGAGAGAGAGACCATTTGACACGATGAACATGACATAACAAAATGAAAAAAGTAATATATTTCAAACAAAGCTTAAATAAAAATTAAACAATATAAAAGAGAGATGTAAAATAAACTACAATATAAACTCTTTATGAGATGTGTTTGATAAGGTGCATTTGCACTCAGAGTATTCGCTCATAGAGCCAGTATTTTACATGATAATATTGCACATAGTGTCGAGGTATTCGCCATTCATAGAGGTTATTGCATAAGTTAGCAGCAGCAGACCAGTTATTGCACAACCTAGAAGCATATAAAAGATATACGAAAAGACAGTAATGGAGGGAGGGAGGTAACAGTCCTTTTAATAGGACCAGTCTTAGATTGGGAGGGGCCAGACTGACAGCAGTCAAAAAGACTGAAGACAAAAGCTGCTATTTAGCCTGGATATGAGGCTGCAAAACCCAGAGGTGGAAAGTTCGGGTTCAGAAAGCTCAAACCCAGACCAAAATTTTGTTTCAACCAAGCAGTTGAGTACTCTGCAAATGTGACTCTTTATACTCACAAAGCTGGTTGAAACAAAATCATGGTTTGGAGTTGTACTTTCTGAACCTGAAATTTTCACTCTGGCAGAACCTCCTAGCAGATGGCAGTGGAGCAGAGACGTTGTGAGTGGGGAAAGACAACAAAGATACGTTATCTTCCAGGAAGGAAATGATTCTGAGTGAGCGCTGGATCCACCGAAAGTCCCATAACAGGGGCATGGCGACGTGTGACAGGGCTACAGGTGGGACACCCCTTTCGCTCCTAGTGCTCATTTCTCTGGGTGTTACAAATGTTCTGGATCTTTCTGGGAGGGGTTTCTGGAGGCTGACTGAGCAGGGTACCCTCTGTAGCTGTGCCCCACCCTTCGATATCCAGAAAGCGTGATGTTTGCTCTAAATCCCCGCGGGTCAGCCATGGGCAGGAGCATTCGATATTGGGTAGCTGTTCAATTCATTAAAACGGCATACCCAATTTATGCTGAAAGTAAAACTAATCTATATGGTAAATATTGGGCTAAATTGGTTTACAGATTGTATAATTACAGTATAATGTGAAATCTAGACAATTTATTTAAACATATCATAATTACCATAGATCTGTGTGATAATAATGATAATAATAATATGCAAACGCTTATTAAAATTAATTAAATTTGAGATTTAAAATGACCTGCTGAGATTTAACTTGAGTCAATAATGAAATAACCATTGATTAAGCCTGGGCTAAATATACATCAGCTGAAGGAAAATAAGTTTCATAACAGTGACCGATTACAAGATGAAACACACTGCAAGCCAGGGAAGAACTCATTCATCTTCGTGTTCCTACAGCATAGGCAGTACCTCCATTTAAAATAAAACCCATAAAGATAGGAATTATGACGACATCAGTAACAAACGGAATATGGAGGTGGGGTCTACCATGAACTCAGACCCCAAATCAAGATTAAATATGTCAATTTTCCCTCAAAATGTGGTTCCTCAGCTCCAAACTTTTCATTATAATGGAGTTTCAGATTGATGACATGAAAATGTGAGTCGATTTTTAATTCAGGTGGTTATTACATGTAGGCTATAAAGTAATATGTGTTATTTTCTCTGTTCATCCCCTTTTTAAAAAGCAGTTAAATTGCTAAGGTGATGGTGACCCCTGGTTTGTCCTATGAAGGCACTGTGTGTATGGGCTGATGTATAGGCACTGTCTGTATGGCGCTGTAAGATTCCCGTCATTCCCTCCCCTCCAGGGTGGGATGTGTCTGTGAACCTGAAATGTACCATTTGGGAAAACAGTGGCACGTACAAATATTCCACGAGCAACCGTGATGATTTACTGTATATTATCCAACAATTAACACAAATGAAATGAGTTTTTTAAATTATTAAATAAAACCCAAATCCACGACGTTATCGTAGAGGGTTGGTCATTTTAAAGACTTTAGCACGTTTCCCTAAGAGTCCACTGCAGGCCAACCCGCGCGATAAAGAGGCGTGCTGCTGTTCGAGTTTCTGTCGGCGCAAAAAAAGGGACTCAGGCCGCCTCCTTTAATCCGGAGGAGCCGACCTGACACGCCGTGTCCAGCCGCGGAGCGTCGCCGGTTTCACGCCCTCGATGGAGGTTTCCTGAGTCGCAGAGAGGTCCAGTGGTACCGAGGACTGCGCCCTGGCCGGAGGCGAGCCGGAGGATTGCGGTGCTCGGCGGACCGCGCCGGGATCGCTCTGGTAGGATCAACCCGCACAGCTTGTGCACGTAAAAGTACAGACAGTGCGAGACACTTTATTTAAGGGATGTCGGTGCAGCTTTCGGTTTGACAGCCTGATTATATCTAAGCCCCCTTTACATGGACGCGGAATCTCAAATTTCCAGCTTACGGCAGGCAGCGATTTAAGCGTTTAAGGGCGATCTTTAATTATCTCTCCAGGAATCATCCTAAGTGTTGAGCGGCCGTGCACCACTCGCCGAGTCCTGCCCTGCCCATCCGCATTACTCACGCCTCCCCTCGGCGCGACGCTACATCAGCTGCCCGGCAGCCGATGGATTCTACGGAGCAGCTAGGTGCGCCCTCTGCCGACGCTGACGCGGCCAGGGGGCCGGTCCTACGCTTAAAGGAACCGAATCCTCCGCGACAGAAAGACGCGGGGCGGTGCCAGATGCCTCCCGGCAGTTTTGATTTGGTTTATGTATTTACGGAATTCCTACATTGAATTATGAGAGTCAGCTGTGTGTTTCACAAAACCTCACTGATATGCTATAGCAGGTGTCACCAACATGGTGCTCGCGGGAACCAGGATGCCCCCAAGGACCACATGAGTCCTGTTGCTATTCTTTAATCACATTTGCATTTATATAGATTTAAAAATGTCAATATCTAAAAAAAAGCACTTAAAACATGTTCATTATACATGATTTAAGAAGAGTGTATCAAACTGGTAGCCCTTCGTATGGCTCAGTACCCGTGAAGTAGCTCTCAGTTTCAAAAAGGTTGGTGACCCCTGTGCTGTAGGATTGTGCAGATAAAATACTAGATTGACTAGATGCATTTCATTCCAGGCACATGTGGTTTTGTTAACTGCATTCCTAAAAGAGGGTGAGCAGTACAGACAGGGACAGCGTCTGGGTACATCTGACACTGTGTCCCTATAGACATGGAGGTGATGACTCCACTCATCGAAGACTTGGGGCTGCATTCTGAGGAGAATTCGGATGAGGACTGTGACCCTGAATTGTCTCCGGTGCAGAGGAATTACGACCTGAGCACCCGTCAGGGCATTACGTAAGTACCCATGCTGACCTCTCTTGTAATTCCGGATATCTGTAAAGAGGATTCTCAGCTTTGATCGTTTGTTGACTCTGTAAATAACCCTCACACCACATACACCATGATATTGTCAGCCCCGGTCTGTCATTAAATATATATAATTTCTTGGGACAATTTCATATAAACAAAATGGTCAGGTACACTCAGTGGCTAGTTTATTAGGGACAACTAGCTAGGACTGGCTAGGACCTGTTTTATACCTAGCTAGTACTGGGTAGGATGCACTTTATTAGGGATTGCTAGCTAGTATCAGGTAGGACCCACTTCATTCGGGTCTCCTGGCTAGTATTGGGTATGAGCCACATTATTAGGAATACCTAGGTAGTACCGAGTAGGACCCACTTTATTCAGGACTCCTAGGTAGTACCAAGAAGGACGCACTTTATTCGGGACTCCTAGGTAGTACCAGGTAGGGCTCAATTTATTCGGGACTCCTAAGCAGTACCAGGTAGGACCCACTTTATTCTGGACTCCTAGGTAGCACCAGGTAGGGCTCACTTTATTCGGGACTCCTAAGCAGTACCAGGTAGGACCCACTTTATTCTGGACTCCTAGGTAGTACCAGGTAGGACCCACTTTATTCGGGACTCCTAGGTAGCACCAGGTAGGGCTCACTTTATTCGGGACTCCTAGGTAGTACCAAGTAGGACCCACTTTATTCGGGACTCCTAGGTAGTACCAGGTAGGAGCCGTATTATCAGGGGCAACTAGCTAGTACAGGGTAGGACGTGCTTTGTGCAATCACCTGACTTGTGCATTCATAGAAGTCTGCCCATTCTCTTCTTACTTCTCTCATTAGCAAGGAGTTTTCACCCACATAACTGATGCTGACTAGATGTTTTTGTTTATCACCCCATCCTCTGTAAACTGCGGGCTCTGTGGTATGTGAAAATCTCAGGAGGGTGGCTGTTTCCTAGATCCTTTCTCATGTTTAGTTGAACAGTAAGTGAATCTCCTGACCCTGTGTTGTTTGCAGTTTTATTCACATAATTTGCTGTCTGCAGGATCAGGCTGTTTGCATTAGCATGTAGGCTTGATAAATTTGTGAGGATTTTGCTGGTATTTCTCTCCACACGTCTGGTAAATTCTCAGAGTGAAGTTATGTCTGATAAAATTGGTGCTTTGGATGTAATCTAAACACTGAAAGTGAGATGGTACAGAGTGTGTCCCGACTCTGAGGGGTGAGATGGTACAGAGTGTGTCCCGACTCCGAGGGGTGAGATGGTACAGAGTGTGTCCTGAATCTGAGGGGTGAAACGGTACAGAGTGTGTCCCGACTCCGAGGGGTGAGACGGTACAGAGTGTGTCCCGACTCCGAGGGGTGAGACGGTACAGAGTGTGTCCCGACTCCGAGGGGTGAGACGGTAC
>JAODKC010000039.1:19521168-19555333 GCA_026777985.1 Mormyrops attenuatus | reverse complement strand
ACAGAGTGTGTCCCGAATCCGAGGGGTGAGACGGTACAGAGTGTGTCCCGACTCCGAGGGGTGAGACGGTACAGAGTGTGTCCCGAATCCGAGGGGTGAGACGGTACAGAGTGTGTCCCGACTCCGAGGGGTGAGACGGTACAGAGTGTGTCCCGAATCCGAGGGGTGAGACGGTACAGAGTGTGTCCCGACTCCGAGGGGTGAGACGGTACAGAGTATGTCCCGACTGCGAGGGGTGAGACGGTACAGAGTGTGTCCCGAATCTGAGGGGTGAGATGGTACAGAGTGTGTCCTGAATCTGAGGAGTGAGATGGTACAGAGTGTGTCCCGACTCTGAAAGGGGAGTGGTTGCTGTGGATGACAGGCTTGAAGGCTTAGGGGTCTTTCATGAAGAGAATTCAGTTGAGGATCCAGCAGTAACTTTGAGTCTTTTGTTTTATAGGTTTTTTCAAACTCTCATCCATTTGCTGAAGGGGAACATCGGCACAGGTGTGCTAGGCCTTCCTCTGGCCGTACGGAATGCCGGAATTATTGTAAGTGGGATAATGTCACATCAGCCTGTACCTCACACCTCTCTATGTGTATTGCTCAGTTCACAATAATTTCCTTCTGATAGTCATGTTCAGGCCTCTGCATCATGAATCAACAGGGCTGGATTCATCTGTGCTGCTGATACGCAAATTTATGAGTGGTTTGTGGCTTGCTGGAGGCAGATGTTTGTTTTGGACAAAGGTTAGTCTGCAAAGGTACAATACCATACAGAGGAGGTTGGAGAACATGCAAGGTCACTTACAAAAGCGACTCTATGCTCCCTGCTGTGTCTCAGGGAAAGGTCTCCTTCAGGGTTGAAGTTAATGACATAGAACCTTCTGGAAGTTAATGACATAGAACCTTCTGGAGCTCTTCATGCTGGACCAAGTGTTATTGGGTCTTCTGTATCGTGATACCTTCTGGTAAATGTGCTGAGGTCTCACCTTCTGACCCTGAAAGGGAGAATGTTAGTGTCAGGTGGAGCTCATAGCTCTGTGTATCAATTACTAACCATGTCTGTAAACCTGCTAAACATAGTAGTACACACAGCAGTCTATAGGGTTCTGGACTGTTCTAAACCCAGAAAAGAACTAATCAAAGGCTTATTTATTTAAATGTACTTCACCGATTCTTGTGTTGGGTGATCTAAAATGTTACACACTTGCGCAGTGTTGTACTGAGGTATAAAACGCCTCTGGTATGGAGGCACTGGATAATTTTGAACAGGACAAATGTGGATTTTCTTTCCCATTTTGACATCATTACATGTCTCACTTTCTTCCTTCCAGATGAAGTCATTCTCATCTCAAAATTTTCATGCAGCAATTCCATCTGCTTGATATTATCTTCTCACAAAAACCTTAACAAAGGAGATCTGAGGATTCTTTTGGTGGAACACTTTTATTGACTTAAGCGTACTGTGCTTTACTGTAAAATGATTTTTTTTTTTGCC
This sequence comes from Mormyrops attenuatus, assembly GCA_026777985.1. Lineage (NCBI taxonomy): Eukaryota > Metazoa > Chordata > Actinopteri > Osteoglossiformes > Mormyridae > Mormyrops > Mormyrops attenuatus. Next base: position 19,553,850 of record JAODKC010000039.1, on the reverse strand, counting down.
TCCCAGAGTAGTAAAAATTCAGCGAAGCAGAGAGGATCCAGACCAAAAACTCAATATTTCTTACAAAGTACCCAGGCCACTGGAGGATTCCCAATTGATTTATTTATTTCTCCTGCAGACCAGCTCTGTCCTCGTTTGGCTTTAAAGGAAACCTTTCTTAGGCAGCAAAGTGACACGTCAGTCATGCGGACAGGATGCCCAGCTGGGTGCCGAATCGGGCTCCCAGTGACCTGGCTCAGGCTAGATTGATCTGTAAAACCCGTTTCTGCATATTGCACCTTAGTCAGCATATTTTGGACAATGACGTTTCAATTATTCTCCTTGATGGTATCGGGATGTGTAGTTGAATTTAGCTCACGGTGACATTGCCGATATTGTCAGGCCAGCATTTTCAAGGGTAATTTTACGATTCATTAAGATTCAAAACTGACTCATAATGCTTCAAGATGTTTATTTAAAGAAATATATTTTTTAAAGGTCAGTGCCTTTGGACACATAATATTTTATGGTTTTTAGGGCAGTGAAAGGGCATCTGACCAGGAACTTAAATCACAATTGCATATAAACATAAGGTGACCAGAAAATCAGGCAGGACACTTTGAGCTAGGATGATATTTGTAAACTACCATTTCAATTAAAAAGACCTGGATTTCACTTAAGCACTGAGTTCTTGTTGTATGCTGATTGGTCAGTCTCCTATAATCATGCACGTGTCACTATTGTTAATGTGAAACAGCTGGATGACTCTGTTAGCTAAACATTTCCTTTGGTGGGGCTTATTAGCCTTGTGCTAATCATCGGCCTGCTCTCTGTGCTTTTCCTAGGTTTAGGCTGGTTAGCTTGATGCTAACCATTCACATATTTTCCATCTGTTCCCTTGGTGGGGCTCATTAGCTTAGTGTTAACATCTGTCTGCTTTCTGCAAACTCCCTAGGTTGAGACCTGTTAGCCTGATGATAGCCACCTGCCTTCTCGCTTCCTGTTTTCTATCTGTGGGCCGTTAGACTGATGCTAACTATCCACCTGTTCGGTCTGTATCCCTTCAGTGGGGTTCATCACCCTAATGCAAACCATTGGTTTCCTGCGTGTTCCCTATGTTGAGGTCTGTTAGCCTGATGCCTGCCACAGGCCTACTGTGTGCTGCCTATGTGTGGGCTGTTAGACTGATGATAACCATCTGCTTGCCCTCTGTTTGTTTCTAGGTAGGGCCCATTAGCCTGGTGGTAATCGGGGTGGTGTGTGTGCACTGCATGCACATCCTGGTCTCCTGCAGCCATCACCTGTCTGAAAGGTAACGTTGGAAGCTCTTGTTTACCTTGTGTTTGGGTACTGTCTGCACAAGGCCGTCCGTTATAGCTGCTGCTGAGAATCGGCAAGCTCTTATTTAAATTTTTTTTTCTAACTTGGCTTGAAAGAATGACATCCGTTACCCTACAGTGGATGAAGGTGACCTCTTCCTTGGGGCAGTCTGCCCTGGACACCCGGCTGGCCCCAGGTGAGGTTGGGTTAGACAGCTGTGTGGAAATCCTGGCTGTCATGGTCCTCATAAATGGGTCATAAATGCACTAATCTTCATTTTGGGTGAATAAGCTCCCCAAAACACATTTTCCTGGTGTCCCTTGTATAGACCCGCCTTCTCTGGAACTGAAAAATCCCCCTCAGTGTAATTCTGACACTGCCCCCTTATGGCCTTTTCTGTAATGGCCTCATAATGACCTTTCCAATCACCACTCCAACGTGGCAACCAGCGAACATACAAAATTCCAATCGGTAAAACGGCTACGAAGGTCTAATCAGCATACCAATGAACCCTAAAGCATGTACAAAGGTTCTGTCAGCAAAGACCCCCTAAAAACGTATAAAGGTCCAGTCAGCATACATTACCAGTCAAAAGTTTTTGTACGCACTGAGATTTTCTAGATTTGCATGTTACTCACTTAATATTTACTAACACTCAGTATTCTTTGCTATCAAACAAATTTTAAACTAACAATCTCTAGCAGTTATAACAGCAGAGAAAATTCAAGGCATTCATTGTACAATGGTCATTAAGTACTGCTCTCTCATGGGATGAAGCAGGTGACTAGTGCATTTATAGTTAAAGGACAGCCTAGAATTTGACTGCCATCACCAACACAACCAGTTAATAGGATGTCAGACATGCAGTGTTACATACTGTTTCCATGTTATAAAGGAAACTTGTTTTATCTAACTTATATTTTCATTTGTAGTTGTTCACGAAATTTTTTTTCAAAGCTTAAAAAGAATAATAAATTCTGTGGTTTATGAGATAAATGGAAAAGTGGTAAAAACTTGTGGTGTGCAGATCTTTTTACTGGTAGTGTACCAAGATCTCTCAGAATGTGGAGAGACCCAGCCGGCCTGCTGTGCGTATTAGGGCAGTGGTATGCTCTTTCTCCTAGTGCCTGGGTGTCAGTGTCGTGTGCCGTAGCTGTGCTGGGGGCCGATGGCATCAAGAGCACACTGAGGAGCTCTGAAGTTGTTTGCGAATGAGAAAAAGCACGCTGTATAATGCATTTAAATGTTTGCTGTGGATCTCATGCAGAAATAATGATGAATAATTCATCGTCGGTCCGTGCTTGGAGTGTGTAGTGTGGCTGTTGTCGTCCCTCAGCTTGTGGTGCAGCACCCCCCAAGTCTCTTATGTTGGGGAGGGGGGGGGGTCGCTTGGATGTGCACGTGCCCTGATTTTCCAAGGCGGGTTTCTGGGTCAGCTGCTGATGAGGTGTAATTGCAGTGCCCCGGCTGTGGCTGTGGAGTGTCAGTCGTCACTGTTATTTCAGACCCCCCCCCCCAGGAATCCAAGGTGTGAGTTGCTGTTTGGCGCCACATGGCTGAAGCTCCTCCTAATGTTTGCACTCCCCACCCCTAACAGGCTGAAGAGACCTCCCGTGGGGTACAGTGACACCGTTGCCCTGGCCATGGAGCACAGCTCCTTCAGGAGTCTTGGGAGAGGGGCGTCATTCGGCAGGTGAGGGCCCCTGACCCCCTGTGGGCAGCGCCTCCAGGCTGGCTCGAACCTTGTGCTCGATGGAATAGCCACATCTCCACTGGGCCCTTGAGAGAGGCCCATAACCCCCCCAAAAATGCTCCAGGTGCACCAGATAAATGGCTGATCTTAAGTTATGCTCTCGCCTCAATCTGTGTGTGTATCTGAAAGGACAGCAGGACGGGATATGTAATAACTAACACATTCTAATCTACCTGTGCTCCTAAATGTATAGTCATTTAAATTCCAAGTAGAATCATTAATTTCATATTTACGGTTTCAGCCAGTCCGTGTTCGTTTTCTTGTTATCTTTCAAGGTGCAGAGCAGTGTTTCTCAGCCTGGTCCTCGCGGACCAGCCAAGACAGTCCATGGTTTTGCTCTACTGGTAGCTGGGAGGGACCATCTGTGGGTCCCCGAGGACTGGATTGGGAAACACCGGTGCAGAGGATTGCAGTGCTGGTGTTGGTTTTAGATTAACCCCAACTCAAGATGCCTTGCTGAAGTATTTCTTCAGGCTGGGGCTCAAGCGTCCCTGCTATACATAGTTTAAGTGTTTGGGTGTAGCGAAGCATATTAACCTGCAGAGAGGTCCTAGATTCCAGGCCCCTCTAGGCTGCCCCGCACCTGCCTGACGCCACGTGGGCCCTTCTTGTGTATGCAGGCATCTGGTGAACTTCTTTCTGGTGCTGACCCAGCTGGGCTTCTGCAGCGTCTACTTCGTCTTCCTGGCGGAGAATGTCAAACAGGTACACCGTCACCACCGCCCTCTTAATGAACTGGAATCCCGTTCAGCCTGCTTTCTTGCTTACAGGACTATGCTGCTGGTTACACTCTGACCCTGTACTGGATTAGCCATACAGCAGCTCTGCACCATACACACTTCAATATAAATTGTATACTTATAGTGAAACTACACAACAGAGAGAGCATGTAGAGACCACCTTCTTTTCTTGTGGAAAGTAGATTTAAAGTAATTCATACCCAACTTGAGTTAAAGTAATTGGTTGTTATGTGTATATTTATAGTGGTTCTGTTAAATGATTAAAAATCCATTATAGATAATGTATTAATGGCCATGGCACTGCCACCAGGTATTAATAAATGTAATAAATTTTATGTATCACCTTGAGGAATCCAACATAATTTTTTTCTAGTTGCAATGACATGAGATTTTCCCTAGAAGGCGCTGTTGGCTCACTTTGGAATTTTCTCTCTTAACCTCTGTGAGCAACGCTGTATCCAGCCCCTTCTGCCGGTGCCTGGTGCTCCGAACCTCCAGCCCCTGATAACGTGGCGAATCGTGAGAAACACTGAAATGCAACGTCATGTGCTACTCTGCTCTCTTGCTGCTCGCGTGGCTGCTGCGTGTGCATCTCTCCGGCTGAAGCTCTTATCTGAGGACAGTGTTCAGCATGTCCCCGAGCCCTGAGCACCCTGTCAGAGCCTGAGCAAAGCTCCTTATCACGGCCTCTTACTGGGGTATTCTCAATCGTAATACTCAGATGTGAACAGAATCTTGTACAATAATATAACATTATAATGTATAATAATTCTGTTTTAAGTTTATTTAATTTAAGTTTTCTTCCAGCTCTTATAGTGTTAGCATTCTGACTGAATGTTTGTCCACTGCGCCACCTTGCTATTGGTCTAGCAGCCCCCCCACCCCTTGTGCTCCAGTTAAATACAGCCTGAAACCTGGGGCCTCTCTGCCAGTTAATCCCACTGTGTCTGACCTGCTTGCTAAGCAGCTCCTATGGTCGCATGACCTACCGGCTTGGGTTGCTTGTAGGATGTGAGATACTTCTGGGCTATTATACACTAGGCTTTGATTCGAGCCCAGAGCATTGCAGTTTGCTTGTCGACGAGAGTGCAATCATTCGTCCCGACACTAAGGTCATGTGACCTAATGGTCCAGTGCTGTGTGGCTTTTTGGTTATGTGCATTGTGTGTGCTTGAACAGTGTCTGCTGAGGAAACAGGGTGTCAGCATTATAATAAAAACCAGACTAGGGGGCAATAACAAAATTAGCATGCCAAGGAATTGCTTTGTTTCCGTAGCTTGCTCGTCGTAAATAAAGCGCAAGCACGTGATTGGCATTTCACGCGTATGATGAGCATTGCTCTTTCGTGGCCCGCGTACGACGGACGAGAATTGATGGGAGGTGGTGGCGGCGACGAGCGAGCCTTCCTGGGAAGAGCAGCTTTCTCTCTAACTATTGAATATTCATCACCAAGATTTTCTGATCGTTATTTTGCCAAGGCCCTTATCGATGCCAGAAAGGCACATCTGCCCTGACTGAGCCTTGTTGATAAGCTAACAATGGCTTTCTCTGGCAAGCATCACAAGGCCTGCCGTTTCATTGCCATATGCTGTGTTGTAATCTTTACGTTAATGTATTAATTCAGCTGCTGGAAAGATTGGTTTTCACGCGCTAAATGGCGGCCTGACAGAGAACATCGTATTTTGTGCCTGAGTGCTTTTTTCCTCCAACATCTCTGTTTGAATTAAACAGACTGAATTAAAATCTTACATAAAAAGATATTACTGAAGAAAGGTAACACATTGTAATACAATCATCTGCGTAAAAATTACACTTGTTAAATAGAGAACCACTTATATGAGTCATGTAGAACTCATTATCTGGGTGGAGACCGCTGTAATTAGCATGACTTCCAGTCCTGGCTGATTCTGGGATTGAGCGCCTAGGATCCTGAGGTCATACATTCAATTCAATTCAATTCAATCCTATTAATTTTTCTATAGTGCCTTTCACAACAGTGTCTCCCCGTGGCACGTTACATGGGTGTGTTGTAATTACATCACAACATTATTAAGAGAGAATAATACAAAGACAGGAAAAAAGGAAAGACAAAGAAATGAAAGAAAGCATGGTTTGTTCGTTAATTGGACATCATCCATTATTTAATAGGACATTGTTAATTGTCTCCCTCAGGTGGTGGAGGGGTACTGGGGGAACAGCACAGAGTCGCCCCCCCGCGGCTTGAGTGGTGGCAACGTCACCGCGGAGACGGGCTCCGAGCCCTGGGCCCTGGACCTGCGGCTCTACATGCTCCTCTTCCTGCCCTTCCTCGTGCTGCTGGTCTTCGTCAGAGACCTCCGGAGCATGGCCGTGCTGTCCTTCCTGGCCAACCTATGCATGGCAGTCAGCCTGATCATCATCTTCCAGTACATCCTGAACGTAAGGCCCCTCTGCAGCTCCGTGGTTCTCATGCTCGTGGGACACAGCAGCACTGACCCAAACATTTTCCCCACCTGGGCCTTTCCTAGGTCTTTCAATTTATTAATATGTGATTGAGGTTTCTGTCAGAGCTAATTGCTTTTGAGGAATAATCCCAATTAATTGTTATAATAAGTGCGATATTTTACTGTTCTGTTTTAGTCTATCCTTTCGTAGTAATTATGAACAGATGGATGGATCTTTTGAAAAGCCCTTTATTATTCTTTTTGGCCCCCGCCTTGAGCTCAGTGGGGCAGTGAAGCCCTCTGTCGCTAATTGCCCGGCTCTTTGTGATCAGCTGCGGTTCTCTTTCTCTGGTGTTCATCTGTACGGGCAGCCAGCAGGCTGCTCTCTTTTGGATGCTGTCCCGAACTGTGCTGATCAATCACACCGATGAATTATGCTTAAATGAGATTAATGAGGGGCACTGCTGCCTCGGTCACGGCCTCCTACCTGCAGGACTTCTGTATGTCCTGTATGCCCTGCTCTCGATAATCGTGCATCGCTTCCTTAAATTTCTCAATGGAGCGTCAATGAGGTGATGTACTGCCGACAAGTGTGTAGGATTAGAGCCCACACCCTCATGCTGCGTCTCTCTCACAGGACGTCGGGGACCCACACCGTCTCCCCTATGTCTCCAGCTGGAAGAGGCTTCCCTTTTTCTTTGGAACAGCCATTTTTGCCTTCGAGGGAATCGGAGTGGTATGTAGCTGTCGTCTCCTCAAAGGCCCGCCGTTACCGGCCACTGGTGCACCCCCCCCCCGAAAAAAGGCTTCCTTCGCCAGGAGCTGTCAGCAGCCTCCCCTACCATGGGGCTGCCTGAAGAACTCCTCCCAATGCTGTTTTTTCACTACCGTGTGGAGATACTGGGGTTTATTTTGAACCCGGGAGACGCATTGTGCCTATGGTAATGCTATGCCCCCCCCCCCAACTAACCCACAACCACTAGGGATGATTTATGAGTTGACACTTTAATGTATCGATTGAGGAGCAGAGACGTCCTCACTCAAAAGAGCAGGGAAATTAATCAGCTGGAAGGTAAAATAAATTTGGAGTTTTGCGGTGAAGTGCAGCCAGGGCCGGCAGAGCCTGTTAGATTCAAGCAGGGCTGAAATCTCAGTCTGCCAGTGAGTGCATGTCATTCTAAAGGAGCTGTATGAGGCTCCATTTACCCCTCCACGAGTCAGGAGAACAGGCCAGGGGGGTCAGCTCTGAGCTTTGAACGTTTGGCTGGATGTGAACGGAAGGAAGTGGTGCATGTTGGATCCTGCAACACTGAGGGTTCCCAGCAGTGAGTCTGATGTTGTGATCAAAAGTAAACGAGCAAACAGCCCCCCCATACTCCTTGTGCTAAACGGGGCCAGGTGTCTGTTTCTGAACTCCACTGGGTGGTGACTCTGTTTTTGTGAAGTCATTTATGTTCCACAAGTGTCACGGGGTAAGAAGTTGGGCTTTGTTCTATTAACGAAAAGAACGAAAATCACTGTCCAGCCCAGAAGTAAAGAACTAGCCAAACACAAACATAACCAAGAATGTGGCTGCTCTCTCATCACGTTGCCCTGTCACCCACCCAGCTGGCCCTAATTTCTCTACCTTTGGTGGAGTACGCAGCCAACCGGGCATCATCAGGACCTGACGTTCTGTCCCCGACATGCGTCGGTGCGCACGTGGTTTCACTCTAGACACCCGCCAGATGCATCTCTAATGCAAGTTTCTGCAGCTGTCAGAAGCCGCATTTTTACTGGAATAAAGAGATTAGAGGTTTGTGTAAGGCTCACTGTACTTGCTCTTGCTCTCAGTCTCTGAACGTGTCCCTATTGCTGATTGTTCAGAGAGATGTACTTTCTGCGCAGCAGAAGGGAGAGCGAAGGTTAGAGGTCAATGTAGACAGCCCTGTTATTGCATTTCCCATCTGTCCATATGCGGGCAATTGTTATGTAACACTCCTGTAACCGTATCGATTCCCTTGTTTGAATTGACAAAGTAATTTGTCACTGCAGCACACAAACGCATCCCGGTCCAGTTCCGGAAGTAGAACGTAAGGAGCTGACTGTGTATCATGTCCAGCAGAGTAATTCATTTTCTGATGTTTAACAATGGAAGAAATACTACGCATCTCGGAGGCCATCCTTTGTTTTTGGGTTTAGGGCGTTTTTGCCTGGTGCTTGGCTCTGCTATAAGTAGTTAATGTCCCTAAGAATCCTGTACAATTATCGTATTTCTAAGGTAGTCCCGTAGATGGCATGACTGGTTTCTATTAAGGGGAAAGGCTTTGAAGCATCAGGGATTGGGATTTTGCGTACAAGCCAAGACTGGATGCGAAATCCTGCTCCTTTGAAGAAGCGAGTGGGAGCACTTGGACATTGTGGCGGACAGACCTTTTATGGACGGTGTGGCCTGTGCTAATGCCAATGAAAGTCAAACGAGAAAGTGGCTGATGAATGAATGGAGTTGAGGTGGTTAATGGAGAATTTGGTTGGTTTCACCTTGCCATTCGTCTTCGTTTGATTCTGCTTTTGCTTTCCGTCACAGAGACGCCAGTCAGTTTTAGCTCCAGGCAAATGTCTTTCATAATGAATTTGTTCCAGTTTTCTCCCGGGCATCGAAGAGGGTGTTGTAGCTGGAAGCGAATGAGGAACCACATCTTGCATGGAGAATGTGGGCCTTTCCTGTTACGTTTAGCCTCTGCCATGTATCCTGGAATACTTGTGGCTTTGATCTTCGGCCTGTTGGTCTGGCTTCAGATTTAATGGGTCTCTCGTCCCCATAGAGGTTGTGCTCTGGAGTCAGAAAGTACTGGACTCTGAGGAAGCATCCAGGCAGTGGAACTGAGAGCAGTTTTGTTACGATGCATTGGGAGCCAACTGATTTGGTTGTGATTCGTTGGTCTCTCCTTGGTGACCCTTTGTCTCTGGGTCAGCATGACGTGACACTTGTCCAGTTAGTACTGACTGTAGTCCTGAACCTTGTCATCTCTCATCATTCAGTCTGATGCAGATCAGGTAAATACGTACTAATATATTTAATAAATTTTACATTGTTTTCTACTCACGGTCCTTTCTTTCAAAAAGTACCCATCAGCTTTAATTGGTTCTAGCCCATAATTTCTCTTGTCTAATGCTGAGCGTTTCAGACCTGAATCACAATAAGGGCTTCTTCCCGATCAATTGCGAACTCTCCAATGAGAAGTTTCCCAAGACATTTAATACAGCAGTAAGGTGCGGCCACTTGACTGAAGCACTGACTTTATGCGGTCATGGGGAGGCTGTTAATCATGAAAGCCTAGAAAAATGACAAGTGAGTTAGTGTGCTTTAGTCTGCATAGGGTAAGAGCCGGCTGCTCAACAGTTCATGCAATCACGCGTGTTGTATGTGATAGAAACCAAGGGTTGTTAAATGTGAAGGATAATGCATGGCTTGGCTTGGATATATCTGGAATTTTAGCTCCTGATCCCGCCAATAATTAGAGGCGGAGCTATGGCAGGGAGAAAGGACAAGAAGGTTGCTGATTGGCTGGGCAGATTAATGCAACACATCTGGTTTAGAAAGTGAGTATGGCTGGTGTTGTCCTAATTACAGGCCCCAAAGTGGAGCCTGGGGGTATGTTAAGGTCTTTAATCTTGCCCCTGTGTTCAGGAGCCGGTGGGATGTGTGACACGCTTGGGATTTTGCCTCTGAGTCTCTATGAGAAGCCTCTCGCATTCAGATGGATTTATGGAGACTTTTATAAACTGGAAAACTGGGCTCTAAGCGGCTTTGGAATGCCGCTTGTAATTTGCACTTCCTGTCATCTGAGGTCCCCTTTTACAAATCGTTTCCAGATTAAAAAAAGAAACGTACCTGCCTGCATGCAAGGCAGATTTTACCGACTCTCGTACTGAAGCTCTGGGGGTGTGATGGTGCGTATGCAGTCTTTTCTGTCGGGCAGTACAAGGGGTTTGATCTTCTTTGGCCAGGTGTATGAAATGTGGGCCATCTTTGCAATATACATATCTGTTAATTTCTGTGATAACATCACGACTCGGGTCATTGCATGGCTTGGCCGCATTTTCAGTTGCGTCTCGCACACTTTAGACTTCAGAAATCTGATGTTTGTGCCCCCCTGAGCTGTAAAGTAGCGGATTCTCACATCTCCAGCCTGTTTTTATACTTACATTAACTGTTCATCCCTCTGAGCAGTCATAGAGGAGGTAAGGAGCATATACTGATTACAGCGCGTTGCCACACCCACCACACGACCAACCACCTCAGGGATGAGAACCTGAGTGCAGCCATGTGGCAGGTGATACCTCAGCACCACACTAGTCTGAATGGACCAGTGTGAGTTTTTTTCCAGTAGCTGGAGTGTCAATCCTGCCACCAGCCCCCAATTTATTCTCTGTAAGTTGGACGACCTCCTTATAGGCCTGGATGTAGATTAACATCATACCCAGGATGAAGCAATTGCAGGTTAAGGGCCTTGTTCAAGGGCCCAACAGAGTAGAATCACTCTGGGCATTCAAGGGATTTGAACCAGCAACCTTCCAATTGCTTTCACAGATCCATAGCTTCAGAGCCACCACTCTGCCCTCCAGTCATACGCAATAAAAATTCCCTGTTTTTCTTATGCCTCAAGTAATAAATGCCATAGAGGTGTTTTTGGATGGGGCTGCCTGAGGGGGCATCACGGTAATGGGGCCACATGGATCTTCCCAGCATTGCCAGTGCCTTGGTCATACTGAGGCAAATAACCATGCTGTTGCTGCGTCAATCGTGGTGTGTGAGCTGTCAGTTTCTGTCAAGGCCATTTCTTCTGTCTCAGGCTTGTTGGCGGAGTGGTGGTTCTGAGGATAGGGTTGCCAGTTTGAATCCTATGAATGCCAGAAGTGATTCTACTCCACTGGGCCCTTGAGCAAGGTCCTTAACCTGCAATTGCTTCAGCCCGGGTATGACATGCAAGCAGGTCCTCCAACTTCCAGGAAAAATTTGGGGTTGGTGGCAGGATTAGCGCACGAGCCCCTGGAAAAAACCTCACACTGTTCCGTCCCGCTCAAACTATTGTGGTCCTGAGGTATCACCCGCCGCATGGCTGCACTCAGGTTCTCATCCCTCAGGTGGTTTGTTGTGTGAGGGGTACAGCAATGCGGTGTATCAGCGCGTGCTCCTTACCTAACCTCAGGCTTAATAAAAGGCATGTGGAAATGACCTATGAGGCAGTACTGAATGGATTGGCGGGACACAATAATATAGTCGTATTATTACAGACGCTCCTCTACTTACGAGTGAGTTACGTTCCGAACGGTTGTTCGTAGCTTGAAATGTTCGAAAGTCGTTATTCTCATTTTAAGGGTATATGCAAGTATGAAGAACTAGGATGCTGGGAGTACGCACGCTACGCTGCTGTGTGGAGGGAGTAGTGGCCAGAAGTTGTACTAGGCGGAATTGGCGCGCAGGAAAAAAAAAATGATGTTGCGGACAGGAAACGGGAGCCCAAAGAACACAATTTGGACTTATAGTCCTCTTCGTTCGTATGTCTGAAAGTTCGTAAGTAGAGGAGCGTCTGTACTTATGTATTGACTACAAAGTAAGTCTTAGTTACATACTGATCTCGTGTTAATTCATCATTAATGAATCGTGGCAGATATTTTATCTCAAGCAGTTACTGTATTTGTTGCTATATCTGTTAATTCTGTAAACCTTTGAACTACGAAAGAAACTACTGAAGGAACAAGTGATAAATAACACAAGTTAAATACTGATCTCATGTTTGTTCATCATTGATGAATCATGATGCATATTTTCTCAAGTAGCAACTATATTTGTTCATGATTTGTTCATAATTTGTACTTCAGTACTAACCGAATTATTGCTAAGTATTTGTGCCCTGTCAAGTACAGTGGTACTGATGTATCATTCACTGTGTTCTTTTTTTCAGCAACATTTCCATTGTATGTTAATTTTGTTGCCTGCTTTTCTTTTTTAACGTTAGTGAAAAGCACATTTACTCTGCACAATAACAGCCTGCGTCACAGTTGGATGCTTTCAGGAAGCCTCATTACATCTTAATCTGCATTATCCCCCCGTCACAGAGGCTCAGCACCTGCACTTACACATGCATCGAGGTGATATGCGCACACATCCAGCCCCTTGGCGTTTAAATATGCACATACTGGGGGTCTTAATTGCTGACACTTTTAAAGTATGTGCTGTACTCCAGTAAAATCTGACGTTCGGCTTTCAAATATATGGGTAATTTAATATATTCAAATATATAGGTAATTTAATATATGGGGCCTGTTCTCCAGTGTAGCTGTATGTTTAGTGCACCTTTAAAAGGTTTATTCCATATGTGTACATATAAATACGTGTATCTGAAATGCGATTTTATAAAAGTAGGTAAATTTTGATGTTAAGCTTGCATCAACTTAGCTTGTGTTTTCCTGTGAATATGCATTTCATTTGATTTCCCTCAGATGAAAATATTGTTTTCATAGATTAGAGAGCTTCCCAATTTATCAAGGTAACAGACGGAACTCGTGTGCCGTCCGCTGGGACCTCATTATGATAATTCCTCATAGTTCTTTTTGCAAAGCCTCTGATAAGCATTTTTACAATGCGGTGCATTCTGGGATTTAGGCCTGTGAAATGCAGCGCTTGCTACCCATAATGGTATCTGTTACTCTCTCCTACACACTCAGAACTATCAGGTAAAAATTTGTACCTTGACTTGTCACTGGTGCTGTACCCTTGTAATTGTACCTTTTAAGATACAGGAATGGACTCTGAGGAACATCCCAAAGGTACAAACAGCATTAATGTACCATCAATGGGCCAGAAATGTTCCTCAGAGTCCATTGCCTACAGCTGTGGGGTACAATTGGCAAACCCCTGAGGGTACAGACCCAAAGACACGCAAAGGTACAAATTTTTGCCCTTTTTGCTGAGAGTGTACTTTATTTTATCCACAGAGTCTGTACATCACCCTTTGGGTAATTTAATAAATGACGTTTCACATGTTTGCACCATCAAGGGCAGTTGTAGATGCAGACAAACACTTTGGCTTCTGTGATGGATGAATATTCTGGGATATTCCCATCTTGTCATGAGTCATCAGCTGCATGTGAAGAATGTGTGAGTTAAAGTCCCACTGCCGTGGTGCAACCTCCATTCTCAATGGGTGCGTGGAGAATATTTTTCTTGTACTTGTTCAATGAAAGGAAGGCGATATAAATTTGGGGTGGGTGGGGGGAGGATGTTTTCTCAAGTTGACACAAGGTCACACAACCCTAGAAACCCGGCAAATTGGGTTTGACGTGTAATTTGCAGTGTCACTTCCTGGTACGGCCTTCAGGCGATAAAAGGCCCTGGTAAGTACTCACCCAGACTCACGCTAATTAAACGCTACGTGGTTCCATCTGAAAACACCAAAATTGTATTTTCCCTGCAATTATCCCTATGAAATGAATAAATTCGGCGTGTCGTTTCCTTTAATTAAAACTACCGTTGGTGAAGAAGAGGGCAGAAGCCAGGGGGAAACGGACATTAGTGGGCTTTGGAAGCCACGCTCAGGAAATCTAGTGACAGGGGGCCTCTCCTCCTCCTCTTTGTACGTCACACACGATCATTTTCTCTCCTGTTGGTTCTAAGCTTTCCTTTATGTTACTTTATTCGGAAGCCACAGTGATATGATGATGATGATCAATTGTCTGCTTTAAAATCTCAGTGCACATTTCTGTGGGGCTGGGGGTTTCTGTTCGCACATGTCAGTGTGGTTGAGGATATGGTGGAATGGGGGGGGGGGTGTCCTTCAGATTCATCGTTTTGGAGTTGACCCACGTCAGTCTTCCTTGTGCCCATGTGTGTTTGCTGCAGGTCCTGCCGCTGGAGAACCAGATGAGGGCGCCAAAGCGATTCCCCCAGGCACTCAACATCGGCATGGGGATCGTCATAGTGCTGTACGTCACCTTGGCCACGCTGGGATACCTCCACTTTGGGGAGAGCATCAAAGGCAGCATCACGCTGAACCTGCCTCATGACGCCTGGTACACATGGCTCTCTCCTGACACCCCTCTGTGTACCTGTTTTATAAATATTTATAGTAATGTGTATAATACTTTATGAATGCATTATGTGTTATGAATGTGTTCATGGATTTCTATAGACAAGGCATTCATAGATAGTATTACTGAAAGAAATTCTTTGTTGGAGAGTCTGGAACTCGATCAGCTGGTGGGTCAGCTTCTTGAGACGTTCTTATTAGTTGAGCAGCTAGTAACTGATTGAAGTTTGCTACTCAAGGACATCATCGATGTCCGCAGCAAACAACGGGGCAGTTTCAGTTGCTGTCCTTGTAGCGGTATAGCGTAGGGGAAAAACTCCCAAGACGCAATGGGGAGAGAACATCACTTCACATTTTTTTGATAAAGAAAAAAATACTTTAGTGATCTTTATTGAATATTTTTAGCGCTTAGATTTTCCCTCCTCAAAAACCTCATACTGTAAATTTAATAATCCACTATTATTGGCAGGGATCTCAATTGTTAATCACACAAATGCTACATTTCGTGTGTGAGAAACTTTTCTCCCAGGGGTTTGAAGTACGACACTTTTTGCAGACTTTCTTGTGAAAAATACTACACATCTGCCTGGGAGACAGCTCTGTCTAAATACACATCCCCAGTGAGGAGGAAGTGTTCAGTGCCGGTTCAGTGTTCGGTTCTGGCGTGGTCATCATACCAGAGGTTATCTCACAGATCTGCATAGAATTGTGGTGGGTTGAAACTCCAGTGAGATCAATCTCGGGCTGTGCTCAAAATGTCCATTTATTTGTTCATTTGTTTGTTCGTTCGTTCACTCGTCCGCTCTCTCAAACTATATAGTATTTTCTGCATAGAACACTCACTATGGGATGAGGGCAGACAGCAGTTGATACATTTTGGGTACTAGATAAAGGTTACGTTGCCTCATAATTATGTGGAGGATATTCATAATTATCCCTGTATGATCATTTCATTTATATATAAATAGTACTCTCATTTGTTCTCACCAATAATCTGGCAGTCACCCTGCCCCTCCTTCTGTGGACAGGGTGGGTCCATTCAGGATTTCTCAGCTAATCAGCCTTGTAGGTGTATTGGGAATGGACAGGCGCGTCCGTGGAAATTGGGTGACTGTGAATCAGATCACTGGCGATATTATTACATATAAATAAAGCAATTCATGGTTCATTAATGCCCTGTTTTTAAATGTGCCCCGCCTAGACCTTCAATCAGTCACTGCCCCTGTGAGATGTAATTGCTGTATATATATTTCTTGTTTTATATAACTTATATTTTTCCTTTAAATATAGGCATTTGTAAGTGATGGGATGGTGGTTAGTACTGTTGCCTCACACCTCTGTGACCAGGGTTCGAGTCTCTGCCATGGCTCCATGTCTGTGGAGCTTGCACATGCTGAGGTTAATTGGAGTTACTAAGTTGCCCATAGGTGTGTGTATGGTGTGTGAGTGTACCCTGTGATGGATTCGTGCCCCATCCTGGGTTGTTCCCTGCCTTGCGCCCATAGCCTCTGGGATAGGCTCCGGATCCCCTGTGACCCTGAATAGGACAAGCAGTTATAGAAAATGGATGGATAAACATTTGTATACAGTTTTCTTTGACTCTTTAAAATACTTTTTAGGTAGTTGAGCTGTTTCCCGTCATCCTCTGTTTCCTAGTCAAGCAGAAATATTGTTTTGTTTATTTTCATCCTCTGTCCTGTTAGCCTTGTCCATATGTTTTCCATGAGGAGAGGGTGTACAATGTATGGTTTCTCCCCTCTAGCTTGGGGATGATTTTTGGAACTAATGAAGTTATAATTCAGGGACCCATTTGACAAAATGCTGCCTCTCCCTTTTCCAGTTTTACAAATACGAGACGATAAATCTTTTTTCTTTTCTTCTAGCAAGCCAAAACATTTATAGGTTGGTTTCTTTGAATGGAAAAATACCACCGATACACTGAGGTTCCCGGAGTGGCCTGTGTGTCCCATGGCTCCTCTGGCGAGCATGGGCAAGTTATGGATGAGGTGGGGGGGGTGCCTTTGTGTGTGTGGTCAAGCCATGAAAGAGGCAGGCCTCCTTGGTGAGCGTGGGGAAGCCGTGGATAAGATAGGCCTCCTCGGCAACCGTGGCCAAGCTGTGGATGAAGCAGGCCACCTCGGCGAGCGTGGTCAAGCCATGAAAGAGGCAGGCCTCCTTGGTGAGTGCGGTGAAGCCGTGGATGAGGCGGGCCTCCTCGGCGAGCGTGGCCAAGCTGTGGATGAAGCCTCCATTGTGGTATGCAGTATTTGAGGATGGGGTGACCTAATTTAGTTTTCTCTTTAACTCTGCAATAGGCCTTGATAAAAAGCAACCATTTCTTGTTACTGCTTAAGTGCTCGTGAGTGCCCCGCTCCCACCCCCAAAATAGGCTATCACATCGTGATAACCCATATTAATCATTTCCTGGCCATATGCTAATGCTAATCCCAGAAACACCTCCTCCTGCTTGTTTGTATTAGTCTGGCATTGTAGATAGACTTTGTGGAGGGCAGGTCCCATGGTTCATGCCTCAGCTCCAGCACAAGCGGTTGTACACGCCCAGGAAACTGAATCTGATCTTGATCAAAGGCAATAAGATACTTACAGGGTCGTTTGTCTGTTAATTAATTTCCTGGTCAATGCCAAGTCCTACCTTTTTTTGGGTCTTGCCAGAAGATTAGAGTAAGAGCTTTAAAGCTGGAGCACTGGAGAGAGACTTTGAGCCCACAAGTGCTGGCAAGGGACGGGGTGAGGTGCTGAAGTGGCCCGTCACGGTCCACTACGAGATCTCTATGACACGTCTATAGAACATCGGTGTCACTGTTGACTTGGTTAGTGGCACTCTCAGGGCATCCCTAATCTCATGCAAAAAAAGCAAAAAAACTCTTCTGATCTTGAAATGATCCCCTCCGTCTTTTTGGAGCGGTGAGTTTTTAACTCCTAATCTTGGCAGATAATCTGGGTGTCTCTTTCAGGCCGTATTGTAATCGAGTATAACTCGAGAGTGGAACAATGAGATGATTTACGGTCATGTATCTTGCAAGAGCAGGTGGTGCCTCCTCTGGCCAGCGCAGCTCCCGTATCTGTGCTGGTGAGATTGGGGAAGACTGCCGTTGATTGGGTTGTTAATCATGGCAACCGTGTTATCAGCTCTCGCTCAACTTCCTCCAAGACAATGGTTTCCAGCCCTCGTGAAGGAAGTAATGTCTCTGTTCCTGAAACATGGCCTAACACTCTCAGAATGGACAAAAACAGTGTCTCTAGGAAAAGTGGCCTGAACGTCCCACAGGTATGATGAAAAAAGTGTTTGTGGCTGGTAGCTGGTATTCCATAAAAAGCCATGTCTCATAAGATTTACGGCAGCTACACACTTGCGCAAGTGAATTATGATTTGTTGTTTTTGAAACCAAAACCAATTGAGAGCTTAGTGTTCGTCAGATGCAGTGGGACTTTCGCATTGGCCCGCTTTTGTTCTGTGCTTGACTGTGAGTCATGTGCCCTTGTGTGCAGGACCAACCAGATGGTGAAGATCCTCTACTCCTTTGGCGTGTTTCTCAGTTACTCCATCCAGTTCTTTGTGCCTGCGGAGATCATCCTGCCTCCGCTGAGGGCACGGCTGCAGGAAGCCTGGAGGGTACCTTGCGAGCTGGTCGTGCGAGCCCTGCTCGTCTGCCTGACCTGTGAGTAACTATTCCTGCCTGTGTCTCTGACCTGTCAGTACATATCCCTGCCCGTCTCTCTGACCTGTGGGTAACTATCCCTGCCCGTCTCTCTGACCTGTGAGTAATTATTCCTGCCCGTCTCTCTGACCTGTGGGTAACTATCCCTGCCCGTCTCCCTGACCTGTGGGTGACTATCCCTGCCCGTCTCTCTGACCTGTGAGTAACTATCCCTAGTTTCCACCCTGCTGGATGCTAACTGAGGATACTGTACATTTGCTGGAGCTGCCCTTGGTTCCACAGATCAACAAAGATTCAAGACTTGGGGAGAATTGTACCATAAAGGGCTTGGATTTCCATGACCAGCAAAGGCATTTATTGATATTTACCACCAATACTCAAGTGCGGTTTGCAGTCCATTTAAACTTTATTCCAACGGATTTATTCCAAAACATTGACTTGGTATTTTGGGACAAAAAGGTCACCAAGGTTATTCGTTTTTTCATTTCTTATTTTGCTCAAAATGACTGTCATTTATTTTGATTTTTCACTGCTAACAGCTGAGCGATTGCTGGTGATCGTTGTCCAATTTTTGTGAGTGTGGGGAAACGTTAGTTCACCAACCCACATGTCCAGCCTTTGACATCCCTGGTCAGTGGTCTCAGAGACGGACTGAAGGCCTTTTGTGGTTCAACATTCAGCCTTATTGCACGTTAATTGTGGTGATTATGTTTTGGTGAAGTTCCTCCATCCATGCGGAATGAAGACGCTCTCTGAAAATTAAGAGGTTGTTCGTTAATATAGGAGTTTTTTATGCTGCCTGGTAATCATCTTTTAGATATACGTATTTAAACCACAAAACTAAGTTCAGGGGTGAAATATGACATTATTTAATAGCTTTGTGTTGACCTGTAATGACAAATGGCAACTGATAGCTATCAGATAATGAACTATTTTTTCAAGATCTCGTGTCAGGAAAAAGATGGTTTTAAGGTAGCCAGCATGTTTTGTGTTTTTGAAGTCTATTAAAAAGTCGACCGCTGGTATAAACTGTGGTACGTAGGAAAAGAAGCTTTAATGATAATTATCATAACTTTTAAATTTTTAACACATGGGTGGTTTTCAACCCCTTGATTGAGGTAGTATCAGTTAACAGTGCTACCCACTGGGCCATCTTAGGCAGGGGTTGGAAGGGCTAATTAATAAAGTAACAATAAAAAGATTTAAATTATGACTCAGAGAGGCTTGGATGAGAGGAAACAACTTCCTTTGATCTTTCTATCAGTAAAAACACACCCTGAGGAGCTTCCAGGTGGCCTGTGATGGACTCTCGTCCCAATAAGCTCCTGCTGTCACATGACATACCCACCTGACATCCAACAGCTGCTTCGCTTGGAGACGTCTGAGTTTGATGTCTGGTATTGTGAGTGACCCTTGGGTGCTGGTAGTTTCAGAAGCTGATTACCAGTATTCAGTTTCTGTGTGTCAGCGACCTGCAGGTCTCCTTCTCTCCATCATTCTCCCTCTCTTGCATCTCTGTTATCCCATCTGTCAAAGCAGGTCTGCCCCCCCCAAAAAAGGGCAAACTCTGGAGCACTGTGAAGTGTCTCCTCAGTATTCGGATGTAACATCAGTCCCATTCTGACAGGCAGGGGTTGTATCCCTTTCCCAGCCTATGGAGGACCCGCCCCACCCCACCATATAATGATGCCCAGCTATAATTAAACGGGATAATAAAGAAGGAACAGACAAAAAATATCTGCACACGATGGCTGGAGTTTGGGTTATGAAGAGCAGGTATTATGGTGTTTCCCTGTCCTCACTGATTCATCGTAATGAATCTGATTAAACTAATTTAATCTCAGAAACCTTGATGAAGCACATCCATCCATCCATCCATCCAGATCTGCTAAACCAGGACAGGGTAACAGCCAGAATCACCATCTTCAAGAATTTAATTGGGCAAGATGTCAGGTGATCTTTGCAGAAAATGTGGCTGAAATGGTTTTAAAATATCTCTGCCAGTGAGACATTTGCTTATTTAATAAAATCATATTATCAGGCACCGGCTGTATGTAGTGAACTAATGCAGTAATCAGTGTCACTCTATTCTAAGTGCAGTCTGACTGTATAGTGAGTAAAATGAGCTTAATGTCTGTACCATGTGAGAAATGTGTCTCTCTCTACAGTTTCATTTATTTGATGACTGAGCCTCCTGACTTTATATGCTCTTTGTAAACGTTAGCAGTTTTTCTGTCAGTAGTAATGTTTTGTCTAGAATGCTTGTCCAACCTTGGTGGGTCTGTGGCTCTGACTTGTGTAATTGTGAACGGCACTCACGGCCGATATGGGATAATTCACAGGTTGTAACAGCCTCACCCCTGATGACGGCCTCCATGCCGCTATGGCCGCGCACTGTTACCATTAGTGAGGGTGGGAGCTGAGTTCGGTCCTAAGGTCTTGTCGACGTCCCCTCTGGGGACAGTTTGTCAGTCGGACCTGGGTGGTGTTTGAAGTGGGCCAGTCGGGGCAGTCTGAGGAAAGGGGTGCTCTCATTGGGGGGAGGGGGCATGTAGGATTCGAACCAGTAACCTTTCTGTTGTAAGAACGATTCCCTAACCTTTAGGCTACCACTGTCCCTAATGTTGGGATTGGGGGCAGAGCTTTTAAAAATGACTCTCACGCGTCATGCGGAAGTTTGCAGCCATTTCAGTGGAGGTTTAAAGGTGGGTGCATAGTCTGCCTAGGCCCTGTAAGGTCAGAGGTTTAAAGGTGGGTGCATAGTCTGCCTAGGCCCTGTAAGGTCAGTGAGTCTTGGTTTCAGCCATTACGTTCTGTTTCTCTTTTCTGGCTCTTAAAGGTGACGCTGTTACCAGCATATTTCTTGGCTCTTTAGCCTTTAATTAAATGGCAGAAGCAGACTGAATGTGACCCTGCAAAAAAACTCGGCGGGCGGGGGGCTGACGAAGCTGTGCAAGGCCCCCCCCTGTGAATTTTCTGAGCGCAGACGCTGATTGCCAAAGACAGCCTTATATTTCCAGGGTTGCGTCCTCTCCTCGATCAAGGTGTGCTTGTTCCCAAGGTCACCGTGCACCTATTGATCATTCTGGAGCATCTGTCTCTTCAAAAGATCGGGAAAAATCCAGCCCCCTTTACGCTTTGCCGTTTTGTGCTCAAGTCCTCGCCCCCGGCGGTTGGCCTTTCTGCTCAGTGGTTTAATTAGCGGCGAGGTCCTGGCGCGTGCTGGCTGGCGCGTGCCTGTGTCAGCGTGGCTCGACGCTGACGGCATTGCCGTCCGCCAGCGCCGTGTTATTGTGCGGAATCTCACACGTCACTGCTGGCTTTCAGATCCTCTTCACCCTGTAACGTCCCTCTCTGTAGGTTATCTCCTCATGGTCCTGCAGCTGCTGCAAGGTTCCATGCAGTATACGAGCTTCTGTAGACAGCAAAACTGTGCTGAAATTATCGCCACTGGCAATTTGTCTGATCCAAATAAACATTTGTTTAGTTTGCTGAACTTGGGCCTGCTTTATTCTGCTTTTTTCCTGATGCTGGGACTTGGACCTTGGATGTGCAGTTTTAGTTCATAGGGATTACTTGCTTCATCTTAGCATGAGGTGAGGAACAACATCAGAAGAGGTATTGGTGTGGCCAACAGGTCAGCCCATTCTGGGTATGTGTGGATCCCAATGCCCCAGGGACCGTGTGCTGTAAAAATGGTGCCATCTTTTGGATGAGACGTAAAAAACGTTCTGTGTGGAACTTTGGGTGCCTTGAAGAGCGCTATATAAATGCGACTTTCTTTCATTCATTCATTCATTCATTCATTCATTCACCACCTACACTATGTCGCAAAAAGTATGTGGATATCAGCTTGCTCAACATCTTATTCGGAAACCAAAGGTATTGCTATGAAGTTGGGCCCCGTTTTTTTGCTGTAACATCCTCTGCACTGGAAAGCTTTCCATTAGATGTTGGAACATTGCTGGTGGGATCTGCTGTCGTTCAGGTTGTCAGGTCCCTTTCTGCAGGCTTGTGTGCCCTACCCCTTCACAACCCAACATGCTGCCAGGCGTTTTGACCTTCACAATCCCTTCACTTGCTGTGACCAGGGCAGCTCTAGCTGGGCAGGAATTTGGTGAACTGACTTGTTGGAAAGATGGCTTTCCATGATGATGCCATGTTGAACATCACTGACCTCTTCGGAACAACCACCCATTCTGCTGCCAGTGTTTGTTGGTAGATGATTGTATGACTGTGTGATTAATTATACGCCTTTGTCAGAAATGGGTGTATCTTAATTAGCCAATTCCGCTAATTAATAGGCGTATCACATACATTCATATAGGGCTGGCTATGATGTTGGGGGCAGCATGTATCCAAGCAGGTAACTGGGATGTGAGTCTCAGGCAGGATCGTGAAGCTTGCTGCCTTGACTTACTTTTCAGAACCAGGAACAGGTTTCCTTATGCAGAGGTGATAAAGTAATACCAGTAAGATACCTATGCTAAAAGTTTTTAACGAAGCCAAGGAGCTTTTATGAGTAAGAGTGGTGTGTAGTGATGTCCATTTTTTGATGATCTCTCTTCAGTGATATATGAGTTACTCAGCAGGTATAGGGCCAGCATTAGAACGTTCTCTGCAGTCTCATTTAAGCTGTAATGAGATCGGACCGAAATATCGATCTGTCCCTTGAGTGTTTGATCAGTGAATTTGGGTTGACAGTGTGTGGCTCAGCGGGTTAAGACGCTATGTCTGTGATTGGGTTGGTTGCCAGTTCAAATCCCAGGGCTGGCAGAGTAACTTCAAGGGCCCCTGAGCAAGGCCCTTAATCCCCAGTTGCTACAGGAGCTGGCTGGTTCTGCTTTCGCAAAAACATGTGTCGCTTTGGTTAAAAGCATCTGCTAAATAAATGTAAAAAATGTTCTTTTGAAGGTGTTCATGATGCATTTTACGCTGAAGCTTTTCTCTTGGTTTAAAGTGACCCACAGCTGCATGCATGATGGCCAAAGCTGCCGGGTAGTGGCACGCCTGTGTTCAGGAGATCCTTGGCGGCACGCCTGTGTTCAGGAGATCCTTGGCGGCACGCCTGTGTTCAGGAGATCCTTGGTCACCTAGATCCTGGCTCGGTTTGGTGTGATTTTGTGATGTGAGCACTGGTAGCCACCATGAAATCCTGTAGTTCTCATCCTCCTCTTTTCTCATTTTCACCCCCTCCTCCTCCATTCCGGCCCTGCCTAACTAAGAGCAGCGGTGATGTTAACCGCCGCTCAAACCATGCATTTGTGTGGAGCCTTTGAAGTTTGGGGGCCCCCTGTTGGTTGCAATGAGTCACTGCACTGAGGGGCAGCTGGGATCCCTGTTGCAAATTTTTGAGTGAGGTCCCAGAAGGAACACACCACCGCACCCTTGAGCCCCTCAGAGACTTTCATTGATCTCCAAATTCAAAAGGTTCACAGAGCAGCACCACTGACGTCCATCTCTTCCTGGAAAGGTCTCTCCCTTGAGCAACATCTCACACTGAATATCACCTGTTTAATGTATTAAATTATGAGTTACTGTAATTCAGGTGTAATGGAAGACAATGTGAAGAGTAATACCTTCCTTTTAACGATTGCTTCCTGGTGATTAATTAAATGTTGCCAATATTTATTGAGTCAGATGCTTTTAATTTAACTGCTCATTTCGCCATTCACAGGAAAATCCCTGATTTTTGGTATGAGTGAGTTTCTGTAAATGCACAAACTTTGAAACGTGAATGTGCACAATATACATTGTAGAAACTTTTCGTTCTGTTTTCTAAGAACTTTCTGAATGCTGTTCTTTCAGATGGTGGCCTGTGACAGTGAAAGTAAATGTGTATATATAACTTCTGTTATTATGGAGTCCCCAGTTTGTTGGACACAATGTGAAAAGTCTCGATTAAAGCAGGAATAGTTTTCTACTCTTCCGGGGCATCAAACCAGGGTCATTATGTTTTGTGTTATTTTCTTTTTCCTGAGCGTCATTGATCTTTTAATGATGGACGTTTACAAAAGGTCTTTTGTAACCCTAATCCCGCATCTCTCCTTTTTTTTTTTTTTTTTTAACCCTTCGCCCCAAAGCTTGGCCGGCTCTTTGGACAATGCAGGCTGGTGAGAGGCAAGGTTGCCCCCCTTAGAGACACCCGAGTACGAGAGTGATTCTTACAAAAATGAAAAAAGGTGGCCAAGAAGGTCGTTTGCTGAAGCTTTTCCTTTCTGTAATGACAGCACGGTTAATTCTGCCCCAGTTAGGTGGCCGTCAGCTGACATCAGAGAGTGCCATAAAATGCTGTGTATTTCTGAGTGTGCTGGGTGCCTTTCAAACCTTAGAACTGCCAAATGTCTTTTCCCGTGATTGTGGCTTATTTCCTCTGACTAATTAGAGGTTGTCAAGTCAATCAATGCTCAGCAACCAAAACAAGGTCAGAATTAGGAGACTGTAGCATGTGATCCTAATTGTAATTCATCCCAGGGGGTGCATGTAGTTACTAAGTTATTAAAGACTGGAAGTACAATTCCTGACTTGCTCAGGGCTGGCCCCCTCGATGACATTGGGGGTGGGGGGTCAGTTAAATTGCTGGAGCGACAAAGGTTGTGCACTGTGCCAGCACGGGAGCGGCTGCGTCCTGCCTGGTGAGGCCCCAGCAGGTGGTGTACCGCCCCATCACATAACATGTTGGTGATCAGACGGCATTGAACATGTTTTCTGGAGAAGACCTCGCTCTGGAGGTTGGAGTGGCTTTGAACCTCCATAGGATGTCAGAACCCTATGAATGAGATGGCAGGGTTTAGCTCAGTAGTTTGCCCCATCTTCTAGCCATCTTCCAGGGTTGAAGGGCCAAGGTGCCTCAGGTTTGCACCCAGATACAAGACCTGACCGTTTGGAGGACCTGCCCAATATGAGACGTCAAAGGTCACTTCCCCATACCCAGAAAGTGTTCGGTGTGGAGAAACGGGGATTGATGTGACTCCTGTGGCAGTACATCCCCCCCCTAAACTACTCCCCAGTACCAGGAGTTTGAGCCAACACCAGAACCTGACGGAGCTCCCAGTTCAGCAGGATTTAATGTCTGCCTCGCAGTCTGGGGTTACCCAGGACATCTCTGAACGATGTCTCCCTCAGGGCTGGGAAGTTCTGCTTCCATGAGGTGATCACAAATAGTACAGTGCCCCACAAAGTGGCTCATGGTGCGAGGTGACGAGATGCTGAGGGAATCCACGGGGAATTTCACCATCTGAGCATGCTCTGAAGTCAGGGTGCTTCCTGGGGGCGTACCTTCCTGTGGATTCATTCACAGTCATCTGTTCGAACTGTGCGTGTGCTTTCATGGCCTAGAGGTTGATAGATCAGGTCCAGAAAGTAAAAATAAGATCAAGATTTTTTAACTAACCAATTATCTATAAAGAGTAGTAATCACAAAGTGTGGTTTTTGATCTCTGGGTTTTTAATCTCTGGACCTAAACTATCCACCTCCGTGCATTTTGAATAGATTTTCAGAATCTTGTTGGAGTCTTAGAAACCACTTTCTGAAACAAAATGAGCCTAAATGGGCAGAAGAGAGTGTTAGCTTCATGATAACTGGCCCTCATCTGGGCTCATTCAGCCAAAGTCAACCAAACTACCTGTTGTTCACATTGTGACCTGGGGGGTGGAGGCACAGCAAGCCTGGGGCAGGGAGCGGCATCCACCAGGGGGCGCACATAAGTGATGAGACACTGATTCACCCAAAACACAAAGCACCACGGTCCTCAACAAAGCCACGCGGAGGCTAAAGCGCTCCCTTTGAAATGTTACTCGCTATGACATCATGTGGCCCGAGGATAGTTCCTTTTGAATTATTGTATTTTTCATAAGCAACCAATTTCATAAATGATTCTTGTGATCTGATATTCATAAGAGATGTGTAGCTGGCTGCTGCTGCGGCCTATTCAGATGAATATTTACAGTGAGGCTGTGGCCCGTGTTCCTCCGAGGGGCAAAGATGGTGCCGTTTATTAGACGCCACACCGGAAAGGACGTCTCCGATACTGCCTGCGGGCTCGCTGTCAGGGCACCGAAAATGTGATTACCGGCTGCCCAACATTAACCTTTTAAAGAGTTTATTTAAAACTGGGTGGAGAATGGGCCAGCATTAGTGTCATCGCAGATGAATGCAAGGGGCCACAGACAGATCAGTGCCGCAGCCCTCCAGGACGTCACCGAGTCATAGCCGCCCCCCTTAGCGGGCAGGGTAGCTAAACGGGTATCTCTGAGTGTCCTACTAGAGCTCGGGGCCTTATACTTTATTAATTTACAGATGCTTTCATCCAAAGTGATGTACATTTTTTTTGCGTAAGGAGGGTCAGCCTGTCCCTGGAGCTACTGAGCATTAAGAACCGTGCCCAATAGTAAAATCACTCTGCAACCCTGGGATTTGAACCAGTTACCTTCTGATCACTGCCACAGCATTCTAACTCCCTTAGCTACACACTGACCAAAGAAAACGCATTGGGTAGGAGTCGAACCCTGGGCAACTGTTTGGAAGGTGGCTATGCTACCCCTATACCACAAATGCTTACCCCAGCCAGAAGCTGATAATCATCTGCCTGAAGGTGCATTTCAGATTTCTTAACTAACTTGTTCACATATAGCAGTCAGGTGAAGGGTTATCATCTCAAATACAGTCCTTGCTGGTGTCCTGAGAGGTGTAACTTTTTAATATGTGCCGCAGATATCCAGGCCGTATCGATCAGACCGTGATTTTATCGCTCAGGGGCACTGTGTTGTTTACAGGGCTTTGAGTAACTTGGGACTGATGATAAAATCGCTACAGATCCTGTTGTGCT
The DNA here is from genome assembly GCA_026777985.1 of Mormyrops attenuatus. Taxonomy (NCBI): domain Eukaryota; kingdom Metazoa; phylum Chordata; class Actinopteri; order Osteoglossiformes; family Mormyridae; genus Mormyrops; species Mormyrops attenuatus. The sequence goes on along the minus strand of JAODKC010000039.1, from coordinate 19,527,055 downwards.
GCAGCTCTTACTCCTTTCTTACACTAACAACCTGAGATTAAAAGGACTTTCCAGAGTTGAGAGGGGCTGCAAAGGCCACTTTCTTGTATATGGGGATGCATTTTTGATTATGATCATCCGCTCTGTTCTGCAGCTGCTCCAGAGCTTGGTTTGCATCATAAACATCTCCATGCTGTCTGCCTTCGCAGTCACTGTGTCTCAGGTTAGTCCCATCCATGATGTTAGGTTGGCTGTCATTTTAAGTTTCAAGTTTTATTGTTACATGTGTTTGGAGGTCAGATTATTATGATATAGGTGCATAGGGTTGGGGGGGGGCAATCGGACAAAGGGCAATGCCATACAGGCAGTCCCCGGGTCACAAATGAGATCCATTCCCTAAGTCAATCTTTAAGTCAAATTTGCTGGTAAGTCAGCACTGATACGTACTGTTCTCATTTTGCGTCAATTAATCAAATGTTTTTCATACTATGTGTTGTTACCTCTCTGGCATATAAAACACTTCCAAATACACTAAAACATCTTAAACATAGTAATACGATGCACAACAATATATTAGTAATAAAAGTAACTACATATGGTACAGAACTAGAGAAAGAATCTGAGTGTATGTGTGTAGGTATACAGTCCTGTAAAATATTAAGGAAACATTAACCATTGGACTCGTACCATCAGTGTCTTGCATACCGGAAGGGGCATTCATGAGGTAACATTATGGTAACATTAGCAACTGGATGATGTAGTGAACGATTCGGTGAAGCTGCACAATGTTTTCATGAGCATCACAAAGTAGTGTGTGTGTTTGTTGTTATGAACCATTGTATTTAACCGGGAATTTTAATGTAACAGGCTTTTCAGCAGTCTGTTCATAAGTATGAGTTGTTCGTAAGTTGGACGTTCTTAACCCAGGAACTTACTGTAGAGGACAAGACAATGCAATACAAGAATTAGTCCGTAATATGTACAGTGGGGATATGGTGCAAATAGAGCAGAGTGTATTAAAATAAATATTAAGTGATGAAGTAGGACATTAATATTAATGGGGGGGGATGCTGTCCCCGGTGGCTTGGGAGGAGATTTGCCCCCCTCCCTGTATTGGTCTCAGCGTGATTCCTGTCGCCAGATGCCAATCGCATGTCCTGCAGTGTAACTGAGCTGAGTCTCATAAACCACGATAGTGACAGCCCCAATCTGCTAACAGACACGTATCTGTGTGTTTTCTGGGCGTCAGTGAGAGTCGTGCTTTGACTTGGGTTTGGCTGTGTAAGGCAGTATCGATTCCACTGCCTGTATGAATAAATTCTTTTTATTTACGGCTCTGAGGCATTAGATGATGATGAATCATCATTTGAGTGCTGCGGGAGGCCATCCTCGCTCTTTATAATGTGTCTGACCTAAAACATATATAGAATGCAATGGACTTAAAATTGGTTATTTGTTCTGTTGTGGTGTGCAAGAAAAGCCCGTTGATTGATACTTGTGCTGAACCGCTGTCCGTGGATCAATATCTATAGCATTCTTGGAGGCAGAGATGATCTCCAAGTTGAGAAGTTTGTCGATAGTGTCAGCCGGCTGCACTGGTCTGCTTTGGTCCCGTTGAAACAAGCGCTGAGAATTTTCACCTCTGGGAAATATTTGTCTGACCCTCGGCTGGGTGCAGTAAAGATTAAATGCATATATATATATATATATATATATAATATAAAAATGTCTCCATGACTCAAATATGTTGGCTTTGCAGATGTATGTGTGAAGATGAGTAATCATTTAGCCCAGGACTGCTGGGAGCTGCAGGGACTTTGTAACAAGGTTTAATGAAGACTTTAATGAGTTCTGGCAAGGTTCACGCCAGTCCTGCAGGACAGATGCTGTGAGTTTAATGCTGTGCTTACTTTCAGATTTTGCAGCTCTGTATGAATCCAAACTTAAAGCTGCAGATCAATTTGAATTTCATTTTAAACAGCGAAGAGCAGGATTGCCAGTCATCCCTGCACTGTGTGGGTCTGTGTTTCATTAAAGAGCACCTTTTCACTTTTTGTCATTCCTGATATGTAGTGTTTGCGGCTGGGTTGGGCTGATCTGGGCCGGACTAGGTTGGGCTGAGCTGGTCTGGTCTTGTGAGGTCTGGTCTGGTCTGGGCCGGGCTAGGTTGGACTGAGCTGGTCTGGTCTGGTGTGGTCTGGTCTGGTCTGGTCTGGTCTGGGCCAGGCTAGGTTGGGCTGGGCTAGACTGCCTTCAGGGAGCATATCTGGGGATGAAATGTCACATGGGTAGATGTGGCTCCCGAGGATGGAGCGTGTCTGGCTGGTGGGATCGGCCTCTGAAGGGTGGGGCTAGCCCAGATCCAGCACATTTCTGACCCTCAAATAAAGCGGCGCTTTTACCCATGTGGGCAGCACCCACCCTTTTTGACCTGCTTGATGTGTGTCCCAAGGGCTCAAACACACAGCTCCCTGTCCCTCGGAGTGGGTGGTGTTGTGATTGAACTCCAGAACAAAATTTAAACAGCTAGACTTATGCCTGGAGCTTGTTGGTCCTATGGGGGTCTTTTATAACATCGGAAAATATTATTGAAAACTCAAACAATTTAAAACTGCTGTATCTAAAAATTTATAAGTTTAACCCTTGTTTGGCGTTCAGGTGTGTGAGACCCATCTCTGCATCCACATGAATACATATTGTCCCTTATCCCCCCCCCCCCCCCCCAACGCTTGTGGGAGTTTTATTTACACAAAAATGTTCTGAGGGCAGAACAAAAAATGATTGGTTCATGGAGAGCACCAATTGGTTGGTCCCACCAGCTAATGTAAATGGCGATGTGAATGATTGGGATGATGAGATTAGGTTTGGGATATTTGGAAGCAAAGCTTCTAAAATGATGTTATTGTTGCTATACAGTTTCCACACCTGCATTGCTCCCGGGTCTAGCAGACCTGATACCACCAGTGAAATGTAAATGTGTTTGGGGGGTCTCATGGGTCCTGAGGCTGGGTTTGAACCGGTGACCTTCAGATTACAGGCACACAGGCTTAGCAAAATATCGTAACACGGACCATTGTAACCCGGGGAGCGTCTGTAAATAGCTCTGCGTATGTAGCTTCTTTCCAAAAACAATCCAGTATTTGCAAACAAAATCTCTGCTCAGGTGGGCCAAGATGACATTTTAGAAGAGAGAGAAGACAGTGTCGAAGGAGTGCTCACTTTGGAAGATGAAGAATTCTCAGAATGCATGGATCATGTTTCTGTCGATTCAGAGTGTGAAAGTAAGTTTGAAGAAGATGATAGAATTGACTCTAAAAAAGGGGAGAAATATGGATGTCAAAAAATGGTGAAATTGAATGATATTCTTGTCCACAAAAGGAGCCACCATGTTTTGCTGCCAGTGTGATAAAGATGCAACCAGGGCTAACGGGGCACATGACATCATGTCGTGTCTCTTTAAATTTTTATTCCAGACACCGTCCAGAAAATCATCCTAGAATGCACTAATTTGGAGGGGTGGTGTTTTTGGAGAGAGGTGGAAGAAAATGGACACTCATACTTGCTGATGTTTTCAGATCCAGCGGGGAATCCACTGAATCCCTGTGGAATGCATAAACTGGCCGAGAATTTTTCTGTGCAACAATGTCTCCGAAAGACTTTCACAGTATTTTCAGGATTATCCGCTTTGATTACTGAAATTCCCAACCGGCTCGACGACAGAGAGACAAGCTAGCTGCAGTCAGGTCAGTGTGGGACAAGTGGGTGGAACGCCTTCCGCTGTGGCAAAACCTTGGGCCCCGCGATACAGTTGATGAGCAGCTTCCATTTCGGGGCCGCTGTCCTTTCAGGCTACAACAAACCTGCCAAATACAGAACCAAGGTCTGGGCTGCCTGTGATGCTGCTTCATCCTGTGCATGGGAAGCCAACACTGGGAAGCCTGTTGGAGGAGCCTCTGAGATAAACCAAGGGGTACGGGTTGACCCGGACATGACGCAGGGACGCCATGGTCACAACATGACGTGACATTTTTTTTTTTTTTTTTACTTTGCACAAGTTGGGACAAGAACTCTTGAAGAGAAAGCTGACAATTGTAGGAGCAATAAGAAAAAGCCAAGCTGGAGCTTCCACCTCAGTTGATGAGCACAAAGAACAGGCATGTCAATTCAAGTAGGTTTCTATTTACAGCTGACACTACAGCTGGTGTCTTACATCCCAGGAAACAGAAAAAAATTTGGTGCTTATGAGCACATTGCATAGGGACCCGAAAATCTGTGGCGAGGGCCACCATGTATCTATTTAGTGTCTCTGGAGATTGCCATGTGTGCATTTAGATTTTTGCTCACTCCTTTAGTCAAAGGTCATCATGGACCATTTATAAGGCTTGGTGCTCTGTGTCACGGTTCGGGCTGAGGCGAGCGGGGAAGGAGGCGAGGGAGTCCAGGATACGGGGTAACCGGGGTTTATTCTGGGTAGGTAGGGGGTCAGGGGAGCATACGGGAGGCGGATAGCAACAAACATTAACAATACACGTAACGTTAATGACGGATCTGGGGAAGACTAGACAGAACGTAGACTAAATACAGGAGGTAACGAGCAGGAAACGAACAACAGCTGGCAAACGGGAGGATTCCACACGGGGTTAACGAGGAGGTGTGGTCCACATGAGGGCAACCGGGGCTGGGCGTGACACTCTGCTTTTCCCCACAGGTATAGCCCTGGGATTCAAACTGGTAACCTACAGGTACCCCCTGCACTTCCCTGCTGCGTTGGGACCTCTGATTTTTATGCATTTAGTTTCAGTGTCCACTTCGCAAGGCCTCATGTCACAAAGTGGATTTTCCAGGCTAAACTTTTCATTGAAAGTTTGTTCCTAAAATGTTTTCCATTCACCCATCTGCTGTTTTATCATTCATCCAGAACAGCTGAAATGCAAATCCTAATCAGTGCGAGCATCCAGTTTTGTAGCTCCTCTCAAAGAGCCTTATGCAGAGCCTAACCCCCTCAGGTAATTTCTCGGTAAGCCATTGTATTAGTGGTGCTTCTGGAAAGCAGTAACATCAGTACCCTTTGCTAATCCTCTGTGTCCTGGCCATTGTGCTCACAGCCCAAACACCCTGTTTTACTTCCTCCTAGAATCTGCATGCCTGTTTCCAGGGTTAAGTGTTACTGGTTTTGCTGGATCCCCAGCACCAACCTCAATCTTTCTCGAAGCTTCCTTCTGCAGTGGTGGGTTGACAACAAACACATGATGAGACGCAGTGGGGGAAGGGTGTGGAATTTCTTGGAACTGTGGTGAAATATGATGTGTCAGACACGGGGAGCCAGGGAATGTTGAAGGCAGGTGGGGAAATCGTGAGGGCGCTGAACAGCGCCCCCTGTGTGCGTGTTCCTGTACGTCTGTGACCACGGACAGCTTCACGCGTGTGCATGTGTGTCCACTGGGGCATCGCGGATGCGCATGGTTGTGCGTCATCGCCATATAAATGAATGTCTGTGTTAGACCTCGGGCCTCTAATTATGAGTACTAAACCGAGATTAAACTCACTTTGTACTTTACTGCCTCTGTAATGGAGAAATTGAGGCGGTTTCTATTGATTGCAGTTTGTATATGTAGTTTCAAAGCCCATGGTAAATTACCTTTGTATTAAAGGGGAATTATTATTTTTTTTAATTTACCAGATGTTATTCCCATCCACGTGAGGGTCATTGTGACACATTGCTGCTGTCCCGATGGCAATAAGCCCAGCTCAGTCTACTGTAAAGATGTTCATTTGATCTGCAGTTCATTTGATCTGCGGTTCTTTCTCTTTCGTGGGGGGCGCCCCCCCCCCGCAAAGAACAGACGCGGGAGGAACAGCGACAACAACAAAAAAAAAAAAATAAAAAAAAAAAAAAAAAAAACACAAA
>JAODKC010000039.1:19479837-19496080 GCA_026777985.1 Mormyrops attenuatus | reverse complement strand
GGGGGGTCTCCGGGGGCGGGCTGCAAAGGCGGGGGGTTGGGGGATGACGGGGATGCCCTGCAAACGAATGGGAATGCGGGGGGTCAGTGGCGGCATGCAAACGAACTGAACTATGGGGGGCATAGATAACTTGCAAATGAACAGGAATGGGGGGGGGATGTGTCAGAGGAGGCCGGCAAAAAAATGGGAAATGGGGGTTTAGGGGCAGCCTGCAAACATGAGGGGGAGGGCTAACACCTTTGTTATTGCCTGAAAATAAAACCTAAATAAAAAAAGATAATTGGGCATCAAAATGCAAAATTAATTTAGCCTTCTTTCAAGTGGTCCCAGCACTGCCTGGCTCGGGATGGCGTGCGCTGCACTCTGCAGCCGCCTCGTCTGCGTAATTGGCCTTCTAATGACGGGAGCCGCACGGCAAGGCTGCTCTCCGCCTAGGCTTGATGAGCTCTTCAAGGCCACAGGCCTGTCGATCTGACTGAGTTGTTTATCTGCCCGAAGGCTTTTAAAAACATTTCTGCTAGGAGATCATCAGCCTAAATTCAAACCACACTTTGTTTGCAGATGCCCTTATTTGTTTGTTTATGTTCTTTTGGCCAATATGCCTCAGAGGCCTCGCACCTGTTGCGGCTGCGGGTTCGAACGCGGTTTCCGTCCCTGCTGTCCCCTGTTGACCATTCTCTGTTCAAGTTAAGGTCAGTAGAGCTGAAATATTTTGCTAAGCACATTTGCTGATGTTTCTTATTGATAATGGCCACAGTAGTAGAAAAGGAGGTTTGTTTGCGAGTGTGATCCTGGTGCTTTTGTACCTGTGACCTTTGTCTTTTTGCTCTACTTAATAGGATGTTACATCCTCACTGGGGTAGAGAGACCTCATTCTCCTGCCGCGGCACCTAAACACAGGCAGATATTTCCTTCATAAAATGGCGCGGTTGTTTCCAGTGTCAGCCATAGTGTACCGCGAGCAGGCAAAAACGTAGCTTTTCGAAGAACCATAAACCAGAACCATAACATTTTCAAACAGGGTCAACGACGCAGGACGTCTGGGATCTGCGATGGCCCCCACTGGAGTTGAACCAGATCTGTGCGAATAAAGACATATTGTAGGTAGACAGACTCTGGGAAGTGCTCTTGGCTCATCTTGCCGTGTTGACAGATTGTCGTGCGAGATGCTTCCTGTCGGCCATCTTGGAGGCTCTGCTCAGATGGGCCTTGGATTTGTTGCATTTACAACTAAGCTTTTAAGAATTTTCACAGAAAATACCGTAAGCGAATTGGACTATGGGTCTCGAACGTATGAGGCACGAGCCCTGGAATGGATGCCTGTTGATCTGGAGCTGAGCTGCAGGGCGCCACCATCCTGTTATGTGTCAGGTACAGCTATGAGGCACAGACGTGTGCGCCCTGGTGGTAGAATCTTACAGCGCATGAGGTTCTGAATTTTTAAACTTTATTTAAAATTTTCCCTGTGAAACAGAAAAAAGAATTTGACATGACATAAAAGTACCAGACAATTAAAGATGCATAGAAAATGTACAATGTGTGGATTTGAATTTAGGTTTTGAGCCTTTTGGGACCTGTCTTCCTTTATTTTCCCATAATCCATCAGGAGAATGAATCTGTCGCTTTTCTGGAGTTGCATCCCATGGTTCTCATCAGAGGAGCCTCTCTGTTTCTCATGCAATTCAAAGCGGTTTGATCTAACGGGCATATTATTGAATGCTTTTGACAGCTCGTTAGACAAATCTTTGTGTTGATAATTTCCTAATTGCTTGATGGCATTACTCTAAAAGCCATTAATCATTTGTAATGACCAATTTATTTCCTGTTTTCTCACAGTGTAAACTGCAAAGATGCAAATCACGGCAGTATCTGTGCTTCGGCGGGCTCAGATCTAGCTCCGTTTTTGGTGCCTTTTTACAGTTAGATACTTGTATGTCTCCAATGTTTGTGTGGCGTTTGATTTGCGTGCCCTGGGATGCTCCTCATTTTATTTTCAATTCTTCACATTTCTAAAAAACTGTCATGATGGTATATTTGAATCGATCTCCTGTGATTGGTTTCATATGACCATGATTACCTCGAGTGAGCGCTGAGCTGAATGTGTGTTTACACGCCTGTAGTGAGGTATCTGGCTTGTGAGCTCCTCTGGGTCATCTCCCATCGTGCTGACCCAACCCTCCTTGCCTGGTCTTTTACGACGCTGACCCTGTAGCGTCTTCGATCTGCTCCTGCTTGAACAATGTGATCATCGCCACTCCTTCTTCCTGCCGTGCCGGTCTCTTCGGGTCCTATGGGTAAGCTAGGAGGATAATTAAGCCGCGGAGAGGGTGCTGCCCCTCCAGGCACCTTCAGGACTCGCATCTAGGTCATTAGTGTCTCTTTCTGCAGCCCCCATGAAAGGTGAATGAGCACCTTTGTCTCCGCTCCCCCCGGAGGGGTTGGGGCATTCTGCCATCTCTCACAACATCATGTAACCACTTCCCACTGCTCTTTTCCACATTTGATGCCGGCAAGCGTGTTATGCTAACTGCCAGCCGGCCCATGGCGCGAATCATATCAGGCAAACGTATTCCAGAGAGGAGCGGGAGATTTCTTTTTGCTGTTCCTCCGCCATTTTTTTTCTTTTCAGCACTTTCTGCCATGTCTCTGCTTTTCCTTCAGAACCTCACTGGCTTTGTCTCGCTCTTTAGACCCACGCTGACTCCTGATTGCTGATTGAGTGTTGGGCCCGCTCCTAGGTGGTAATCACCGTTTGTCCGAGGTCAGAGGTTCTACAGTTAATGGCTCCCTCCAAACTAGTGTGACAACCTGGATGAACTGCCTGCCACAAAGTGGCTGTGGGTTGGGGTCTTGGACAGGCGGTGACAATATTGTCACACAAAATGGCATTGTGCTTTGTGGAGGATGGACACAGGGAGTGCGATTCAGGCTGTCTGATTTCAGCTTTTTTGTCATCTTCATTCGAAACGACCTTTGATTGATGTCTCTCACCCTCCCCCCCCCAGCCCTCGTGTGGGAGCTGTCAGGGGGCGACAAAGGCTTTGCTTCTCTCCGTCGGGGCCAGTAGACGGGTGACAGTGGAGTGTCTTTTGTTAACGGGAAGGACGCGTCCTTTGCGGTGCTCTTAATGGCCTCCTTCGTACCTTCGCCTTTGTCACGCTGTGACTGCGCTCAGTGTGCATGCAGTGTTTAACTGCACAAGCCCAAATGTCAGGGTTGCCGCCTCTTTTCAATGGCACTTCCCTAACGTCACTGCTCTGCTTTCCTGGAGCACCTTCATTCACAGGTGCTGGATGTTCCCAGTGTGCTTGTGTTTTGGGTTTCGCGTTAAGCACTGCTGATATTAACACTGTCATGTCGCTCCCTGACTGCTGATGAGAAGCTGCACATTTAGGAGGTGAGAGATTTCAGCAAAAATTCTCTTTCTTTTTGGAAAACTGGAAACAGCAGCTTTTTCCTTCCGCCCTGTATCCGATTAAACCATTTCTCCAGGGCAGGCATCTCGACGGTTTCAGTCACTGACACCCTCCCCTGCTGATTTTAGATCTACATCAAAGCAGCTTCTGAAGTCTGACAAAATACAGCTACACCAAATCCCATTTCCGATGACCTAGCTGTTATTTTTCGTTCTTTACCATTATGTAACGTCGCTGGCGATGCACACGATTCCATTTCCTCTTCAAAGAGGAAGTGCGAGTGTGCATGTCCCCCTGTCTTCATCGTGCTGTGATGGGGAACTCTCACATGGGTTTGGGGGCTGGGGGTCCACGGCGGTGTGTGGATGGGGTTACACAAGCGGCTGGTTTAACAGTGTGGTGATTGTGTTACTGTATGGTCTTTTCAGGCTCATTTATGCCTTCAGCAATTTGTAAGCCCTTGGCAGTTGTTACAGCCCCCAGCAGGGCTGGATTAACTCCTGTGGGAGCCCAGCAGTAGGCTGAGGTGAAAGAGAAACAAGAGAGGATTAAAAACGGTGCAACAAGGTGGTGGCGGCAAAACTTACTGATCAGGGGGTCATGGTGTCAGTCGGCCTGAATAAATACGGATGTGCACAAAAAATTTGCTACCCTTACAGCTCATCAACAATGCTTCATTTCTCCTGAAAAGTGATTCATTTGAAAACAATTGTCTAAAGTATGCCTGCATGCCTTTAGTATGTAATAGAGTAAACCAATCAAATTGTGAAAAGAAGTTATTTGTTTATTTTACAAAGAAATGCTAAAATAGCATGAACAGATTTGTTGGTACCCTTAAAGAGACTATTTATCCTGGCATTATAGTCATGTTTCAAACTGTTTAACCTTAATTAGTATCACAGATGCCTTCAAGCTTTTCATCACCCGTTCAGCCTATTTAGAGGGAAAGAACATGCTGCTGTGTTGTTTGGTATCATTGTGTGCATCTCACTGAACATGGGCCAGAGAAAGTAAAGGAGTGAGCTGTCTGAGGAGCTCAGAAAGAAGATTATAGATAACCATGTTCAAGGTAAAGCCTGTAAGACCATCTCCAAGCAGCTTCATGTTCCTGTGACCACAGCTGCCAATATTATTGAAAAGGTTAAGGTTCATGGGACTGTAGCCAACCTCCCAGGACGTGGACGCAAGAGGAAATACAACCCCAGGTTGATCAGAAGGATAGTGTGGATGGTAGAAAAGGAGCCAAGGACACCATCCAAAATCATTCAAGCTGAGCTCCAAGGTCAAGGTACGTCATTTTCTGATCGCACCATCCGTCGCATTTTGAACAATAATGAGCTCCTTGGAAAAAGACCCAGGAGGCTCCACTATTGACAGAAAAACATGAAACAGCCAGAGTTCTGCCAAAATGCATGTTGACAAGCCCCAACGTTTCTGGGAGAATGTCCTTTGGACTGATGAGACAAAACTGGAGCTTTTTGGTCACATCAGCTCTATGTTTACAGAAGGAAAAATGAAGCTTTAAAAGAGAAGAAAAGAACACCATGCCTACTGTAAAACATGGAGGGGGGCTCTTTTTGTTTTTTTGTTTTTTTTGGGGCTGCTTTGCTGTATCTGGCACGGGGAACCTTGAATCTGTGCCGGGCACAATGGAGTCTCAAGACTACCAAGGCATCGTGGAGCGAAACATACTGCCCAGTGTCAGAAAGCTCAGCCTCAGTCGCAGGTCATGGGTCCTCAAACAGGATAATGACCTGAAACATACAGCTAAAAGCACCCAAGAATGGCTGAGAAAAAAACATTGGACTATTCTTAAATGGCCCTCCATTAGCCCAGATCATAATACTATTGAACATCTACAGGAAGGTCTGAAAATTGCTGTGCGGAGACGTCATTTGTCAGTTCCAAGTTGTGTTTTTTTTGTTTTTTATGGAAGGGTACCAACAAATTTGTCCACGTCTGTAGGTTCAACAGTTCCATCTTCACGGAGGCGTGGCCCCCGACTTTTGCCTGTCCTGGGTCTTGCTGCAACCTGATCGGATGCCACTCCCACTGTTCCACCCTGGACTTGATACGTGTGGAGAATCCGCCCTCTTAGGTACACGGTGTTGTTAAACAGCGGCCTCCTGTTTTGTCTTTTGCGTGCAGAAGTTGGATTAAAAGAAGCAGCCCGAAAGCTGTCTGTGTGGTTTTACTCCAGCGGAAATTAATTTTCCCATAAAGAAGATCTGAGCTCCATCCGAGCTGCTTTTCCCGGCCTCTCCCTGCCAGGCTGAGATCCCCGATAAGCCTCCCTTTTGTTTGGTGTAAATACCAAGATGGACGTAACCTGCTGAGACGTCACCAGTCTTTTCTGGACACTTGTCTGGCTACCAGCAGGATCGTTGTGCTGATTAAACACTGACTGGTATCAATGCATACACCGGATTCTGTGAGGTCGCACACGCATGTCGGCTGACCAGGCACTGGAGCACACGTGACACATGCGTTTTGCGTCAGTGCTGCTTTTGCAGTGACGCTCCTGCTATGGCGCACGGCAGAACCCTCACTCTAATATAACTGAACAAATGACGATTAAAAATATATAAAGCAGAGCACCGACGCACTGCATGCAGCTCCTTCTAAGTAGGACTCGTTTAGAGGGTAATACTCATTTGATCCCTGCCTAATATGCCTCTGTTCCCCCAATTCTTTCTTCAACTGAACTTCTAAGGAGTACAAACAAATTAAATTTACATGCAGCAGCTAGTGAAAATCAGAAGAGCCCAGACAGTCATACTGGTTTCTGTATTTTTTGCATGTTTTTATTCTCTTTGAGGATCCATCTCCTTCATCTCCAACGAAACACACAGCCGTGCTAACAGGTACAGCAAATAGGAAGGGAACAGCTTTCCGAAAGCTTCCCGGAATGTCAATATGGGCTGCCCTCTGACCCCTTAGCATAGTGTACTTATAAGAGTACATATAATCTACATCTGCTGCCTGAATAAATAAAAGGCGGGTCTGGAAAAAATTAAGAGATCACGGCAAAATTTTCAGTTTCACAAATTTCTCAATTTATGGGTATGCGCCTGGGTAAATTGTACATTTTTTTTTCTTTTTTGCAAACTCCAGCCTGGCTCTCCCCTCTTTCTCATTGATGAAGGGCTTCTTCCTTGCTTTACGGGTCTTCAGTCCTGCTTCAGTCCTGTCATGAACTGTCCTAGCAGTGCACATCACACCACTTAATGTTTCCCATTCTTTTTGAAGGTCACTTGAGGTCGTCCTCTGATTTATGAGGCACCGCCGGATAATTTGAGCGTTATCTCTGGCATTAGAGAGTTGCTTCTGCCCTCCGCCTGGCTGGATTTTGGTCACTGCCTGAACGAATGAAAGTCCCCCCCCCAATCACGGCCACACCCCCGTACGAGCACATGCCTCTCAAAATGTCTGTGTACGTCACTGTGGAATAGAATGATAAACTGGCTTGTGAAAGGCCATTACTTAGAAGTGTTAAAGTATCATGAGAGAAATTGTAGCACTACCTGACTTTGAACCAACTGAATTGGTTTTGAAGGTTGAAAGCTTCTTTAGTAAATAATACTCATGGTTTTTGTATAAAGGCCATTTGTCATTCTTTCATGCCTTAGGCTTTGTATGCAAAGCTATTAAATTCTCTATGAAAAGTGCATTATGACTGGTACAATTCCTGTTATAACATTTTTGCAGTCGCAGCATGTTTAATATCGTGTATCAATCGCAATGCAGACTCTATCATGTATACAACTGCATTTTCTGTAACGCACCAGGAGTTATTTGTGTGACATTTAATTCCAGCTGTAAATGCAGAGATGCACAATCAAATGTCACTTTATGCATTTATGTAGCTGTTAATCACTTAATTAGAGCCATATCCGTATGCTCGTTACCAAAGATGGCAGAAACTGAAAGGGGGGGGCTGATGAGGAGGAAGAAGAGGAAGAGGAAGAGCGAGTTACAGGCAGGTTATGTACACTCTGCTCCCATTCCAAGGAACAGGAGCCTGTTTTCCAGTTGCATCGCCATTTGTTGAGAATCCTAATGACACTGAATTCTGGGAAAGTGTGATTATTACCGGAACTTTTTATGCTCTGGGAACTTCTTAAGGAAAATATCGTATTCCTCTGGCGTTCCCGAGTATCCGACCAGTACCGCTGTCTTGCGTCTTAAAGCTTTAGATGAAGAAGCGCTGGTATTGCGATTCACACAGCTTGGTGGTGACAGATTTAGTCTTTCTCTCTCATTTTATTGTGCCTCTTCCCTTCTTGTGGCTATAAATCTTTTTTTATACTGTGTTTTTTTATCATTCTCGCCAGAAGGCTTAAGTAGTACTAGAGAGGTTCTTAAGCAGAATTGAGGTGAATTATCACTTTTTTTCATAGAACACCTTCAAATCCCGATTAATTCACCCTGGCCGTTAGATTGGGATTATCAACATGCTGCTGTAATGTTTTCCGCTTGCCGAACGCCATTGGCAGAATTGTTAACAAGCCTGATTTCCAGGCGTCACAGCTGTAGGTCAGAGAGATCTGCCTGAGGGTTGATTTGTACAAACAGTACAAGTCCTTTGCCTGCAATTGCAGAGAAAATGATTACGGAAGTGTGAGAGAAGGGGGATGGAATTGAGACTGTAGGGGTTTGGTTCTTATTTTCACAGAGCTGTTTTGTCTTGGGTGAAAACAAGGAAGTATAATCTGTCTTGGAATTACTGAAGGAACGTTTGTTTGTGGAATCTTCCACGTCTCTCTCCCTCTCCGTCTCTCAGGGCCTCTCCCTTTTGGTGACAGCGGGATCACCTTGCAAACTAGAGCAGAACTCTAGAGCAAACTCGGAATGTCGCAGGATATGAAAACGTGTTCTGTGTGGCTTTCTCGTGGACAAGCCTCTCATGCAGAACTCCAGAAAAAAATATTAAACTGGGGTAAAACATGAAAAGACAAGTACTGAAATGTGAAACAATAGGACATTTCAGGGAATCTGGATTTGTAGCAGGCTAGCAGAAGTTCCCTGTGACCGATGGATATTTATTGCTGATGGAGGGGGAATCTGGTGACTGGGTGTGGTTCAGCAGCTCTGGACTGAGACTTCTTGTCCCCAAAATTGGAGAAAGTAGAGCTAGGGCGGGTTAGTTCCGGCAGGGAGCAGGGGTGGGGTTAGTTCCTGCAGGGAGCTGGGGCGGGGTTAGCTGCTGCAGGGAACTGGGGCGGGGTTAGTTCCTGCAGGGAGCTGGGGCGGGGTTAGTTCCTGCAGGGACCTGGGGCAGGATTAGCACCCGCAACCCTGCACCTGGGTCTGACAAACTCCCTGTGGAGCTACCTTGCTGCTCTGATAATGCAAGGTTCCTCAGAATTCCTACCTGTTTAGAATCTGTTTAGAATAAACTGCTTATACTTTAAAACAGTCATAATCTTTACACTTAAGCTTTAGGGCCTCCAGCATATTTCCAGAAACGGTCCAGAACATCACCTTATATGGCCGGAGGTGTTATGTGACTTTTTCCTGCAGGCTGACTCCTCTTTGCTTTGTATTTCAGTGGGACGGATGAGTTTGACATGTTCCCTTTTGGGTTCTGGTCAATGTTTGTCCCCTTGACTAGACCCTATGCTGCACCTCGGCCAATCAGACTGCTTTTTGCTTGATGGGGCGGATGAGCGGATTGGTCATAAAGGAAAAGAGGAAACAAAATGTTGTCTGGGAGACTTTGGGGACAGGAGGGCAGAAAGGGACGAGAGGATGTAGGGTGTTTGGTGATACATTCAGGAAGTGCAAATGCAAGCACTGGACCAGGGAGTGGGTCTCTACATGAAAACACACACGTGAAAGATGACACCTTTGCTCATATATAAACTAAAGAACTGGACATTTGACTTTCAGTTATCTTTGTGTTTTTTTCAAAAGTTCACTTTGTGCCCCATTTTGCTGAGTGGGTCATTGACTTAATATACTTCACTGATTATAGGCCCCCCTCTGTCCCGCACTGCCAAACTCTTGGTACCAAGACGCAGATGCCATGAAGACTAGCATCCCTTCCTTTGGTATTTGTTCATTTGTTCTGTTATCTGCAGGATTTATGGAGTGATGCCTCAGGGGTGCTGTTCGGTCAATCCTGTAGTTTCGTTTGCATCTAGCCAACAGCAGGCATCGGTGTAGCATAATAAAACAGGGAGAAGTTCAGCCACCTCACTCTCCTCCTACAGGATGATGGACAGGGAGGTTGGCTGAACAATTTCTGGTTTTGCAGTTAACAACTCACACACGTCTCCTATCTCTGTGGACAACATCTACCTCTACTTTGAGCCCAGCAGGCTCCAGAGTCATCTGCTAATGGAATCGATAATATCTTAGAAAGCCACTCTGGGGTTCCTCTTTGGACATCGGCATCAGTTAGATGTGCCTCTGTGCCACTAGGTGTGTCCTGAAAGTGTACTTATAGTTTCAGCTAGTTATTGGAGACACTACATTTATTTGAAGCATTTCAGTCACTTGAGAGATTTCAGTCATTTATTTGAGGAATTTTATTCATTTCAATCATTTAAGACATATAAGCCATTTCATTCATTTTAGTCATTTGAGACATTTCAGTGTCTTGCCTGCTTCCTGTTCACTTTTTCAGTACCTCTTTTCTGTAAGATTTCAGTGTATTACCTATAAGATTATTGATCAGTTAATATACTGTATATCAATTGAATTTTTTCTGACTTGTCAGGTGACAGCAGGTCTTGAGGTGAAATAATCCCGCCTACGAAAGATGATGATCTGTGATTTACAACCATCTTTCGAGGCATGAGGAAAAAAGAGGTTAGAAAATAACTGTGAATTGTAGACATTTTCTGGAGGTAATCATGAATCTGCAGGAGACAGAACAGAGACCGAAGGCCCTGGAGCTCCTGGGTGCTCTGCCCTGCACTTTCCTGCTGTGGTGGACAAAAGGCCTGTTAGCGCTGTGCTCCCGCACCCCCTGCCACTCTCCCAGCAGGCCGTCTCAGATTGGGTGGGCGGGGCCTATTGCTCTGCGGTTAGCGCAAGCAGGTACCTTCTAAAATAACTTTCTGTGGGGTTTGTTCCGGAGAACTTCTCTGTGGGGCTGTTCCGGAGAACAAGTACTGGCCACAATAACCGAGTATGTGGGTGTTTCTTTGGTAGGCGATTCCATTCCTTGTTTGCAGTTTGAGCACACTGTCTGTCTCTCTGTGGACCGGTAAGAAAAAGCCTTATTGGACAAATTGCAGGTCTGAATAATGGACACAGCAACTGGGGGTTTGTAGATCAGCTTCCCTCTTGATGTCACTTTGTCCCTTGGTTCTGCGATGCGAAGAGGTGCTCAGAGCTCATTCGCATGCATGCTTAAGTGCCCGCCACTTAGAGCGCACTTGGCATCTGTACATACTCTGTAATTGACTTTCTACTCTGCTTAGATTGACTCCCCACCCACACCCATCCTTCTGATGGCTTCAGGTTCAATAAAGAAAGGTGGGTCAGCAAGCCAGACTCCTCAATGGCCTGGGTGTTGATTATGAGTGTGAGTTGCTTGCTTGCTTCTGAATACTTGTGTACTTTGGCAAAATTTGTACCTGCATCTTCAATCTAAAAATATTCGTAAATGAAAATAACCTTATTCAGCACCTGGGGCGACAATTGAGTTTTTCCCTGATGCTCTTTAAAAATGCTTTGACCTTGCCCCTGTACTGACCTTGCATGTAATCCGAGGTTCTTTTAGCCTTTGCAGCAGTGATGTTAATCAGACATAAGGATGGGGGCGTGCCAGGTGTCCCTGGAAGGAAGTGAAGGTGGCACGAATGAAGGCAGCTTTCTCAGTGCAACACCGGCTTTCCGTTCCATAAAAAGTCAATTGATATGCACACCATTGACTCTGGAATTTCAAGAATTGGCTGAAAATGGACTCCCTAATGCTCATTCAGCTCGGGAGACCCCAGATGAAGGTTTTTAGTACTTTGTTATGTTTCCAGTTAGACTGACATTGATATTGTTGGATCACCAACGTGCCCCCAGTCCTGTCACAGTTCCCCTCCGGTATCCGGTTGTGATCCTAAAGCAGTAATTTTTTTTATCTTAAGAAGGATTACTGTCATCCACGCTAACCGTCCTTAGCTTTCTTTCCTCCTTCCAGCTTGTAGGTCTTGGGAAAGTTACATTTCATTTATGCTTTTGTTTTGACATATCCCGCCCGCTGTTCTTCAGCCCATAAAACCCAGTATTGCTGTAGTTTAAGCAGTCAGACCAGGGTAGTCAGGGGTTCCATGTTCCTCTGGTCTTTGGGGTAAATGGAGTGGGTACATTCTTTTTGGGTGTAACTGCAATGTGATGTGTAGTATGCATTACATGAACTGTATCATTATTATTATTACTTTAGCTATGATTATTATTATTAATATTATTATTGCTTCAGCAGGGCCTTCCTTTAATAGAGACACCTCCACTGCAGCAGGCCATGTCATGGTTAAGCATACAGCCTTTATGATCACTGGGTTCAGTTCTAGAAGTAGGCCATTCTCTTATCTTGAGCTTGGTTGTTAACCTGAATTGATCCAGTGTGTCTTCATCCCTGATGCTACTTGTTGGACCCCAGATTAATCAATTGTCTTTTCTCCTTTTCTTCTCTCTCTCCTCCTGCCATTCCTCCATCACAGGTCTGACAGCTGTGCTCATTCCTCGACTGGATCTGGTCATCTCCTTCGTGGGCGCGGTGTCCAGCACTGCCCTGGCCCTGGTCTTCCCCCCATTGGTGGAGATCATAACCTTCGCTGACCGGAAGTGCCACCCGGGAATGGTCCTAAAGGACCTCCTCATCGCCACTGTGGGCTTCATAGGCTTTCTGGCTGGCAGCTATGTTACTGTAGAGGAGATCATTTCCCCGGAAGTGTCCTGCCAGCTCCCGGTCCTCTTCAACACCTCAGACCCCTCAGGCTGGAACCGGACCACACCTGGTGCATCAACACCAGTATGATGGAAGGCGGACTATAGGATCAGCAGCCATCATCAAATCCATGTGTTTTTCTTTCTTGTGACAGTGAAGCTTTGCTCTTCCTGTGTATTCACAGGGCCAGTGGAAGAGGCCACATCTTCAAACAGCTTTTCCATGCCTTGCTGCAATTTCGTCTCCATCTCAGTCTTGGATCCTAGGCAGCCTGTTACATTTTCAAAGTTTTTTTTCCTACCTCCATTATAGGATAAGAAATACGATGCATAAAATCACAAAGAAGGAATTGTACAAAAACCTCACAGAGGAGTGGCTTTATGAGGGGGGGGGGGGCTGTTTTGTTGCTTTATTTTGTGTCTGGTCATGACCTGAGCTGCTCCTCAGTGAGCAGCCTGCAAAACCTCCACCTTTCCCCTCGTAGTACCCAACAGATGCTGTTAAGGTGACCTTTTTCTGGGCTACTACCGCAGGCCAAGGAGCCAACACCTTTGTGCAGATGTTGGGTGAGAATATAGGCTGGTGTTTGAGCTGAGTCTCCAGTGTATGGGTGTCATGCTGGAGCTGAACAGGAAATGTAAACAATACCATGAAATTCGAGAATCTTATCATGAGTGTTTTCTGTACATGTGTCACTACACTTAGACTGGGTGATGGTTCTGTCCATATGAACAAGGATAGGGGTTATGATCCGGTTCGTATGAGCAAGGACTGTGGGGTGGGCCCGTCTCTACGGACGAGGATCAGGCTATGGTGATATTTGTACAAGCAAGGAACAGATGATGGTCCCATCCATACAAACAAGGACCGGGCCATGGTCCTGTCCATATGACCAAGCACTGGGCGATGGTCCTGTCCCTGTGAAGACTCGTTCAGCGTCAGGTTGGCATTTCCTTTACCTGTCATTAGCTGGTTCATTCCTCTTCATTATTTGCATGTTTGAAGGTAATTTCTGTACTTGGGGCTCTCGGTCATTGTTCAGTTACAAAGGCCTATCTGGGCCTTCTGCCTGACAGCCGCGGGAGATCCATAAATGTCTCCGTTTAACAGTGGCAACATCCATCTGTTAAGTCAATCACACAATTAGCATGTGATTTACTGACATTAGCAACAAAACATAATTGCTTCTCACAGAAGAAGCTTGGATTGTATTCCTGTTCCCAGGAGTGCGAATCTCTCCCCATTTGTTTGATTTTTGGGTGACAAAAACAAATTTGTTTTGTTTGTAATGTTTGCATTTCCATTCCAGTGAAGGGGCGAAGTCTCTGAGACAAATATTAGCCTAATGTGTCACCATTTAACTCATTTTTTCCATTACATGTGCCAGAAACAGCCAGACTCCGTAAGTGCTCGTTTGGACAGAATTAGGATGGCTTTTGGGCTCTTGTTTTTTTGGGGGGGGGTGGCATCAAATTAACAGTTTACATCACATGAGCACTTATTTATAAATGAAAAATGTTATGCTTAAATTGTACAGACAAAATAATTCTATACTGGCCAATACTGGACCATGTGATCAGTACACATGGCAGAGTTACATGTTGAACTTGGATAAACCACAGGTTGTGTCATATTGCCATTGATAGTGCCAAATGTAATTAATGTCTGAAATGTATCTTGGAACCAGCAAAAGCAATTCTGCATGCTTTTTAAAATATCTTGGATTTTGGGTAATAATTTCGGGTCCTTAACATACACAATAAATATTGAGGTTTTACAACAGTGCACTGCTATATGTATGTGAGAACTGAGATTTAATTTACTGATCTATATTGCTTTCTGAGAATTTCCCACTTGTTTACAAGTCTCATAAGGGTAGTGGCACTTCTGTCTAAAAGGATGACTTACATAAAAAAATGTCCACTTCAATAGAACCCAGGAGAGAGATTTTTCTGTTATGGAGTGAAATCTCGGTGTAGAAGTTTTCAGCTTTTTGAACACGCTGCAGCCAGACACACAAACGTAGGAAGAGAAGATTCCCACACCCCCTGGCTTCCTTTCCACCTTCCTCTATAGCTATTTGAAAAGCTGAAGCACAAAGTCATGAACGTCATGATAAGCTTCCGTCTGTCTTCTTATCCTCCTCTTCATTAGAAGTTTATGTCCCATAAGAGTTCAGATCACATTTCTGCTAGCTTCTCATCAGCTTGGATTGTCGCTGTTTTGGGGAATCACTCAGGGGGGGAACACTAACAATGTGAGTCAGACTGTGGGGTGTCCTCTTTCACTTCACAGCTTCACACACTCTTCAGATACTTTCAGAAAGTCACACGGTTCTTCTAGACTCTCCGTCACTATTGCAGTGCAGAATTTCCACTTTGTTCAAAAGATTGAAATGATAATGAGGCTTAAAAAGGAACATTTAACCTCTCCTGCTTGCCAGGTCAAGTGTGGATGAAGACTGGAGCCTTGATGACATTTCAGGGAACAAAGACACAATAACAATGACAGACCCTTGAGCCTTAGGTGCTCGACTGGCTCAAATGCTGTCACATAGCATCACCCGGTGTTTAGGAGTTGGTCAGTGTGCCTTATGGCCACACTGTGATGAAGCATCTTAGGTACTTTGGCCTCATCTGTGCACACATGCTCAGGAGTTTGAAGAACATGACGTAGGGCAGGGCTATTCAAATCACGGTCCTCAAGGGTCAAGCACTGCTGATTTTCCAGCCTTCCTTTACCTGTGAGCCAGGTGTGAAGCCCCTCTGGCCAATCAGAATCTGTAATTATTAAACTAACTACTGGGAGAATTGAAAACACGGCCTGGATTTGGGATCGAGGGCCAGATTTGAATTGGGGGACGTAGGGGTTAACAGGGCTGATATCTGCATCTCTAGTAGATGATCCTTTTCCAGGGGACCAATGGAGAAATCACTCAGCCGACCCCAACATTTGAACCGGCAACCTTTTAATCACAACACGTACTGCTCCCCATGACACCAGAGGTGTCCAGGGTATGAAAAGACCTCCAGGGGTGTTATCCGGGATACAGCTGTAATTTATGAGCCATTCCTCAGACCTTCAGGAGAGCATCTAGCAGCTGTGATGAAGGTTTATGGACATGTTTACAGTCATCCTGCCTGCCTGGATGCTGCACACAGCTGGATGCTCATTTATTCTGAAAGCTTCACAGGAGTACAGTAGTTGGCTAGTTAGAGATAAGGCTGAACTAGGCCTGTTTCCAGTAAATGTTATAATGACTATCCAGTGCTGTTCTGGTCTTTTTAACAACTTATTGAGCTTAACATGATTCCTGGTGGAATATTTCTATTAAATCCCATGCAGCCTAATGGGCACAGATCCAAGCTCAGTGCCATTGACAGCCTTTTCCCAGTGGCCTTTTGCAGAGAGCAGATGCGCGGGGAATGCAGGACCGTGCCCACAGTGCTTTTAGCCATACCATCATTTTCTCTTCTTCTAGTGGGTATCTTTCATTTTATGCTAAAATATTCCTGACATGTATTGTCCGTTTGTATACACTTAAAAATTCATTTAGCACATCAGATCTGACAGCTTTGCCCTCATTTTGGATGACTGTGTTCTTTTGGGGGGGGGACTCTGTAATTTTCTCTTCGGGCGGCTGTTTACCAGGATTACTGTTGCATGAAGCACGAATTTATCTTGGGATGCACATCGACTTCACCGGCTTTTAAGTTTTTGCCGAAACTTTTTAAAGACTCCCGGCTTCCTGCTTGTGAGCGGCGGCGAAATCGAGCCCCTGCCATGTTGCCGTGACGATGCAACCTCGTTTGCATTCCCCTGCTGTTCTTGTGTCATTTTGTTTTTGAGCAAAATTGAAAATCACTCTTTCCACCCTGCACTTAAGGGGGGGGGGGGGGGGGGTTGGCCGGGTGGGGGCCTTTTGATGGAGGGG
>JAODKC010000039.1:19458672-19472224 GCA_026777985.1 Mormyrops attenuatus | reverse complement strand
AGTCAGCAAAGCGTGTCAGAGTTGAGCAAGCGTAGAAAATAAGTCCAAAATAATAGGCCGGTTTTTGTGCCCACTATAGACAGCATGCTCCTATGTCTACACATTTCAAGACTTGTTGGTGTCATGTATAAATACCGTATTGGCCCGAATATAAGACCTCCCACTTTTTGATAACTCTTTTTAGAAATGAAGTTTTAGGAATGTCAAATCTTTATAAAGAAAAATAATTTAATTTGACAGGAACATATAATAAGTTAATCAGCAATCTGATTGCAATAAGTGTATTAAACAACAAACATAGCCACTATCAGTTTAATGGTAACAGTGGCAGAGCCAGGGAAGCCAGCTCTCACGCATCTGGTGCGACACTCACGCTTTCAGACTGTCAGTCTCGCGCAAGAAATCTTATGGCAAATAAATATAACGGTATATCAAAACACTCGTTACAAAATATCATATTTGGCGCCATTTATTCCCCTTTTTTGTCTAGATCCTGAATATAAGACGACACCATTTTTTAAGACGTATTTTGAGGAGCAAAACCGTCTTATATTCGGGTCAACATGGTATTTAAAAATGCAGTACGTATGTGTATCATATACTTGTATTCAACACATATTCTGTATATATACATTGAAGTGATGGACAACTACTAAAAATAAAATGGACACCTATTCCCTCTGTGTTTTGGATCCAAAAAGCACATAGTTCCCCTTGTATATGTGCTAAGATGGTGGGGGGGGGGGGGGCCCCTGGCACGCGGGCCACACGAGTCTGTCAGAAACATGACGATATAAATAGCTACCTGCGCTAAAGTTAGCAAAAGGGCTTTTTATGCTGTGAGACGCAGGGCTGTCATGCGACTGGAAACAGGCACTGCAGAGGCTCAGAGATGGAAGAGTGAAGAGTTAAACTATTCAGGAAAAATTATTGATTTTTCAAAACGTCTCAATTGAGCTGCCCTGGCATTGGGATCAGACACATTAATCAACTCAGAGAGTGAGACAGATATAGAGGAAGGGAGACAGAGAGACAGAGACAGACATAAAGGGTTAGAGAAAGACAGGGGGAGGGAGACAGAAAGAGAGAAATAGAGGGATGGAGACAGAGACGGACATAAAGGTGAGAGAAAGACAGAGGGGGAGGGAGACAGAAACAGAGAGAGAAAGAAAGGGTGGGAGACATACATAGAGTGACAGTGGGTGGGAGACAGAGACAGAGAGAGGAGCGAGACAGATGGAGGGAGACAGAGAAACAGACACAGAAACAGAGACAGAGAAAGACAGACATATAGGGAGCAAGACAGAGACGCAGAGACACATAGTGACAAAGAGTGAGGGAGACAGAAACAGAGCTAACGGGAGAGACACATAGTGACAAAGAGTGAAGGAGACAGAAACAGAGCTAATGGGAAAGACACAGACCGAGACGGAGAAAAGAGGAGATAGCAGTATTTTTATTCATGAACAGAGAAGCATACAGGAGTAGTGTTTTGTTGTAGATGTTCTTTGCCTCATTATGGGGTGATTTTAGGGGTATAGTTACTTTGAAGTTGACCAAATTCTGGGCTTTTTCAAAACATCCACCGCCCTGTTCCTGATACAGCCAGCACTTCATGTTAATGAAAGAAAATGCTCTCTCTCTCTCTCTCTCTCTCTCTCTCCAATGACGCCCCCCTCCAGCCCAGCACGACCTAAAATGTGGTGGGGGGAAGACTGTGAAGCAGGCATGAGCTCTGTGGGAGGCCGTTGGGGGGAGACGGGGGGATGTAGAAAATAAGCTGCATTTTAAAGGCCACTTTAAGCCCAGTTCAGAAACCTTGTAGACGTGTGTGGAGAAGCGGCCGGTCTCCTTCAGAGATGTTCATACACGGATACTCCGCATTTCCTCATAAATCACAGCAGGAAACCTGTGGTTCTTGACGGCCTCCTACTACTGTCACATCTGCAGAAGATTCCAGAAAACTAGTGGAAAATGGATTGTAGAGAATGGCTCCCAGTACGTATGTGTGTGTGCATGTGTGTATAATCACGTGTATGTCATCATTCCCCGTGCCATCATGCCACACAGCCAGATGTCACCCATACACCCTGGTCACTCTGCAATCTCCCAGCTCACACACACCAGCCCGTTGCGTTCCTCTTGGTCTCTCTGGAGCAAAGCTTAGAAGATTAGCTCAGACTGCTAAGTGGAAAGAGAGAAAAATGTAGAGAAAAAGGACATTTAAACCCCAAAGAGAGGCCGTCAATCTCAAATCCCAGCAAAGCTATTCCTGCATCTGTTATGTCTTACTATCCGCCAGCTTCTTCCTCTAATGCCGTTTATATCAATTTTCCTGTTTACCTTTTTTCAGCAAAAACAGCCCTCCTTCTCAGAACATGATGGTGGCTTGTTCTAGGTTGTAGAGTTGAAAAACCATCTTTATCTCCCTGATTCCAGCAGAGCATTTCCCCAGTGGCGCTGGCAGAATTGACAGTGGGTGAGAGGGTCACTTGGCCAGCCGACCAGTGTCTGCTGCCACCAGAAGGTCCACAACCAGGGACATGTATTGAGGCCTTGCTCAAGGACCCAATAATGAAATCATTCATCCAACCCTGGGATTTGAACCTGCAACCCTTCGATTACAAGTATAGCATCCTAACCCTTCTTAACCACACTGATATGGCTGCACACCAGATTCAGCTCCATACATTCATGCTACAGTGTGTGAAACATTTGCGTGTGTTTTGATCTGATTAATGTGTAAAGAGCGGTGTCCCAGTTCGCAGTACACTATCTGGATGGGATATTTTCTTGTTCTCTGGCTCCTGCGTGGTGGATAATGAAAGCACGCGCTAACGAGTCCAGCTGTTGGTGTTTACTCAACACTGTTTACTGTGTTTACTATCTGCAACGCCAGAGAGCAGAGATTAATCACGTGTTTTCATTGTAAATCAGCCAGGCAGGTGGTTTATTATTTTCCTCTTTGTTTTAAACAGCACTAGAAATACAGTGAGTGTGAGCAAATGTTTATTTTATGCAACACACAGAAATGATTCCAGGATTTTCCTGATCACTCTCTGGACTGGGTGCTTAATATGGACTGACATAGCCATAAGGTCC
Source organism: Mormyrops attenuatus (assembly GCA_026777985.1). NCBI lineage: Eukaryota > Metazoa > Chordata > Actinopteri > Osteoglossiformes > Mormyridae > Mormyrops > Mormyrops attenuatus. Next base: position 19,469,122 of record JAODKC010000039.1, on the reverse strand, counting down.
GGTGTCTTTTTTTTAACCTTGTTTTGAATTTTGACCTTGTGACTTATTTACAGGGAATTTGTAGCATATTAAATGTCTGAGGAGAGCATTTTTGATGCCGTAAGCTCCCAGCTGTGTGGTTTTGATAAGTAGGTCAAATGGAAAGCAGAAGGAAGGCCGAATGAGGAGTGCGATCTGGGCAAACCGATGTCTGGAAATGTATAACGGCCAAACAGCAGAAGCAAAAATGGTGTGTGATGTACGTAGGACACGTCCAGGAGGGGGAGGCTTATTATGTGAGGCGCAAGGCAACATCATTCGTAAAGGATGCAGATGACAACGTGCTGTGGCAGATTGTGTGTCATACATTATGGAAAAAGTCATGTAGGCTAATGCCCCAATCAAATACACAAACACAAAGAGTTCATATGTTCCTATCATTGTGGGGACTCTCCATTCATTTCTATGGGCCTAATCCTAACTATGGTAATCCTAACCCGTACCCAACCCTCACTTTAACCATAAGACTTTTAGCTATTTTAGTTTTTTTTGATTGCATTCACAGATTTCTATAAAATTGAGCTTTATTTTGTGGAGACCTGAAATGAGTGGTAAATGCAGACCCACACACACTCATAGATGCCCCAATCAAACACACATACTCCCTTCCAGCCTTCCTGTCCTTGTATGCCTGCTAAGCTGAGTATTTGGCCATGCACACTGTGCGAGCGAGACGAGGACAGTGAGGACACCCAGGACACTCCATGGGAAGGGTGTCAGTGAGCAGGGGGGGCAGGGTAGTGGGTGAGAGGGTATTTGGAATTACTTCAGAGGGATTTGCTTTAAACCTAGGCCTGTTTTGGAAGGAAGATGCCTTGGCGCCGCTTATAGGTGGAAACAGTGAAGTGCTTTTTACCATTAAAAAAATGAATTAAATGAAAATATTGTGAAGGTAGCTGCGACTGTGACCAGCACCATAGCAATTCTGACAAATTCCTGGAGAGTCTTGTGTCCTTTCAGTTCTGCACAAGCCAAAACAACACTGAAAAACTGATACAATAGTACATATGATACATAGTTTTGAAGATTTGTGCAGAAATGATTAAATATTTGATACATTTTTGGTATATACTGTATTTAATATATATCCATCCATCCATCCATCTATTCTCCACTCATCTGGTTCTGGGTCACCGAGGCAGCAGTCTTAGCAGCATTGTCTAGACCTCCTTTTCTCAAGCCACTTCCTCCCACTCCTGGAGCAGAGACCTCAGGGGGTGTTGCAGGAACCACAGGAACTGGAACCTCAGGGGGCGTTGCAGGAAAAACAGGAACTGGAACCTCAGAGGGCGTTGCAGGAACCATGGGAACTGGAACCTCAGGGGGCGTTGCAGGAACCACAGGAACAGGAATTACAGGAACAAGGGCAGAAGTCACAGGATCAGGGGTCACAGGAGCCGCAGGGGGCGGAGCATCATCCGCTGGCACAGGAACCGTGAGGGGCGGAGCCAGGGTTTGTGCCTTGGAAGAGACCGCCGTCTTCTTTGGGAACCTGGGGATCCGCGGGATGGCATCCCATATAGATCTGGCCCCTTTAAGAGCCAGGCGCATTCTGAGAAAGGGGTGTGCTGCTGGTCCTGGCAGCGCAGCCTCGGGAGAACCCTCCAGGGTGGTGGCAGTGGTGGCTTCTTCTTCCGGCTGGTTCTTTGCGGTGGTTTCCGGGACGCTTCTGGGACCTCGGATGGTGAAGCGGTACTACGGGCTACCTGCCGGGTTTTCAATTCCGCCACCCTCCGCAATAGCAGCCGGAGATTGTCACGCACCTCCCCTCTAGGATGTCCCGGTTCCGGCAGGCCACAGCCCAAGCCTCGGGATCGCCTCAGACTTCGGACTAGGTGACCTCATCGACCAGACCGAGATAGCAATCCTCGGTAGGGGGGGTACCTGTTTTTGGAGTTCCATCATTCTGTCACGATCCGTCGGGCGAGGAGGGAGTGGGAAATCAGGATCAGGGAGACGGAGAATCAAGAAACGGGATTTATGAGGTAGAACAGGCAGACGAAGGCACAACACAGTGAAAGACTTCAATGACGAAACTGGGGATACATACTCTGACATGGACTTAAACTATGTAGGGCTTACAAAGTTTTGTAAGAGTACTGTGGTAATAACACTGGCATTTATACAAAAATATATGTAAATACATCTCAAAATGAAACCGAATAATGACCATGAAGTTCATAAGCTCTACAGCATCCTTGAAGGTGCAAGAGCATTTGAGTTATTTTAATTTGGAGACTTTTGTAAAACTGCATGTTAATGTTTATTTTTCTTAATATTTTATTGGTTCATTGACTTTTTTCCAAGGTCTGTCTCTCTCTCAGGGCATCTCTCTGTCATTCATAGACCTGTCAGATTGATGATTTTGTGATAATATACCCTGCAAATGAACCTGCAGACGCAATCAGACAGGTAAGATCAGGCACACAGGAAGTGGCTACAGAGACTTGCGGCTCTCTCTCTATTAAATGAAGAAAATAAAAACAAGGTTTTATGTTCTCTCTTGAAATATAAAATAATATTCCACCCAGAGGAAGTAAAATTAGAAATGCAATATTAAGAAGGGTTAGACTGCAATTACCCTGAAATTCCTTTTCATTTGTGGGATTTTTTACAACGTCGATCAAGAACATACAAAAGAAAGAAAGAGCAGCTACTGCTTAAGAATGAGGTATTTCTGCCATTACCTTAAAGAATGATCATTTATTTAATCATAAAGAGTCATTTACTCTTTTTATACACCTGCTCTGAGTAATCAGAAAGGAGCTGAACCTGAGACTTTAGATCCAATCTCATTGTTACCGTCACTCTGCTGGAATTCTGTTCATCTCTGTCGTCTCTGTCACTGTCATTCTCTTGCTGAGATATGGGTAACTGAGGGCTTCCTAAGCCTTGTCTAGCTTTGAGTGTCTGCCAGATGCAGTGTTTGATGCTCACTTTCCTCTCCGCTTAGCACTTAACATTATGGTGATGGATTGGGGTGCTAATTAACCAGCAGGGTCCTGGTGTTCAACGAGTATCTGTCTTACTGTCGGAATCCCCCCCCACCTTGGGACCCCAAGTGGATCAGATCAAAAACCGGGTACATGTGGGGAGCGGGATGTCAGATAGGGGATTATGGTGAGCATGTGGGAATGGCTGCGACAGCGCGCTATTACAGCCGGAGCGGAGAAATACGGTCGCAAGAGCTGCGACATGCAATGAAAAACTGATGTGATTGGCACAGAACCTGACTCCTAGCACGGAGCAAGGTCACATCCTGCCGGCACAGAGCCCGACTCGCAGCTTGGCCGCATCCCACCAGGGTAGAGCCCTGCTCCTACCATGGCCGCAACCCGCTGGGACAGACGCAGACTCTGAACATGGCCGCATTCCTCCGGCACAAAGTCCAGCTCCAATCACGGCCGCATCCCGCCAGACACCTGTTGCCAGTTTAATACCTGCTGTCACCTGTTGGCAGTGGGACACCTGTTGACACCTGTTGATATTTTGATACCTGCTTTGAGCTGGCACAGAGCCCAGCTCCAATCACGGTCGCATCCCGAAAGGAAAAGCTCCCAGCATTCCGGCTGCCTTCCGTCCCGGCAAAGTCACCTCAACAGACCTCCAGTGCTTGTTGTCATTGTCTTCTGGCATCGTAATGACACTTTATTTTGCTCTGCAGAGTCACACTGGCTGTTTATGAAACCGCCCGCATCCCTCCTAACAACATTTCAGTGCTGTCAATGCACTTATTAAGACAGATGGAGGCGGAGTCCTGGGAGAACAAGCGTCTGTTTATCTGCTAACATGTAGCTCGTCCTGCACCACTCCAGAAAGTGCCAACACAAACAAACGAGCCACAGTGCAGGAATTTAACATTATAACGGGAACGGAGGGCGCAGTGTCAAACTACTGTAAAAAATAACAGGAATATGACAATAATGATCTCCTTGTGTCCTTGGATAATTGGACTATTTACAATGATTAGAACGCTGGCCGCTAAAACATATGATAGCAGCGTAAATTAGGATTAATTTATTTATGCTTCATAAACAGGAGGCAGGTGAATAGTATGACATATTTTGAACATGGTGTTGTGCTGGCACATGCTGAGTTTTACGAGTCCCTGGGCCAACAAGGGAGGGGCTAGTATTTCAGTTCTTCAGCCAGTTACAGTCTTCATTGCATGACATCACCACATTACAGTCAAAGTAAAAACTTTGTGATCCCCTTGGAATTTTCTATATTTATGTCTAATTCCCATATAAAACATGGTCGTATCTTCATGTAGATCACCATAATGAACAAACACAGTCTCCTATAACTAAAATAAATAATTCAAACTGCAATGGAAGGTTGGAAAAAGTAAGTGAACCCTAAGCTAATGACTTTTTAAAAAGCTTATTGCGGTCAAAATTTAGCACACCTGGAGTCCATTTAATGAAACGAGTTCCGAGGTGTGGCCTAGAATGACTTTGGATGATAAAAACCAATGAAAAGTTTGGGTTTGAGCTTTTGACAAGAAGCATATCCAGATGGGAATCATGCCTCACACAAGAGAGCTCTCTGAAGAGCTACGATCAAGAATTATTCATTTACATTAGGCTGGAAAGGATTACAAAGTCATCTCAAAGATTTTACATATTCATCAGTCTACTGTTAGGCAAGATGTCTATAAATGGAGACAATTTGGTATTGTGGCTACTCTGCCTAGAAGTGGGTGCCCGGCAAAGACGACCCCAAGAGCACAGCTCAAAGTCATCAACGAGGTAAAGAAGAACCCTAGGGTGACAGCGAACAACTTGAGGAAGTCTGTAGAACTGACTAACATCTCTGTTCATGATTAATTTCCAAAGGGTTCACGTACTTTTTACATTCACTATAATTAAAGCCAGTGTCTTCTGTTAAGCAGAAAGATGCATAAATTTGCAAAGTATCCATTTTATCATGTATTCCTTTTGTTAGAGACATGTCAGGAACATGCTGACCTGCAAAGGCTGTAAAGAGCAAAGTAACAGCGTGTCCTTATTGCATGATGATGATGATGATGATGATGATGATAACATTCCAATCACAGGCACAGAAGCTCAGCTCCCTGAGCCACACGCAGTCCCCGGCTCCATGGCTGGAAGCCTTGAGTTTGAAAATGAGAAAAAAATAGACCAATGTGATGACGTCATACAATGAAGACTGTGATTGGTTAAAGAAGTGAAACGCAAGTGTATGAGAAAAGAAGATGGTTGACTGGGCCAAAAACCAGGAGATGTGTTAAAAACCAATAAGACTGTGAGGGCAAAAGAAGGAGACTGACTATAACTTCAGAGCTGGGGAGACAGACAGGTTTGCAGAGAGCAAAGGTATTTAAAGAGGATCCTGGTAGCAGTAATCACTTCTGTCATTTCACCCTTACGTCTTTTGCCATCAAAACCTTATAATTGTGCACTGTAGTACCTTTTCCTTTTTGTGCCTGAGTGGTTTTGTGTTGTCTGACACCCTATCATTTCCAGACTCTTCATTTTAAAGCCGGCCTGTTCTGTCAGCCTCTCCCAGCGTAACGGATGCTAAAAGGAGACAAAATCTCAAATGTCCCGTGTGACCAACTCTGGCCCATGTTTTAGGATCCATCAGGCTGTCAAATAAAATCTTAGTATCAGTGTTCTTAGTTGTGACCATTGGTCATGGGAAAGAGATGCAGCTGTTCGGGTGAGCAAAGGTTCTCAAAGTGTGGATTAACACCCTAAACTTGTCAATGCACCGGTCCATGAACTTGTGTGATCTTTGAGAAGACAAACCAAAAACATAACAGCCTCATTTCTGTTCCAGAGTCATGCCCTGCGAGATTCCACTTAAACAAGTGACCCGAGTAGGGTTAACCAATCGCACGAGAAGCCAAATTATAAGTAAAATTGTTTTTGGGTCGTGTTGCCAGCAGAAGGGTGTCTATGAGGTCAGAGAAGGGCGTTGATGCTGAAAATGGACAAAACTTTGTTGCAGGGTTCAGTGATACTATTGCATTATATCCAGGTGCATGTGTGTTAAATTCCATTAGTCTGACAAAGAGATTAAACAAATACAAGTCATAGTACAATGTGTTTATTGTTAAACTGGTTATGATCGTGCTGTTTTACTGGTATGCAGAATTATTTATAAACAACTGATTCATTCTCACAAACCCATCACCGTAATATAAATTTATTAAATTAATTTGAAAGCTTTATTGTCTAAACTGTCGATTCTGTATAATCAGTTTTGATATATTACCATTTGTTTCTGTGATAAAGAAACGTATTTCACTAAATCGAGAAGCTATAAAATTAGCAATAAATTTAGCAAACACACACACACACACACACACACAGACCTGTACTCATATCTTTGTGGGGACCCACCATTCATTTCTATGGGCAAAACCCAAATCCCGACAAAGATAACCTTAACCCCTACCCAGCCATAACCGTAACCATAAGAAACCAAACAAAATTCAAGTCTTTTGGCATTTTTAGTTTTCCGATTGCAGGCACAGATTTTTATTAAATTGAATTTCCCCTTTTAGGGAATGGTCCCCACAACATCAAAATAGCAAGTTTTTATCACATTGTGGGGACCAAATGTCCCCCACGATGTAATATATCTGACACCCCCCCCCCCACGCACGCACGCGCGCGCACACACACACACACACACACACACACATATATATATGTAAATAATCATAAAGATTGGCTGTTTATTATGTGTTAAAGTGATGTCAAATATTGTATTTTTTTAAGGTTCATGAGAATGACCCAACCACCTTATTACAATAGGAAGAATTATGCTAAATATGTCAATGACATATTCTTTGACGCCCTCCCCCTAAGACTAATATATTTTGAATGAATAGATAAATATATAGGAATGTGCCATGTGCCTGTTGACACTACATGAACCTTCTATGGAAATGACCCCTTGAAGACGTGCATTTCTTCTTCTGAGCACTACAACCACTGCTTATGACCTCAGAGGAACCCCCATTACGCACAGGCAGGCTGAGTGTGGCAGGAGGCCTCGTCACTGATTTAAGCCTCTCTCCTCCTTGACTTTCCCTGCTCCTAAGACTCGGCGTCACCGCTGGCCTGTGACGGTCTCATTGAGTGGCTTGATGACCCAAGAGGGATGGCTTACGCAGACGGCTGCCCCCGCAGGTCATCGTGGAACCCAGGCCGCAGTTGTCTGGCTCACCTAATTAGCCATGATGTATTCAATACCACAGACGGATGGAGCAGGTGACTTTAATTAGATTTCGAGGACCAATAGGGGGGTGGAGGCATTCAATCGCGTGATGATCCATCACGGAGTTTGGGGGGGGGGGGGGTTGTTTGCCAAACAGAACAGGTCTTTCAAAGACAACGTATCAGACGGTCATGGCGGCTTATCCATTCCAGATTATTCCCCCCTTGAGCCACCGTCTTCCTGCATTTCCCTGTGCTGGTGGAGCGCCATGCTCTGAGCTTTTTTGTACTTGCGTGGGATATCTGTCGATGCACATGATGCATTAATGACAGTCAGAGTGTAAATAGGATCCAACAGCTTCACTGTGGTCACATTTCCAGGCACAGAAGCAGCATGTGATTCCTGTTTAATTACCATCACCAGTAGGTGCAAACTTTAAAAGGAATAAGGAAATGGGGAGCTGAATGAATTCAGGCACTGGATCGTTTGGTTCATGACACAGCCTGACATCACCATCGAAGCATGCTTTGTTTTCTAACACAATTTAATTAGTCCTACTTTGTTGCCAAGGAGACCTACAGTTAGCTCCTTCAGGCTAATAAGTGACTATACAACAAATAATACAGGAGAGGGAGGGAGGGAGGGAGGGAACGAGGCAGCAGGAGCAACCAATCAAAACTGGGCTGTGAATTTTAAGACATGCTTAGTTTGTCCTCAAAAGCCTCCTGCTTTCCCTCCCCATCGGCCCACCCCTTCCTGTCACGCTTTCCCATAAGTCTGTGCCCCTTCTTCACAATTCGAAGTGTCTTTGATTGACGGCTGTCTGGGCCAATTGTTACTCTCCAACTGACAGCTAAGGCACTTATGTTGGCTGTGCCAGGGATGAATGCCAAAAGTTTTCAAACAAATGGCTCTGCAGGTCAGGTTTCTTGACGAATTAATTCCCTCTGCTGTCTGAAACACTCCACAGTGCAACCTGAAAAGTTAAAATGAGATTAATCACCTAAAAATGTCAGCTAGTGGACTCTCGACATGCCATCTTGTAATTATTAATAATCCAGTAATAGCATTCTGAAGGTATGCTTTGGATCTTATTTGGGCATGACCATGAAAACCACATTTCTTGTGCCAGAGGTATATTGCACCTTCAAAAGTCAAAAGATAAAGATAAAAAGAGAATAAAAGCCGCCTTTTCTTCTGAAATATTGATACCTGTCGCATCACTGTTTCATCCTGCATCTGACAAGAATCCCCTGCAGATTCTGCTAAGGTCGCTCTGAAAACACTTTTATCTTCTGATAATGCACAATTTTTGTTTTTTTTTTCCCCGATGTGAAGATTTGACTTCAGTAATCCAGTAGTACCAAACGTGTCCCCTCTCCCGGAATGATGTGCGGACCCAACAGGTGGCAGAAAGCCCCAGACTGACATAGATGTGAGTCATGTGACCACGGATTTGTGTCATGTGACCACGGACTTCTGGCTCCTATTCTGGCTGAGAGAAGAGGAGGTGGTTTACTGAGCCAAAAAAACAGTTATGTTAAAAACCAATAGGGACAAAACAAGGAGACCTACCCTAACTTCAGAGCAGGTGAGACAGAAGGGTTTGCAGGAACGAAGTAGGTGTTTAAAGATGATCCTGGATTCAGTGAGCATATGTCGTCTCACCCTGCCTAGGTGCCATTGTCTCTGGGACTCCTGGCATGTTTTGTGACCCGACCCAAAAGTAACTTGATAACCACAATGGCCCTGGTGCATTCGAACATTTTTCGACAGTGGGGGGGGGGGGGGGGGGGGGGGCCCGCGGCATCAATCTTGGACGCGGTACAGCTGACCACGTAGGTGGCGACACGCGTCGAGGATAGGAGCCGGGAAGGAATTCGGGAATTAAGGGCACGGCGAGGTGTTTTATTACGCTGCCGCGGGGTGTGATCGGCTGTGGAGCACGTGTTTTAGCGGGTTGCGGTTTCATCCCTGTGAATGAGGCTTGGGGGGGAGGGGCACGAGTGTGCTGGATGGTGGGGGCTCCAACTGCGCGCTGGGTGAACCTGGAACTTCTGCACGTCTGAAGTCCTGGGAGGTCGACCCTCCAGGAGAACATGAGGAGATGGTCTGAGGAAGTCAGGCTCTGCCGTGGGGGCAGCACCCGATAGCACTTCCGGTACCATGCCCGCTCCTTGTGCGTGTTTTCGGAGCTTGTCGCAGTGTCGCCCCCTATCCTATGTATGAAGCAGTGAGCTGGTATGGCAGATAGATAGAGAGTGCAGAAATGAACACTCACCTCTGCCAAGGGCCCGAGCTGGCGGGGAACCAAAGATGGACAGTGGCAGTGGGCTCAAGGCCTACACAAATCAAGCTCTGTTTCTCAGACCGTTTCAGAACTGGGTAACGTCCACGATATCGTAGCAAAGCATTAATCTGAGCCTCATTATTCATTTGTCCAGTGGCTGATTATGCAGCTAGCTGACTGCCATCATCGCAGCGCGTGAAACCACACGGCATCTCCCCTTCCGGCTCGTCTTCTGTTTGATCCACTTTTCATTTTTAGTCTCGAGAGCGGCGTTTCGCTGGTGTGTAGAAAGTAGGCTGCGTCGCGTTGGTTGCTGGGTGATTTTCACTCCAGCGTACATATGAATATTCATGAGCAAATGGGCGTGCCCCCGCCCCCCCAAAACCTGAAATAGCGAAGGGATGGATTTTGGGGTCAGAGATGGGTGCATGAAAAAGTTTCTCTTTTGTTAAGATGTAGCATGTTTTGTGACAAAATATCTGAAGTTTATCTACAGTGTTTAAACTCTGTAATTGAAACTTCTGGAAAGGTGGGTTGAGTCATTCTTTGTAGTGATTTTATTCCGGTCCCCCTGCCTCTGTGCAGTGCTTGGTGAGTTTGTTATCGGATGAGCGTGCTGCTGTGTGCTGGGCCGCTTCCCCGTGCCGACTTTTACACATTTGGCTGCCATTGCGGGAAATGCAGCGCCCGCCCCGGGGCGTATTCCCGAGAACATTCCCGCAAACTGGCTCCACGGGCAAGTACATCTGTGATTCTTGTCTCAGTGGCAGCCAATAGGATGAGGCGCTTCTCGGCGGGGGCGCGGTGCCGAAACGCCGAGCCCAGGTCATGCCGACAGCTTGCCGGAAATGCCTCTGGAAATTGCTTGGACAAATGTCACTCCAAACAGAGATATTAAAGTGCAATAGCTGCCCTTATCCAAACACC
>JAODKC010000039.1:19441446-19452647 GCA_026777985.1 Mormyrops attenuatus | reverse complement strand
CCCCCCCCCCCCCCCCCCCCCCCCCCCCCCCCCCCCCCCCCCCCCCCCCCCCCCCCCCCCCCGGCCCCCCCGCCCCCGGCCCCCCCCCGCCCGGCACCGGTGTCATTTCGTCATTTCACTCTGATGTTCTCCTGAGCGAGTTTGTTTGTCAGGAAACACTTTGCCGCCATATACGATAATGTTCCCCAGGCAGTCGATTACAAAAATGGAAAAACCCTGAAATGCCAATACTGAGAAAGTGAAACTGATGTGAGGACAAAAGGCAGTGTGTGAGAGGAACATCCGCGGGATGGAGAGCAGGGAAAGGCGGAGAGAGACGGCTGCTATTTGGGTCACGACCTGGCTGACTACATGGAAAGCAGACAGACAGAAAGTTGGGGGGGGTCACACGTTTCCCTCTCTTTTCTGATCTTCACACGCAATCTTTTATCTTCTTCTGAAAAGAAAAACAAAATTATTCATCATTTTGTTCCTGCAACAAAAACTAAGTTATCAGAAAAACACTCATTATTCTGAGCCTGTTTTGCGAAAAAAAAAACTTGGAAAAATAGGACAGTGATTAAAGAACCTTGAAGTGGTTCCAAAACAATGCAAAAGAAGTGCAGTGCTCTCAGCCCTGGCAGAGGCAAGAGGAGGAAATGCGCAATATTCACACGAAGACTCGCTTTCACGCTGCATGTTTGTGTTTCACACACTGGGATGCTGCAAAAAATGCTCATGTAATGTGGCAGCTTTGATGGAAAATGATCCCTGATAAACAGCTGCAGGAGCTCTGAGGGCAACACGAATAAAACGCGGATCGAAGCACATCGGATTTCGACAAACAGCTTTGCTCTGCACATGTGCCCTTTAAATTTAACATGCATTACATTTACTTTATTTAGCAGACGCTTCTTTCCAAAGTGACGTACAAATGAGTCAAACAGCATGTTACACACATATGGCTGTCAAGGACTCTATTGGGCACGCGTGCATTTACGCTGATCTTTCAGTGAATTTCTGGGTATGAGTGGAAGCCATACTGGGACAGGAGCTATAAAACTGGAACTCAACAAAGCAAGAACATAATAGGACAGCTATTGGGATCAGCAGAAAGAGCAGCGTCCACGAAGCATAGAGTGATATCAGGCTAGTGTTTCTCTTTGTTTGTTCCTCGACCCTGCGATGGTACCGGCTGTGGACTGACTCGCTGGGCTGTTACGTCCTGCTCAACAGCCTTGTTTAATTGGCAGGGAAACACAGAAGGGTGGGGGGCTCGGGCTCCTGCTTTGGTATTCTGCATGGAGGCCAATCCGGCAAACGCTGACCCAGAAAAAATATACACCACACCATGATTCAGAACCTCACTGTACTCTCCGAGGTTAATGATGCCGTTTGGGTTTGGGTTTGGGATGGGGGAGAGATGTATATTTCATGCATCTTGCATTTATAATACATGCAGCCTTGAGTTGAATATTTCAGGGCCCGGAAAATGTGTCATAGAAAACTTGAGCTTTAAGTGAGATGTTTGCAGACATTTAAGGTAACACGAGTTGGTAGTAGGCCTTGCTTGGGATAGAACCGCTTTCTGGCAGTCCATGTACGGTCCACTGGGACCAGTCACTCTGAAAGGTTAGTCTTTATTCGGCGTTAGTGAACAGAGTGTCACTCCTCTGACTTATTTACAGCTGTTTTCTATGCAGCATGACGGAGCTGTAATTAGCAAGTAAAGGTAGTGAACACTGAGGTCGCTGCAGACTAAGACGGGAGAGTCACCAAAGCCTCTAACACTCAGCTGATTAATGCAATCCTGCATGGTATCACAACATGCACAGATATATTTCAGTACAGATCATGTTTAAAGGGTAAGTTTCAAACAGTACAATGCAGGGTTCTTCAAATCTGACCCTGAATGCCAAATCCAGGCCTTGTATTCAGTTCTCCCAGGCAGTTAGTTTAATACTTACTGATTCTGATTGGCCAGAGGCTTCACACCTGGCTCACAGGTAAAGGAAGGCTGGAAATCAGCAGGGCTGGACCCTTGAAGACCGTGATTTGAATAGCACCGGTATAAGGAATATACAGAGAGGACCCAAGTGTCAAGCGGGAGGTGGTTTGATTAGAAGGCAGCGGTCGGGTCGTCATCAAGAACAGGGTGGATCAACAAGGGGAAGGCAGGTAAGCGAACAAATCCAATCACAAGATCCAAGGAGCAAGACGAAGAGACAGGCTTAAGGTCGGACACACAGAGGCGATCCAGGAGGCATCCAGAACCAGAGACACAAAGGTAAGAATCGAAAATCCAGAACGGCAAGACTATGAGTCATACACAGGAATACAAACACCATACTCCACTGGGTTAGGTACAAAACACTCAACACTTTGCGCTGAGTGTGAGGAACAGCCAGTTTAAATTTGGCAGAATCACTGACAGTTGTTTAAAACTCCGGCGAAGATGATCACTGTAGGCGGGGATGTTCAGGAGAAGATGGGCGTGGTTGCGGTTGGTGTAGCGTGGGCGTGACAACATCACTCCTTCACACCAACACACGTGTGAAAATGCATGAGCCGGTGATTTTTCTTCACTGATTGATATCATTCCTACCGCTGGTTAATACTGTATATCTGAAAATCTCACTAACTACAGTGATGATGATGACAGCTAAAATGCAGATTCATGCTTTGCTCACTGCCTGATCGATTTATTTACACAGGTACCAGCACTGATGTTGCTGTCCTCGATTTCCACGTCTAAAAGACCCGATTCCCAGGAGCGACTTCCACCGCCATCATCAGAACAGATGGTCCTGCGCCAGTCTAATGTTCCGTGTCGGACTGAGACAGACTGAGGCAGACACGCCATTAGGACTGGATCGCGGCATCCAGCTGGCCCAGGTGGCAATATTCGCTTTGTTAAGGTTAAAGGGGGTTAGCCAGATGTGGACCCAGCTTTAATGTATTTACCCAGAACAATGAGTGACACATTGCTTATTAAAAGCACGCTGTGATTGTCTCAATACAATCAAATTTGGGCCACATTTTCACAGGACTGAGCTGCATCCACGTTGTACAATCAAGGGTGTCATAAGCCAAAAGTCAGTGGAGTCGGAATTAACATGCACCTTTAACGAGATAAAGATGCACATGGGAAAGTGTGTTTAACTACTTAAGAGGTGTTTGTAGACAATGACTGACAGTGTTGGTAAAATATATCACCTCACTGAGCCCTGCGGAGTGTGAGAAAGCAGACTGGGCAGAGAATGATCTGGAAGAGACCATGACTGGTGGGGAACCTCAGCGAAGCATGTCTCAGTGCTGTCACGGCGCATCTGACGCTGTCCAAGGTCCTGAACTCTGTAAACATGCCGTAAATGTGCCTGACATACTCTCAGTAGGCCTGAACGTCCAGGCCTTAAAGGAGTCATTCGCGATGCTAAGATGCCTTCTGGCGCCATGACAGCAGTACAGACCACTTGTGACAAACCAGCTGTGAAGCCAAGCCCTCCACCCAGGCTCTGCTGGCCTATTGCAACCCGTCTCCTGTGCCTCCCCTGTAAAGATGCTTAAATTCCCATCCATTGTCTTAACTACTCCTCATGGGTTGGTTAATCCCATTTCTCTGTCTGTAACCCCCCCCCCATCCATGGCACACGGTTCCATTTCTTGATTGGTTACTGATCATGTGTAGTTGAAGCAGACACATCTCACCATAGGATAGGCTCCGAACCCCTGCGACCCTGTGCGTGAGTCGGTACAGAAAATGGATGGATGGATTGAGTCCAGCTCCCAGCCTCGCTTCTGATCTGTGCATAAGAAGGCAGACGTTTCCTCGTGTGACTGTGGCCTGCGTTGCCATTGGGAGACATGCAGAGCGGGCTGTGGATACAGGAGTTTAATCATATCCATGTTAACTCTGTGCACCGGGGGGACAATCGTTACCACAGAGACCTCGCACGGGCTGGCTGACCCCCATCGCTGCACCTGGATCCCATTACCGGTATAAGCTAGGCCTGCAAACCATGATGGAGGCTGTGAGGAGTTTCTCTCTGAGAGCTACAGTAGTAGTTATCCTAATTGTCATCTTTAATTTGTCACATGGGTTTTTTTTAAATGACAAACAATCCTCTGCCTCAAAGCATCACCTTGGTCAACTCACGTGCTCCCTGAAAACGAAGAGCTATCACTCCTGCTTCCTCTTCCTCAGGGGCAGATTGGTAGGGGATCCGCCTGACGGTAAATGCGGGTCGCGCCGGCAGGTCCGCAGCAGCAGACTAGGGGTGTGTGTTTGTTGTGTTTTGGCTAAGATGGTATCATGCAGCTCCGCTACAGCTCTGCACGGTTTTTATAGCGGGTACCAAATACATCTTCCCTTCAGCAGGTACACATTCAGATTTGCAAGCTGTCATCTTTAAATGTGAGAATAATGCGTCATATATTTTCATCTTTCGAGAGGTGCGCTCAGACTGATGCACTGTTAAAGGATGATTTAAGATGGAGAGCACTCGGTCAGCATTTAGGAAACAGCTTCAGGTGCTCGGTCAAAGCAGGGGAGCGGAATCCTGAGTGCGTTCAGAGGTATTCAAGAGGTTGCCGAGGACGCTGCTGGGTGACAACGCGGTAACTGCACACTCAGGGTCACTGGCCAGGCAGAATACCAGCATTTATTTACACAGCAGTTTTTCAAAGAGCCCGGCTGTGAAAGCCAGCTCTGGCCATATATGCCATGAAGGTGACTTCTTGTTTCCAGCAAGACACTGAGACGTTTTATTCACTTATAAACAGTTAATAGTTCTTGAATCACAACTGTCGGTATTGAAATTGCTGCTGTTAATCATGAGATAGTATGTGTCCCGTTAGAACATGACATCAGACATTGCATAGTTAACTGGCTCATAAAACATATTGGATTTTCATTTAATTGTTAAACATTAGACATACTAATATAAATATATTGCAGCATTATGCTTTAGTGTGTAACTTATTTTTTTACCAACATAAAGTTTAACCTGCTCTCACGTGTTAGTTATGCACTTATGAATGTGACTTTTTCCTAATTTTAAGATGCTGCATAGGGACGAGTACAGAGCTGAGAGCTTGTAGCCTAGCCTACCACGCCACGGCCAGGGTGGAGTTTTTCGTGGTGAGGGTGGGTTATGTGCAGTCCTCCTTGAAAACTCCCCAGTTTCCTGCTTTTGTCTACTTTGCCGTGGTGTGTTGCCATGTTACACGACTGATACATCATGAACAACAGGGAAAACAGACAGACGGGATCCACAAGGTCGAAGGGCAAACGAGCTGACCGGGCGACGGGCTGGCCTTTAGGCCCCACGCTGCTTTTTCACCCCTGCGACCGTAAGTGGTTTTTCCTCTGCTGTTACTGCTGTGATATAACTATTCCGTTTACTACAATGCTTTAGTTGTTTACTTTTACATAACTACAAATTTTCTACAAATTTTTTATATATTTGTCATGATCCCACCCTCCCCACCCAACACACACCTACCGACTCCTAAATTAAATTCCATCCATCCATCCATGCAATTCAGGGCCATGGGGGTCGCAGTTTCGAAATAGGGCAGACCTCACACGGTTCTGTTTGATCCTCTCCCCAGTGTCCCCCTGCATAGTTTGAATACCACTGCTTTGTGTATTTATTTAGACATATACATTTTCAGTATTTATCCATTACTGGGGCAGTTCCAGTTAAAAGCCTGCTGAAGGAGCCTCGCCATTTGGTCACTGGTTACTTAACCATTGCGCCCCCTGCTGGAATGTAAAGCCCCCCTTCTGTGGCAACTGGAGCCAACCCCACGGCAGGCCAGACTGTTACAGCTAAAAGACATGCAGATAGTGAAACAACCTTTACACACCGAGATCACTTACGGAATTTTTAATCTAGCTTGTGTCACAAGACGACTGCTGAGGATGTTTACAGATGAATGGATTTATGAAGTTAAATCCTTTCATCTAGCCTGCTGCTTCTAAACCCCATATCCACAGACAAAAGGTGCTCTGAGAATAAAGCTGTTTTATTTGCCGCTGGAGGGCTTAAGACTTAGCCTGGGTGCTGGTTGCGAAAACCAGGGGCCACCTGAATCCAGAACCTGCTTTCGGTATCTGATCACTGATGAAGGGATGATGTTTGGAGAAATTCAAAATGGGCACACTTTTCAATGCACAAATGAAAAACACTCCTGACAGTAAGACCATCTGTGACTCCGAGGCACCCGGCCTGTTTTTGGATGCGATGGTCTCAGCCTGCACACCCTTACCCAGAGCGCCGACACTCGGATACTATCCTTTGATACGCAAGAGGGAAATTCTGTTTCTGTATTTCAACAGCCGAAAAAAACTTCCAAATGTGCGTACGGTATAAAACAGGGATAAGTCCAAAATCAAAGGAACACTCAAATTGCAATGCCGCCCCAGATTTCGTTAATCCTTTGTGTATTGCTCACATTTTCAGTCCTCTACCATCACGCTATTGGCTGCTTGAAGGTGTCACACGCCATGGGATATTTCAGTGGAAAGGAACTTTCCATTTGCCTGTGTGGAGCTTCCACAAATGTAGTTCTGTTCCCGGTCATTACATAAACTGAACAGAATGATTCATACTGCCAAGTGACTGGGCCGATATCCTGTAAATCAGCTGTGGATGGAAATGGACTCTGAAGATGTACTGTAACAGCTCTTCCCAGGACATAGACCAGGATTGTGGGGCCCAGGCCAATGCTATACCCAGGGTATACAATGCTGTACCCAGGGTATACAATGCTGTACCCAAACGCAACCCAAAAGCGTATTTGGCAATATGACAACAGCAATCTGTTGAGTGCAAAGAACTATTAGACAATTATGAAAACACAAGCATCTAGGCAGGTGCTGTAAAGCTGGGAGATGCAGCAAAGGTGCGGGTTAGCACTCGAGAGCTTTCACAGCCCTTTGAGCAAAGTCAAGACGGAAGATCAAACGGTGGAGAATAATTGAGTCTAACAGAGATGCAAGTAGCAGAACACTTAGCTCATTCTGCCCTAATTATGAATCAGATATTATCGACCCAGCTTGACTCACCTTCTCGTTGGTACTCATATATTATATGATATAATCTGGGGATCAGAACAACAAACAATGGACCTTGACCCGCAGACAGCCGACGGCAGAAAAACACATGGAAGCAACGCAAAAGCAAAATTCTGAGGTGAGACATCGTCTTCGAGGTCGAGTGAAGCCCTCATTCTGTTCAGCAGAGGAGATCCTGAATAAACTGCCTCAGTGGACAATGCTAAAAAAGGAAGATTGGCTTCTTTACTGTGTTCATACCACACTTTACCAGGCCCAGCCACATTCAGGGAACATCCAAAAAAACTCCCAGGATTTCTGTTGCTGAGTCCCTTCATTAGACATTTTTGATTGCCTCCAAGCTTGCCAGCCTGAATGCAAAGTCTCAGTGCTGATCACTTCTGCTGCAAGGCCAGGTCCAGCAAGACCTCCTGAGGCTTTCCGGACTGAGACACGCCCCAGAGTGGGTGACCAGCTCCCGAGGACTTACAACCCGTCTCAAGACTGAACATACTGTTATCTAAAGCATGTTTAGCAATAGCTGCATCAAAACAAGATTCTGTTTTCAAATCAACACAGTTTCCACAACTACACATTATATACAGGGACAGTGTGCACAGTGAATACAAGACCATGACAGAAGACAACATACAGAACAGGCAACTTAAGGGATCCACTTCAACACAGGGAGAACATGCACACACACACACACACACAAAGAGGAGCCGGAATCAAACCCACAGCCCTGGAGATGTGAAGCCACAGTTAGATCACAAAGCTGCTTTCCGAGGACCTTTGATTTTAACCTCCAAAGCAATTATGATCACAGTGCAACACAACTTTTAAGCTATCCTAATGGAGGAAAGACTGTGAAGAAACTGTAAAACATTAACAGTACATATTAAACACACTGCGCTGGCCGTTAATTTAAAAGCAGCATCTGTCAGTGGGATTTTGATTGCTCTGTGGATTTTGAAATTCATCAAGAATTATGTGACTCTGAATCCTACTTCTAATCTATACTAATGTGTTGTTAGGGCAGTTCAAAAGAGTCTCAGTTCATCTTTCTACATCCACTGTAA
Organism: Mormyrops attenuatus; assembly: GCA_026777985.1. Classification (NCBI taxonomy): domain Eukaryota; kingdom Metazoa; phylum Chordata; class Actinopteri; order Osteoglossiformes; family Mormyridae; genus Mormyrops; species Mormyrops attenuatus. The sequence continues at coordinate 19,444,526 of JAODKC010000039.1, read as the reverse complement.
TATGGCTGTTCAGATCCCTAAAGGTGATGATACACAGGGCAACGTTTTGAGCAATGTCACCGGGCAACCTCCAACCAGGTGAGACAAAGGGCAACTCATCTGGGCTTGGATAATCGACGAAAGTTGCCCACTGCTGATCAAAGTTTTTCAAATCAAAATTTGTTGCTCAATATCAATGGGAAAGTGCTGAGCAACACTGGTCAGCTACACTGCTCAGCAATGTTGCTCAAAGAGTTGCCCTGTGGTTTAGCTTCCATTAACATTCAGCATTTGAACGTTTTTATTGCAATATGCAGTCAAAAGAATTATTCTTCCATGAAAGAGATGCTCCCTGGTCATGCAGGTTTCCAGAGAGACCTTTGTGGATCATTCTGACTTGCTGAAAGAACAGAGTGGGAAGCCAGGATTTCCCCCACCAACCAGGGAATAGGATCACTCAGGGTCCATCCTGAGAGCTGCTTAAACTCTGCTTTCGCCTCAGGAGACCCCCTCTCTCTCTCACCTCAATGCTTCCAGAGTAGCAGGAGAATGAAGTGCACCTCAGTGCAACCTGCAGGCCTAGTTTTGCATGATGGGTAAAGGGAGCAGTGAAGAGATCTATCTGCCTTCAGCTGTGTGACAGTTCCTCTGGGATGTAACAGGTGAGCTGGGGATTGGTTGATCATCGTCGGCTGTCAGAGTATAAGCCCTATGCCCAATGTCCCCCCACCCTTCAGCTCACATCTCCCTCACATGGACATTGGGGTCCCACCTATGCTGCTACTGCACAGCAGTAATCTGATGATTCGGAGCTACAGGAAGCTAGTTGCTGGGCCCATCAAGCCATGAAAATACTGGCCCCTAACAAGAAAATTCCCTGATCATGAAGGACTGATTGCTGCTGACTTGCCCCGGATCACTGGCGGTGCTGGTGCCTAGCCTGTCAATCCTCACTCTACACTGGAACATCCATTATATTCATGTTTGCCCAACCCATTCTGCTGGACCTGCCCCCCACCAAATGTCTCCGCCCCTCAGCTTTCATGAGAACGTGTGTGTGTGTGGGGCGGGTGGTCCTTGAGTCATGCCTCCTGGTAGACAACCAGTCGCACAAATGGGTAACAAAACTTGATCCAAATGCTACATGTGCTCCAGTAGAACCTGAGACCTGTATGGGACATTGTCTATTCTAGGGTTCCCCAATTCCAGTCCTGTGGGGCCAGTATCCAGGACCGGAATTAGGGAACCCTGGCCTACTCCTTCTTTCTGCCACCCCGTACCCACTAAACTAAATAAAGAGTAACAAATGAACCTCAGGAACAGAACATACCGGAAAACTTTACAAACTGAAAGTACGGGATAAACTTCCAGAATATCCAGAGGTGGACTCCTTCATGCCCAGTGGGCTGACCCTAAACAATTTGAAGTCAAATGAGTCTGTGCTCTTTCAGATAACTGAATGTCGAGGGAATCCACAAAGTCATGGGGAATTTGGCAGGGCGCAGCCAAACAGGGCGGACGCGGCTGCAAGCTTCACAGACACAGACAGAGGAGGCGGGTGCCTCAAAATCTCATTTTTACTGAGCAGCTGCTGATAGGACAAACGGATTCTGTTCTTTTTTAAAAACATATGAGAGATGAAAACACAAGCTGCGCTCTCTAGAGAACGAGGCACTTGACACAGAGTGAGAGACGCACAGACCTGTGGAAGACGCGGATAAGCCAGGAGGCTTCCTCTCCTCAGTCGTCCCTCAATGGGGGCCACACCCGAGAACACCAGAGAGTGACCTAAGGAATTTCCCAGGCATACTTTTGGTGTCTGGGAGTTAAAATTCACCAAAAAAAAAACTCCCTGCCAAGCTGAACTCAAAAACAAAACGCCAAAGAAGCTCCTTGCATTATGCCAGCAGTTCATGGATGAAAAGAAACATACATCATAGTTCTCTGAAAGTGGGGAAGCGCGTCGACGACATTTCAGGCCACTTTACGACTATAGAAGTGCTTTGTATGAAAGATATGGAGAAGTGTGGTATGTGAAGTTCGGGGTTAGGAAGCCTTGCCGCTCTACCCCAGAGCATGCTGTCGGGGGTCGTTTTCTCTCTGATGTCGACACACTCCTGTTTCACTTTGCCCCGTGACTACAATTTAATAGAATTAGAGGAGCAGCCAAAAGCCAATCAACCGTTCTGGTCATGCCTGGGCCCTGAGAGCAGCTGACGTGTGGAGGGCGTGGAGTCAGGATCACGGGCCTTTCCTCCGCTGTGCCTCCCGAGAAACAATGTTCCTTCCTGGATTCTTATCTGCGGTCGGAGAGGTTTCTGTACAAAGCTGCAGAGACTACAAAGGCTGGGGCCTTCTGGGTAAGAGCAGACAGCCTGTCCGCACAGGGAATATCAGGTCCATGCTTACTTTCCTCAGTCACTGTCACTTTTCAGGCTCTGATGAGAAGGTGTTTGAGTTCAGAAACCACTACAGCAAACCTCCTAAGGGATATGTAAAAATTTAAACCTTGATAATGACCCTGTTTTTCAGCCATGGGATCTGGTAACACACACGCTTGTCAACACTGTGTAAATGTGCAGATGTACCCTGAAGATTCCCCAGAAGCATATAAATACGGCAGACTCTCTGGCCACGGGCACCCCGCTCGATGAAATCCGCCCCCCCCCCCCCCGCATGCTTTTCCAGTGGATATATTACTGGAGTGATTAAGGCAGATGAAATTAGAATTCCTAGAGTCAAACACGACACACGTTAATAAGACCTAAATAAACAAGCACATCTGATCCCGCTGCTCAATGCAAGGAATTATAAGAGAGCAACAAAGGTGGACCAAAGGCCAGACATGTCCAGCACAAACAGCTACATAAAACATATTCATTTCCAAAAAACTGAGAAGATTGGATACAAAGCCGAGATGGAGGACAAGTCTAATTTTTACAGTAACAGGCCATCTGGATTTATGCAGCTCCCAGTAAGGAAATCAGGAACGCCAACAATTAAATTCAGTGCCGCCCCTGGCCGAATTGGGGCCCTAAGCAGAATTTTATTTTGGGGGGGGGGGGGGGGGGGGGGGGGGGGGGGGGGGGGGGGGGGGGGGG
>JAODKC010000039.1:19422523-19441346 GCA_026777985.1 Mormyrops attenuatus | reverse complement strand
CTTGGTGCTCTACGCGCCTCACGGCAGCGATGCGCATCCTTTGCGTCCCCTTGCGGAAAATGGGGCCCCCATGGATCACGGGGCCCTACGCACAGCGGGTGTTCTGCGTGTAGGGAGGGGCGGCACTGATTAAGTTAATTGCGTAAACAAATATGCTACAGACCAGGCAGTGTGGCATGAGCCCAGAGCTTCTCTTACAGACTGGCTCTGAAGTGATGCTTCACCTCGACCAGAGGGCAGGGGCTTCAAGCTGCGGTCGCTGGCAGAGCCAGACAGGTCGAGCTTCAAAGGCATTTCCAAGGATCTGAAGTTCAGTCAAAGCGGGTTGTTAAGAGGACTCCTGTGATTAAATGTGGCCATGTCACATTACAAACCAAAGGAGCACACTCAACTAAGCTGGTATGGGGGCCAGCTGCCTTAATACCACGTGTATATAAATAACAGATCGGTATGCTGATATTACGGGTCTTCTCAGGGGTGGGGAATGAGTGACATGGGGGGCCTGCCTGCGTTATCTGTCAAATTAAAGAGAGCGTATCGCGTTCAGTAATATCGTTATGCTCCGCTGATGTACATGGAGCAGTTAATCCCTGGTACAGCGAACACCCCCGCGGTGCCCCCGATAGTCACAGACACAGCTGTCCAAAGGATTAATACTCATCAGGTCCAGGTTGAATTCTGACGTGACAGTCGGAAATGCTATTTCACGCCTCCCTGGGAGCAGGAGAAATCCAGAAAAGCGAAAGGTGATTACGTGCGTTTCTCACCTATAGTAAATGATCAATAGTAAAACTAAGTCCCAAAATAAAGCATTAAACATTCCATTTGGCATAAAGATGGATGAAAGCGGACATCCTCCTATATAAATATACAAATACTAATCTAAACTGTAATAAGCATACAAAATTATAATAACATCATAGCTTTACTCATCTTACTGAGAATTTACATCTACAGACGCTCCCATCCATTTTCTTGGCCAGAAAATAAACCCTACGAGAGAAACGATCAGCCTCTGTGGGGAAAAACACGTAAAAAGTAGGACCGCGGGTGTTGTGCTAAGTTGCGCTTTGTTTGGGAAGATTATCTGTTGTCGGATTATTTCTGCAGTTTACGGGATATAGGCTAACAAAAACTTCTACCGATTCGCAGTTTTAATGCGGACTTTCCTAACAACAGCACATGTTATCATTGCAACTTACACCAACACCACGATCAGTTTCTCTCTCAAAATCAATATACACTAAAATGTTAACTAGAGAAACAGGAGGACTATCTTTGAAAACAGATGGAAGAAAATGACACAAATATTTTAAAACCCAGTTATACATCAAAACAACGATACTTTTCTACAATATAACCAATTAACCAATACTTTGGCACGGAAAAACAATATAGGAAATAAAGGAAATAGTTAGGTTAATTCCGTTTTTCTGGTGAAGCATCTAAAAACTCGGAAAAACTTATTTTAAAACTTATTTTACAGACATTGCAGCGGTGATATAGGCATACTATCGCTACTGACGATACTATTAACGATAGCTGAGTAGCGCTTTTTCACCTAAACGCAACCTGAAATCTTGCGCGTGCCCCATCAAATGTATCCACGTTTAGTTACTTGCTACATGAGCTATACAGACTACTGTTTAAGCGGCACTCAAGTGAATTATTAATTTTAAACATATTTTCCATACCAGAAGTCCTCATTAAAAATTAGATACCGAGATTTTTTGTAAAATTGAGCTGTTTTGTAAAATCGCAAAAACGCTTGCGCCTCTCGCAGCCAGCATACGCAAGTGCGACGAGCGACCCATAGACCATATCATGAACCTTTGCTTTAAGAAACATCCCATCGTGAACCTGTGCAGTATGAAATACCTTGCAGTGTTTCACATTCAAACACACCAATGGTCAGGTTGTTGCAGTGATTGGGACGGCTGCACCGAGGCGAGGTGTAACATTTGTATTATCAGCAAAAATGTAAGCGCTTGTCATATACTTGAAATACTGTTGATACCGAAATACTGTGCGTAATTAGCCATATTTTACAGCTACTGTGCACGGTCAATTTAGGTACGCTGGTTATTAGTTGGACTAACAAAGTGACATCTGAAATAATGAATGAAACATGGTTTATCCAGACTCAGTTTGCGCACCCATACGTTAAGCCTTCGCCCTGGACTTACCGGCGTTCCTAAGTTTCCGATTCCTGGCTACTGAGATGATGACCAGGAAATTTCCCAGCACGTCCACCACGGTGGTGAAGATCAGCACGCTGGCCAGCACCGCGATCGTCCAGGCGGGAGGCGCAGATGGCGGCGTGGTCAGAGAGCGGCCGTGTCCCAGCTCCGTGCGGTTCCGGAACAGCGACACATCCTCCGGCATGTCGAAAATCGCCGCTGTCTCAACTTTTCTCTTTCCTCCGTCCGGAGCATTCAGGCACCGACGTCATTCGGGCAAGACCCGGGTACCGCTCTTGTTGTGGACTCAGTAAAGCAAAAAGCCGGTCGGGCTTAAAAGTTGGATCCTCCTTCTTTTTTTGCATGGAGTTGCACAACGGGTAATGCATGCATCCAAAAGAGTCCTTATAATGATGTCTGTTACGGTGGTGGTGGTGATGGTGGGGGGGGGTCCGCCGTGCCAGTGAGCCCTGATACCCCCTATGCACGGACACTGCTTGAGGAGGCGTGGGTGCACCACGCTTCTTTACCCTCATTTGTACAGGAAGCTTCGCCGGAGCGCATCTGCTTTCTTCTCTTCTTTTTAATAATTATCTTTCCATTGCAGCTCGCCGCCTCTCCGTGGCGCTGTCCCCCAAATTCATTTTTATGCGTGGTGATTCCAGCGCGCAGCCAAACGGTATCCATCCGAGGGGGGGGTCGGCATTAATTTAGGGGAGCTCATTTAGGCAGCACGCATCAACTACGGTGTGTGTGTGTGTTTGTTTCTGCGAGAGGTGAGGGGACCAAGGATGGATGGGGGGAGGGAGGGGTAGGCGAGGTGGTAGTGGTATAGGGGCACACGTGCATTTAATGAATACATGAGAACTTACTCCGAGTCCACAAAGTGCTGTCTGGGTTTTTTCCGTAAAGTATGGAAGACATCTATTTTATGCACACAAAACAATGTTTCAATATTGCTGAATCTATATTACATTTTCCGCCAATATTTGCACGACTCAACTAAAACCCATTTAGCAATTGCAGTAAGACCCGGTAGGGTCTCTGTTGACTTGCTTTAAATCTAATTTTATTATACGTATTTAAGAAGTTTCGGTTCACAACTGAATCCACCTCTCCATTCTTATTACACTATTCTTGGTTTCTCGATTAAAAAAGGGTATTTTTAATTTTGCGCTCTGGTTGCGTCTGTTCCAGTTTCATGTTGTGGTCTTTTTGTAGCCTTGCTATAACTAAACAGCGAAAACTGGTTTGAAAGACTGGGACATATTTAGACTTGTATTCCGCCCGTAGCTAACCTGCCTCCCCTTACTAAAGGAAGATGCCTCAATATTTATTTATTCTGATCAACGCCTTATTCCCCACATTTAAATGATGGCCAAAGATCTGGACACGAGACCAAAAAATTACAGGTTCTAGTACCGGGAAGAGAGCTGGATTTATAGAGTTTAAGAGATAAAACGGATTGCATTATTAAACGAATTTATCCCAGAAACAATAGGCTGCATTACCCAGTCAACTGTAAAATTGTTAAAAAAAAATAAAAAATAAAAATAAGCTGCTTTGGGAGAGGACGTCTGTTAATAATAGAAAAATTAAATCATCAATGAGATTTCCTAATTAATATCTCCTTTCAAATAAGGTGACTCTGACGGCAATAAACAGATGGATTATATTCTGAGGTGGCGTCTTGTATTGTACTCATGACCGAACTCCTTTTAAACTCCTCTTTTACCTTTGAAGTTCTGTAGCGTCAGTAATGCTTTAATGTCAGTGCGCCGTTTTTAGTACCTCAAAGTAACCCGCTGGCAAGAGAATGCGAGGGCGCGACGTCTACATTTGAGGAAAATCCAGACCGCTGCAAGAAACACTTTCACATGATCGATGCGCTTTCCTGCCCGGGGGGCGTAAGGGGGCGTCGCCCCTTCAGACGGACTACCCCGCCCTCTCAGAGAAGATTGAGGCATAATTTTAATTATCCATCCATCCATCCATCCATCCATTTTCTATAACCGCTTATCCTGTTCACGGTTGCGTGAGGTCCGGAGCCTATCCCGGAGGCTACGGGCGTAAAACAGGGAATACCGGATGGGGCTAATTTTTAATTTATTATTAATTTTAAATTGATTGTAATTTTACTGTTAACTTTCATTTTTACTAAGTATGTATACTAATACATAATTCAGACCAACATAATTTTCTAAAATTAAAGTGACGTTCTAGCCTACATTTTATCAAATCCTCACAAATTCGCTTGTTGAATTGTGTTGTGTGTGGTGGACTCGCCAGCTGGCAACTTTTCCTAGGTATTTCAAGAAGGTAGCTTTGTTTTTATTTAGCTTTTATCAAACAACATGGACATCCGAAAATCTACTGGGGAAAAAACACGATATACGACCCTGAGGCTAACGTATAAATCAGCACTGACTAACCAGCCGCTCAGGTCAACACAAGCAACAGCCAGAAATTTAAGACCATTTTGGGAGGGAATCCAGCTCAGCTATCTCTGCCTGCGTTAGATTTTGTTCCAGTTGCATGCGTTTATTAGTAGAGGCGTCCCCAGCGTGTTATATGCGTGACTCGATCCGGTGGTTGTTGCTTAAAACGCTCACTTGCTGTATGTCGGTATTGGCTCTGTTGAAGCTCAGAGAGTCGCTATCAAGCGATGGTGTTGTGTGTGGATTGTGTGTTTTCCGGGGTTTATCTGTTGGTGTGTCTTTGGTGTAATTATGAACTTCTCAAACAATCATAAAGCTGTGTGCAGCGCGCGTACTGTAAATTTTTGAGATAAATCAGTGCCCCTCTCCGCATTTTAGTTGCCCCCTCCATTGATTTTCCGCTGGCACCGGCTCTAGCTGCACAACAAACAGCGCTGCTGGCGACTGCGAATCTGGAGACAGGCATTCTGATTTTAAAGCTTTTAGTACTCTATCAGTTGCTCTGATTTAATTATGGTGAGACCTCCTGCCCCCCAACGGCGCAGCGTAATCGAAGCTCGCGGCGGCCCGTTCCCCGCGGGAGCGCGACGGTCTTCGCATCCGAAATGCGCGCGCCTGCAGTCTGCTCCCGGCACCCCGCGTCTTTAAATGAGGTGCAAGGTGACGGTCTAGATCAGCAGGTCACTCCAAAGATATGGACCCCCCCATCGAACTCGGGAAATTATGCTCCTTTCAAAGCTGATATCAGAATATCATTTACATTCTCTTATTGAGGGAATTAAGTCTTCTTCAGCAGTGAGGAACCCATGTATAACAAAGGAGCCACACACATAGCCCCCACATCTTGCTTCCAGAAATTGGAAATACACACAGGCACACCTGTGATTTTATACTTAACAGCACGTAATGTTGAAGCACCATACCCAACAGTCCATAAAATCAATTTCAAAGAAATTGTTTTCCTAAGAAAGATCGCAGAGAACTGCAAACAGGGCGGGGTGGGGGTGGAGGTACGGTAATTGAGCAAGGGATATGGCTGACCAGTTGGGGGGTCAGATGACCTGTCATGGGATTAGGTGTAAGACAGTGTCCACAGTAAATCTGGGCATATGATTTACGGCGGCGGGGGAGGGGGGGTTATGCATCTTCAAATTCCAGAATGTGTGCTCTGTCATGTGTGTGTGTGTGTGTGTTTCCTTGCCGCTACTTATTCCTGTGTCATGCCAAAGAGAATGTACTGTACACGTTTGAGGTGAAAAATGAAGCCACCTTCACAGTCGAGTAAAAGGCCCCCTTCTTTCAGCTGATTTTACTGGTCATTAACTGCGGTTTGCCTCTCGCTTCCAGGTTCTGGGCTGCCTCACATGTCAGCTTCCCTCCTAAACTCCTAATTTTATGTAACCTATATGAAAATAGCTTCATATAAATTAATGAATAAATATTTGTACCAAATATGTTGAACAAAAATTCATAATTTCAAATTTTATATTATTAAAAAAGCAGTGATTGAATCAGATAAATAAAGATTAAAATCAATTTTTCCTTTTTGTTATTGAATTATTCGGTTACTCTAGCCCCCCCTATTCAAATCTGGCCCTCGATTCCAAATCTAGGTCGTGTTTTCAGTTCTCCCAGTAGTTAGTTTAATAATTACGGATTCTGATTGGCCAGAGGGGCTTCACACCTGGCTCACAGGTAAAGGAAGGCTGGAAAATCAGCAGGGCTCGGCCCTTGAGGACCGTGAGTTGAATAGCCATGAGGCGCTAGAGTAAGCGTCCTATTGCTTTAAGCTCGAAGTTGTCAGCCAATGGGAATGACTGTGCCGTCTCTTGTCGGGAAAAACCGGCAGAAGAGGACGAGGGCGGAAAAAAACGAGAAAAACTCTAGCGAGGTTTAACATGCAGTGAGCGAACAAAAGGAGAAAATAAGCATTGTTTTCCATTATTTTTCAGCTTTGGAAGTATTTTGTGTTGCTCTCTGTCTATAGTGATAGACTGTGGTCATGTTGGACGTTATTTCGTAAGTTTGAGCAAGTATTGGTCGAGTAGTTAAGTGTTTGGAGGCCATGCTAAATGCATGGACTTGGATCGAATATGATGGCGAGCCACCCCACGTTGAAATCACCTGGACCATCACGTCGCACCGACAGGGATTTCCAGCGCCTTGGAGGAGGCAGATTGTCATTCAGCGAAGCTGGGAGTTGGTTGACTTAACGTTTTCGATATCTTCGATGCAAGTCGACTCGCGGTGCAGTAAGAGTGGATTTACTATAAACTGCGACATTTTGCCTCGGATCGCGTGGACTCCGAATGGACTGCTGGTAAAGGTAACTTGTACTTGTTGCCGAGAAAGAGAGAGACTGAATTGTATTCAATGCTTTCGATGTTGTAATCCAATGCTCCACATTAATCATAATAATTGAATTGTCGAACTGTGAAGGTTATACCGGATCATAGGTTCGATTGTTATTTTCTGTTCATATCGTTGCCTGCTGAACCGATAATGGATTGAAATCGCAATTGTTAAACTTAGTAATTAACTGGTTTAGGGTTGTTTATCATTAGGAAGGTGATATTTGATTTTCGACCCTAAAATAGGCCTACAATTAGTTTAAAACTAAATAACTTATTGAAAAACTAAAATAAGAACTTAAGACAGATAAAACTAAACCTAGGATTTAAACAGAGCTCAAGCTAGATTTTGAAACCAAATAGGTTATGAAAAATGAATAATAGGAAAACTGGTTCTTTCCTCTCCCAAAAGGAAAGGGGGTAAAAGTCCATAGCATTTGAATATAAATGTTTATGTATGTCATGTTAAATGTTTATATGAATGTCTTGTCATTTCTCATTAGTTTAACTTTTCCCATTCCCTTTATAAACAAGCCAGCAATTTAAAGCTGACTCTTGGGTTGTGGTGCATTATTACTATTTAACCAATTATAACTGCTCCCCGAACTTAGACTGGTCCTGTGCATAGTAAGTGCTACAAAAATTTAAAATAGAACAAGTCCAACCAATATGGAAGTAGTAGATTGAGAAAATGTTAAAGTGCCAAACTCAGTCATTTTTAGTGGAATAACAGAGTTAGGATAGATGATCCTGAATCTCCATACCACAAAAATATCACTGTAGAGAATGAGCGTGGAGCTGCAGTGAATGCTCTTCAGCTTATACTCCCACATAGCTATGAGAGCCTGATCAAAGTCACCCATCAAATTAGAGCCCTGTCAAGTGTATATGTTCCCACTGTGGCTGAGAGTGTCACACAAAGCTTTTTGAGTGAACTGCAAAGGATTGCAAAGCTTGGTGGCAAGTCCTTTGAAGAGATCCTACAAGAAGAGATGTTCAAATGCAAGAGAATAGCAGCTGCTGCAGCGGAGCCTATGAATGAGCCTGAAAGTGAGTCTTCAAGCACAGAGATTCAAAGGGAAATAGCACAATCAGCTGTGACCCAGCCAGTGGCTGATCAGGCCTTTCCTGCTAAGACAAAGGAACAAGGTGAATCTTCTCAAAGTGCCTCTGAGTCCATAGTATTCTGCCATGCTAAAGAGAATGAAGTTCCTATTACTGCCATGAGCTATGTTTATCCTCCTGAAGTGCAACGAATAGTTGTAGAACACGTGGTGAGAATTGAGGCACCAGTGTCATTGATGAGTGTATCATTCAGACTCAGACAGTTCTCTGGCAAAACCCTTTGCCCCAAACATGAAGCAGCATTTGACACGTATTCTCAAGGATCCAGCTCTATCTGACTTACAGCGAGCAAGGAAGATTTTAGACAGCTTAGTACCACCAGTGGCTAATGTGGTAAAACCCTTAGGTCCAAATGCCTTCCCAGCAGCCTACCTCAACCTATTAGACTCAGCCTTTGGAATTGTGGAAGATGGTGATGAGCTTTTTACTGTGTTCCTCAACATACTCCAAGATTCTGCAGAGAAGCCATCTCAGTACATACATAGGCTACAAACAGTTCTTAGCAAAGCACTGAAAAGAGGTGGCATATCTGCTAATGAAGAAGATAATCAGCATCTTCTGCGTCAGTTTTGTCGTGGGTGCAGGGATGATGTGTTGATAGCTGACCTCCTGATGTTGTCATTGCTGAATTACAGAAACAAGTTGTTGAGCTCCAAAGCCAGCTCACAGGTAGAAAAGCCCAGAAACTACTAAAGACAAAGGACTATGAGACAAAATCTAGTGCTAAGCGTCAAAACCAAGAGCACAGAACCTGAATGCTCCCCAGCTACAGATCAAAGGCATAGTAACAGACCAAGGCCATGGTACTGTTCAGTGTGCCGAAGATGGCCATATTGCCTCTGTATGCCCAAATGGACCAAACCAGCCATTAGTAGCTGCAAAGACGACACAACTGAAGGAGAAACAGTCTTTTTGGGAAAGTCAAAATGGTTCAGCCTTTTCTCAACCTTTAAACTGAGTTTGGCCCTCTTTGAGAGCTAGAACAACCGTCCCATCTCTGATACAGGACACAAAAAGAACCGAAGGTTTTCTTCTGCAAGATTCAATGATGTAGGAATACCAAAGGGATTGATAGGAGCTAAATCACTGCTTGTGTATTCACTGATGGACAGACCTGTAACTGCCTACTTCACACAGGATCTCCAGTCACTACGGTGTCACAGTCATTCTATGAGAACAACATCTCTCATTTATGCACCCCTATGAATATCCACCCCTTGAATGAGCTGTTAGAGGTAGAGGCTGCAAATGGTCAGACTGTGCCCTACTCTGGCTTCATAGAAGTTGACATAACCTTTCAAAAGTCCTGTTTTGGCTCTGGAATTACTGTGTCCACCCTTGCATTAGTTGTCCCAAACACAGGATTGAATGCACAGTCTATACTCTTGATAGTCACCAACACCTTGGATCTTGTGTATGAGGACTACTGCAGTGTGAACACAGATCTTCAAGCTCACCCATATGGTTGCAGAGTTGTCCTGAAAGTGATGCAGCATGCAGCAGAGAAACAAGCAAAAGGCTTCTCTCGCGACGTCCTCATGCTGCGCCTATCAATGATTTAGTGTCTCAGAAAGAGGAGCGAATCCATCAGTTCCTACACCACCACTTACCTGAGTCTGACGAGATCACTCGTATCTCTTCCAGAACGGTGAGTGCAATTTGTGAAAAACATCTAGTCTGCCCTCCTGTAAACATCACTGAGAATGGTACCATCATCCCACTTGTCACATCTCTTGCTATGTCGGCCAAAGCTATCCCAGACAGCTTGGAATATTGTGATGGGTTTCCTGTCATCCCCAGTATATCAGGGCAAGATTTGAAACAGCAACAGAGAGCTGATCCTGCTATGTATGAGGTCATCCACCTGATGGAGACTGGGGAAACCCCTACTCCAGCTGTTAAGTAACAGCTGCCAGACCTTTCCATTTTTCTGCGAGAGATGAACAAGCTACAGTTGAAGGATGACATTCTCTGATGAAGGAACTCACTACCAGATAGTCTTACCAGAGACATTCAGAATAGAATAGAATATTTTATTGTCATTGCATTGCGATCAATGCAACGAAATTAAAACAGCTCTCAGAGATACATACATCACTCGGAGTCATTGTCACACATACATAAATTAAAACTTATCATCACTAAAATAATCTAAAAATATAATATAAAGTGCATAACATATTAAAGTGCCATTCAGTAATTACATGAAAACTATGAAAAGATAGTCCAGCTAAAACAATCAAAGAACTTTGTGATCTTGCAGTGGTATGCAAAGTTAGAACAACACCATATCATCCAAGGGGGAACCCTGTGGAAAACTTTAATAAGACACTCTTAAGCATGCTTGGTACACTCAAAGCGCAGAACAAGTCCCACTGGCGGGACTTTGTGAAGTGCATGCATATAACTGCACTAAACACGAGACAACCGGGTTCACACCCTACGAGTTAATGTTTGGCCGGCAGCCCTGGTTGCCCATCGATCCTGTTTTCAGTGTCCCATTGAACAATAGTGAACAGAAGTCTCACTCCCAGTACATTCAAGCCCTGAAAGCCCATCTTAAGAAGAGTTACCAATTTGCGAGGAAGAATGCTGCTAAAGCAGCTGAAAGGAACAAGGAGTCAACAGACATGCTACTGAATCCACTTTGGGTGTGGGCCACCGGGTACTAGTCAGAAGTGTGTGCCTAAGAGGAAGACACAAGTTAGCTGACAGGTGGGGAGAAACCGTGCATGTCATCGTTAACCGGAAAGGAGACCTTCCAGTTTACACCATCAAGCTGGAGAACAAAGATGGTCCCTTTAGAATGCTGCACAAAGACCTCCTGCTACCCTGTGGGTTCTTGCCAGTCCTTAAAGAGGACCGTCCTGTTGTACTTAAGCCTCAAAGGTCAAGTACCTGTCAGCATCCACAATTTGACCATGACCAGAATGAGCCAGAGCTTGATGAAGATGATGATGATTTTGTTTATACATGTCGAAATCCTGTCTTTAGAACCATATTCTCCACTGAGGAGTATGACGTGCCTGTTCCTCCTAGAGAACAGACCCATTCTTCTGCTGAGCTTACCTTCTTGGACCCTGCAGTTTCCAGCAGTGCTCCAGAGGAGCCTGGAGGAGCTTCCATGACCATAATTCACCAACCTGAAAAGGAAAACCTTACCTGAACAAGCAACCTGTGGAAGTGATAACCCTGTGGAAGAAACAGAATCTGAAATACATATAGCTGTTGCTGAGAATTTACCTGAAAATCAGAATGGAGAAAGTATACAGGGACATAGTGGATCTGAAGTTGAGAGAAGTAGTGAAATCACGGGTCAGAGCGAGACAGAGATTGATTATGGAAATTGTGAAGATGAAAATGAGAAGTAGAATACAGTGAGAAGATCTTCAAGACAAAGAGAACTGACAAGATGACTGACATATCCTGAGTTAGGGAACTCCTTAGTGGCAATTGTCCAAACATTATTCCAAAGTTTGAATTCTGCCATCACTCAAACCCTTGAAGAAGCTAGCTTGACCCCACTACCTGAACCCAAAATGGCATAATCCACTAATGCAAAGGGACTTGCATAGATTTAAGAGGGGAGGGTGTAACCTAGATGAAAATAGCTTCATATAAATTAATGAATAAATATTTGAATAAATTATAGTAAATATGTTGAGCAAAAATTCATTATTTCAATATTTATATTATTAAAAAAGCAGTGATTGAATCAGATAAGATTAAAATCAATTTTTCAGTTTTGCTATTGAATTATTCAATTAGCCTAGGCACTAGAATAAGCATCCTATTGCTTTAAGCTGTCGAAGTTGTCAGCCTATGGGAATGACTGTGTCGTCTCTTGTCGAGAAAAACCGGCAGAAGAGGACAAGGGCGGAAAAAAACGAGGAATACTCTAGCGAGGTTTAACATGCAGTGAGCGAACAAAAGGAGAAAATAAGCATTGTTCTCCTTTATTTTTCAGCTTTGGAAGTATTTTGCGTTGCTCTCTGTCTATAGCGATAGACTGTGGTCATGTTGGACGTTATTTCGTAAGTTTGAGCAAGTATTGGTCGAGTAGTTAAGTGTTTGGAGGCCATGCTAAATGCATGGACTTGGATCGAATATGATGGCGAGCCACCCCACGTTGAAATCACCTGGACCATCACGTCGCACCGACAGGGATTTCCAGCGCCTTGGAGGAGGCAGATTGTCATTCAGCGAAGCTGGGAGTTGGTTGACTTAACGTTTTCGATATCTTCGATGCAAGTCGACTCGCGGTGCAGTAAGAGTGGATTTACTATAAACTGCGACATTTTGCCTCGGATCGCGTGGACTCCGAATGGACTGCTGGTAAAGGTAACTTGTACTTGTTGCCGAGAAAGAGAGAGACTGAATTGTATTCAATGCTTTCGATGTTGTAATTTAATGCGCTACATTAATCATAATTGTCGAACTGTGAAGGTTATACCGGATCATTGGTTTGATTGTTAGGTTTTCATATTTAATGAGGGTACATTTACCGCCTTACCACGGAGTCTCCTGAAGTTACCCATCAGCACCGATTTTTGAAACACGCCTCACAGCCCTTCCTCAAATCAGCCATTCCCGCTGCCTCCGGCTCTCTGAAGCAGTGTGCATCCACAGCCCTGCTAGCGGCGCAATAATTGCGGTTTTGACTTTTGTAACCTGTGATTGCATGTGCCCTCACTGAGCGTGCTCAATCCAAAGTAACATTGTCCTGTTATTTATTTCTGTACAAACAAGCTGTAAGGGGAGCAGCCTCCCGAGGGAGTCATGTGACCTCTTGGCGTGGTTATTATTTCCTTGTTCCCAGTAATGTGTTGTGTGTTCTGTCCATTTCAGTCCCTAGTAACCAAGGAGAGGTGACAGCCTGTGCAAGTTCATTCCTCTCATACCGGTGTTCTGACAAGTTGAGCTACCTATTGAGACGTGCTATTGAACCTTTCTGTGCATGTGCAGTTCCACCGTCTTGGGATTAGGGTTAGGTTTTAGAGGTCAGGGTTAGGGCTTTAGGGGTTTTTTGGGGGTTAGGGTAAGGGCTAAGGTTAGGGCTATTGATTAGCACTACGGTAGCCTAACTCAAAGTAGCTCAACTCGATAGAACAGCGGCAATCAGGCTTCTTTGACTCCGTGCCTCCTCTGTCCTAGCCGAAAAGGCAGTCGTTGGTTTCACGCCCCCACACTGTACGCCTCGCTCCCGCCAATCCCATATTCCCCACGTGTGAATCCCGTTCTGCATTCAGATCGGAGACAGATGCTGACTGATTGATTCTAGGTGCGTTGAGGGGTGCGTTGTCTGGTGTACTGTGTTTGCGATGGGGTTTAATTAGAAAAGAAAAACACTCTGGGCAAATAAATGCACAGGCAGATGGAAAATAATTATTCCATTTGGCAGAGCAGGTATTGCAGGCGATAGTGAGATGCGATTTGGATTTAAGTGCGTTTCAATTAGCGTCATGTGGATGTTGATTGCGGTAATGAGTTAAGAGGCGGAGATGGAGGCAGGGGTGGAATTTATTTGAGGGCAACTTGACAGAGAGTAAATATAAGAACATTTCTCAGCTCGTTTCTTGCGAGTGAAGGAGTGCTTTCTATCTGGCTGGACAGTTAGCCGCCAGGGAGGTTTGCGGCCTTGCTAGTGTTATCTGCTTGACCTTCATGGAGGATTTTAGGGGTCATGAAGACGATTGACGCTGCCCAGCCCATCCACATCCATCAAGCTCTCCGAAATGAAGGGCAGAACGGCCAGAGGGGGGTATCCTCACGACAGGAAATGGACCATCTACGTATATAAGAGGGTACAACTGATCTTCTCATGTGGGGAGCCGTCCCTTCTAATTTCACTGCGACCGGAACTGCATCTGGCCCGGTGACCCTGAAACAAAAGCTCACCTATTGTCACATCCTGTTTGAAGCAGGAGTTGAGAGTCCTGGAGCTGGAGTCCAAGACTCAATTGCCTTATTTCCACCAGCGCGGTGCAGGTGCTGGACTTTTTCCCAATCTGGCACTGGTTCCACACGTTCCTACCGCAAAACATGCCCCTGGGCCAGACAAAACCGCTCCAGCCCAGAAAAGCTGGGCTCAGAATTTGGCATGGTTTTATGCAAAATGGCATATAAATAATGGCAAAAGTGGGACGGGCTATTGTGTCCGAACCAAACGCATACCCGGAAAATTTAATCCATAACCGATATAGTTTTTTCTAATATTGCCAGAGCCAGCAGTGAAACAACTTGGCAGCTTTTTACTGGAATAATGTTACATCGTTTTTTTATGCTGTGAAAAACGAAAGATTAATCTACTGGCCAGATTTAATAATAAAGTATAAACATGTCGCAGGTCGAATAAATAAAATATTGTGCATGTCAGTGGTGAAGAGATCATAAGGCGGACAGCAAAGTTCAGTTTTTTAGCATTGCGCGATCCTTAAAAGGAGAATGGTAAAACAATAAGCGAGAATAAACTATAACACAAACAGATAGAGGGTCCTTTACGGAGACAAAATGTTGCAAAATAGCTTAAAATAGTATGAATTGTATTTGCTGATTATTTGTATAATTCACATAAATGATGAAACGTTACATCATTTTTTTATTCTGTGAAAAATGAAAGATCTGCTGGTCGGATTTAATAATAAAGTATAAATATGTCATAGGCTGAATCAAGGAAATGTGACATTCGAGTGCCAAAGAGATCATGAGGCGGACTGTTTTTAGCAGACTTTTATTGCGCGATTCTTAAAAGGACAGCGGTAAGACAGCAAACGAGAATAAACTCACACAGACGGGGGAACCTTTACGGAGACAAAAGTGGGTACAGGCAATAGAGAGCGCAATGAGTCACACTGAAAACATTTTTTTTGGATCGGCAAAATAAATCCAAAAATCGAAATACAGATTAACCTTTATTTTACTTTCACTTCCTCCTATGTAACATTTCTGTTACATTCTTTTTTGAAAACGGTGGCAATGCGGGCAGGTTCCCAGGAGGCACCAAGGGAGAACCAGCACCACACGGGCTCCGTGTTGGTGGAAACAAGGCAATTATAAAAAGACTGAAGATTTACAGATGTGTAACACCTGCTGTGGAGCTAGACGGTCCAGTGGTAGTGGGTTGTTCTTCATGTCTGAGGACATAAGGACAGGGAGCCCGTACTGACATTAGGATGAAGTTTGAAGGCGAAGAAGCATGGTGGTGCAGCCCACCTGGGCCAGCAAGGAGCGCCAGGCTCCATGTTCAAATATGACCCCCCTGCTCCCACTTGTACCCTTGAAATACAAAAACCTCAACCCCAATTACCAGTTAAGGGCCTTAGCATCTGTAGAATTTCCCATAACTTCCAATAGTGGGAGATTTGTCACCAGCTGTTTCATGCCAAAATATGCAAGCAATTCTCACCAAATGGCCTTGGAATCAGTACTCGACTACCCTGGCAACGGTATCCATGAGGCAAAGCTGCCCAGCAACTGGCAGGACTTTGCCCTGTGAGTGTCACCCAATTATGCGGTGAGTGCACTACACCTACTGATCTCCAGGGCAACAATATGCAATACCCCCCACCCCTCAACAACAATGTATTTCACATCTACATCTAACAGAAGCTCTGGTCCTCATCTGCCATTCCTGGCTTTCCTTGCAAATGGCACCAAACTGGTTCTTAAAATGATCACAGAAGTGAAAACTCTGATCCCCAAGCTCCAAGATCCCCAAATACCAAGAACACAAGACCGTACATCTTTAGTACATTTGGAGAATATCACAGTGTCATCTGAAGTTTGAACAAGGAATTCAAAAGGCAAGTGGTATCCTGTATATGGTGGTGTTCTGTCTGATGCCCTGTGCTGTGGGGCAAAGGCCTTCTCTGCAACCCTGTCTAGGATCAACAGCCAGGATGTGGATGGATGGATTTAAAAGGTGGTAGCTTTTATTCAAAAAACACAAAATGTCAGGCAGTTTGGGGATCTCTGTGGTTGACTAAATAGCACTCTGATGTCATACCTATTTCATTTTATCACCCCATTATCGCACCAAAGCAGGGCTCACACACATGTTCGGATTGTGGTCTTCTGTGGGTGGACAGTGCCAGTAGTTCAGCGGTGCCAGAGAGCAGGTCCTGAGGCAGGTGCCGGAGATCAGGTCCTGAGGCAGGCGTCAGAGAGCTGCTATTTGAATCCATCCCGATCCTGCGTGATAGAGTGACCCTCATTGTCCTCCCACCTAGATGATGTGTGCAGAACCTCAATCAACAATCTTGTTGTATCTGGTCTTCAGACCAGATTGCAGTTTAAGCTTGGGTCTCCCCACTTGTCCACGCATCCATTATTACTTAATTTTTTTACTTAGCTTATCATTGTTATCTGAATTAACAACTTTTTTCAAGACGGCAGCTGTATTGTGCTTCAGCGGCAGGCTATTTGCATAACTAGTTGAAAAAGAAAACATTTCAAGTCCCACTCCAGCACCTCAGATTGTTACTGTCCATATATTCGGATTGTTCTAATATGTCTGTTGTTTTATTTTTGGCTCTGAAGTCAGAATGATCTGCTTTCCCACCAGAGCTGTCAGTCTGATTCAGCCAGTCTTGCCCGTGATTACCCAGAAAACTGCGTAATCGTCTGCTCATAATCGTCTGGTCACAGGGAAATGGAAACTTGGGGATTCAGTCCCTGTGGCGTCTTCTGAAGGCAGAGAGGAGCATCTGCTTTTCCGCGATATGAATATTAATGGAATTCTTCCTACCAACAAACAGCTGGTTATACAAACACGGTCCTCAGGAATAAAGTGTTTAATATTTATATACTCAGTATGAATGCATCTTTCTTTTTTAAGGGTGAACCAAGGGTATTAATATTTTAAAGAGAGAAATAAATTATTTGCATAAATTAACATACCAGTGTGTTTGAGAGGAAAAACATGAACTGATAAACCCTGTGACTGCGCACATTCTGCTGAGAGGTCCTTCAGCTTTGGAGGTTTTGCTCAGCGCAGGAATACAGACAGGATGACGTGAACGCACGCACACACAAACACGCACACACATCTCAATGTGTATTTAATGTATATAGTTGAGATGACAATAAAGCTCTATTACTACTGCTGTACCCTGGGGCCACTGACTGCAAGCTGCCAGTTTATCTGTCATGGGACAGTGAGCTCAAACAAACATTTAATCGTTGTTTCATTTGCTGACTTGAGATGGCACCAAGAAGCAGAGGTGGCTAAAGGTGCTGTCATTTCTCCCAAACAGCTGGTGGTATTGCTTTTTATCATCGCCCACCATCATTATCAATAAAAATCTTGGCTTAAGAACGCATTCTTATTACTGTAACTGCTGTTACTGCAGTATAAATTCGCACCTGCTACCATTTTACACATTCTGTGGTAGTTCTAAAGGTCTCCTTTTCATGGCCTCAGTCATACCATGACCCAGGCAATTAACTGCAGACCTTTTCTTCTCCTGCAGCTGTTTCAAGACAAAACCCAGCTGAAATTCCCTAAGGATCTTTTCCCTTATAGGACAGAGAATAGCCAGCTGTGTGTTTGGGATTCCTGTCTGTGATTCCAGCTGAACGTTTGGGATTCCCGTCTGTGATTTGAGTATGTAAGTCTACAGGTTGAGTTAAAAAATAACATTAGACTCGCTAAGTGGAATGTGGAAAGGAAGATTGCATTGGAGGCTAAGGATGACATTAAAAGTTTTTTCCAATACTTTAATTCCAAAAGAGCTCTAAAAGCTGAAATCACTAATCTGCAGGATAGTAAGGGTCTTATAATTGAAAATGTAATTGATATAGTAAAAGAGTTTAATGATCATTTTACATGGGTGTTCACAGTAGAGCACATAAGTAACGCCACCATTTAGTGCAAATACAGTGTTGTCTATGACCAGTATATGTATAACTGAGGCTGATGCGGTACAAAGTCTAGCTAAGCTCAAAATAAATAGATCGCAGGGCCCTGATGGCGTCTTACCTATACTTTTAAAAGAGATGAGGGATATTATTAGCCAACCTTTAACTTTACTATTTCAGAAATCCTTATCTACTGGTGTGGTACCTTCTGATTGGAAGCATGCTAATATAATTCAAAAAAGGGGATAGAAGTAATCCAGCAAACTATAAGCCATTCAGTTGTAACTTGCATAACGGGAAAAGTAATGGAACTATAATCCAAGTGAAAATGGTAGATTACCTGGATTCAAATAACATTCTGAGGGACAGCCAGCATGGATTTAGGGGAGGTAGATCTTGTTTAACTAATCTACTTGAGTTCTTTGAGGAAGCTACAAGAGAAATTGATCACAAAAAGACCTATGACATGATCTACTTAGATTTCCAGAAGGTCTTTGATGTTGCCCCCCACAAATAGCTCTTGCCTAAGCTCAAAGCTGCAGGGATTTTAGGAACTGTAGCAGCTTGGATCGAAAACTGGTTAACAGACAGGAAGCAGCGAGCAGTTATTAGAGGCACAATGTCACAGTGGGCCTGCGTTCATAGTGGGGTACCGCATGGTTCAATTTTAGGACCACTGTTGTTCCTAATTTACATTAATGATATTGACACCAATACATACAGTAAACTGGTTAAATTTGCAGACACCAAGGTGGGTGGTGTAGCAGATACTAAACTAGCAGCACAAAGGCTATAATGGGATCTTGATTTAATTAGCGACTGGGCTGATACCTGGCAGATGAAATTTAACATAGATAAATGTAAGGTAATC
>JAODKC010000039.1:19402715-19418966 GCA_026777985.1 Mormyrops attenuatus | reverse complement strand
TATTAGTTAAGTTCTCCCCAAACGAGCTTGATGGGCCGAATGACCTCCTCTCGTTTGTAAATTTCTTATGTTCTTATTCCAGCTGAACGTTTGGGATTCCCGTCTGTGATTCCAGTTGAGCGTTTTGGATTCTCGTCTGTGATTCCAGCTGAGTGTTGGGGATTCCTATCTGTAATTCTCACTCAGTAAAGGCTCATCCCGACAACAGTGTGCGAGAGACACAGCATGCAGCTCAGATGCTTGGCAAGGCATCGCTGTGGGTCTCCTTCAGCACCTCGGTTGTGCTTTACTCATGGCAAACTCAGCTCACTGAAAAGGCTCTTGTGTATAACTGAGACAAAGCACATTTTTCTTTAAATCGCAAACGCTGAGCTGGGCATCGAAGCGGTAGGGACCTTCTCCTGATGAGCTCATCATTAATGGATGTAGGGTATTCAGAACCTGATCCTAATTCCAACCTTTTCACTGCAGTACATACAGGGATTTTTTTTCTGCTTATTCTCCCCTGACTGGGCTTTTTATACCAAATTTCTGAACACAGTATAAATTTGGGGTATAAATTTTAATTAAGTTGTTTTGAAATGCGTGATGGGAGCATGTTTTGCTAAGTCAACACATAACAGCTGTTGTAAAAAGCCAGACTGAGGGCACCCCTGACTCTGCTGAAATACGGGTGGGGGTGTCAATTAAGAGAGAGGCCTCATCAGATAGGGGCTTAATTCACTGACTCACGTTGCAAATGTCAGTAAGATGCTCTACGTGGCAATTTATTTGCAGCTGCTCAAATCAACATCATATCCTGTTTCAGAGGATCATTCAAACCGTTTGGTGAATACCAGGCTTAGAAACCTGATATGTGTCCAACCCCCACAGAATTCTCACGAATCAGGCCCACACATGTGGCTTTATATATGGTGATATATATATATATATATATATATATATATATGTGTGTGTGTGTATATATATGTATATGTGTATGTATATATATAAAAAATGCTCTGCCCAGCCAAAAAAAAGTTGCAATAAATTTTTATCAGCAAATACTTAAGAGCCAATGACTGGATCATTATTACAGCTCAGCAACGTTATGCTGCAATAAAGTAAATTCAGCTGAGTACCTGAATCTAGGTTACACCTCCATCCATCATGAATTGATTTTTTTTCCTTCCCTGTTGGCATGGGCATGTTCTAGGGCGAGAATGCCAAGACTCATTGGGTTCGAATTGTCAAAGAGTGGTTCAGGGAGCCTGAGGAATCATCTTCACATATGACTTGGTCACCACAGAGTTGTGACCTTAACCTCATTGAAGGTCTTTGGGATGTGCTGAAGGAGGCTTTATAGAGTTGTTCAACTCACTAGTTAATACAGGATATCGGTGAGAAGTGAATGCAAATCTGGATGAAAATAAAGGGTGAGATGTTGCATAAGCTTGTGGAAACAATGTCATGACAGATGTGCGCCATAATCAAAGCTAAAGGCGTCCAACGAAAAATTCAAATGGAGACTTTTTTTTGACTGGGCAGTGTATATATGTGTGGCACAGGTCATGTGACAAGGCACGACTTCCCACATCAGGTGACAAAATGAACCATGCAGTCACAAGCAAGTGTTCCAGCAAAAAAAGGTCATTTACAAACCTGAAAGGGGCCATATCAGAACTGACGCTTTTCTGAAATTCACAGCCTTTGGACTAGGGACTCAAATAGCAGTATTGTGCTGCAATTCAAACTCCAAGCACTTAAAATTCATGAACCTAATTGGATGAATTACTGACAGCGCTCACAGAAAGGCAGCCTGCCGATCTAACATGATGAATAGGGCCCGCATATCCTCCTAAGGGACGGAACTGAAAGCAAGAAAAAAATGAAATGGAAGACAATAACACTTGGCAGTGGAAAAGAGGCATCAGCAGGTTCTGCACTGTTGGGGGTGCGGGGACCTCTGTCGCTTGGAATTTACTTTCAAACTTACTGACGTACCACAGCAAGCTCCGCCCTCATGCTGGCATGTGTCCAGCGTGCTGACAACTGCCTGATTCTGTTGAGTGCCTCCGGACATACCTGGGTGCGAGTTTCGGGCTCCGGTCTCAGGTGACAGACGCACATCCTGAACAAACAGACAAGCCGTACCTCTATTCCCGCATTGTGGCACGCAGGTCATTTCGCGCAGATTGAAGTTATCGGAGGCGTGGTATTCTGAGAGAGGTTTTCCTCCGTGTTTATGGCCATAAACAAGAATGATCCTCAGTATGGTAATGTATCTCTGGAGAGTTTCGCCCTGGGGGTGTGAGATACGGCATACGGCAAGGCGATTCAGCAACACCTGGCCATTAATAACCTGAGCTTCTGGAGATGAATGTGGTGCCTGCACCTGCCAGGAGAGAAGAGTACAGATCAATCGGTAGCAGTTAAACCGCCAAACCAAACGTTTACTAGAAACCAGAAACACTTCGACGTAGGGAAGACACTGCATATCAACAAGTGTTTAAGGCCCCCTGGCTACGGGCGTGCTCACGGGAATGGGAAGGGGGTGCAATGGTTTCTATCCATCCATCCATCCATCCATCCATCCATCCATCCATCGTCTGCTGCTTATCTGGGGTTGGGTTGTGGGGTTTGACGAGGATATATAATATGGGTTTGTTCCCAGTATAGCCGGCCCCAAACCATAAATAGCCCTTCTGACACCCAGTGTTGGGACACCTTTCTTGACAGAGATGGACACTTAAGCCCCAGGATGGAGGAGATCTGGGGGTTTGCACAGGGCTGCAGATGATGGGGTCAAGCAGGGACATAGAATGGGCCCTTAGAAATATTTTGATATGTATTTCGTGAAAAGATGAGGCCATGTTCTGTCAGGGGTAGACAGAGGGCGCTGTCCTTGCTTTCTGATCCTCCTGCATGTCTGTCAGTGCTGGTGAACACTGCTGCTGGCACGGAGCGCTGCCACCATATCAGACCAGAATCCCACACAAGCATCATTGGTTCTGTAAATCTTTACTTGTGGGGCTTTGACAGACAGTGGGGTGTCAGTGAGGCACGTTTTAAGTTGTAAGAAAATACAGCTTGACTTGGAATGATATGTCAGAAAAGTTTTTGGGATGTACCTGTTAAATTATCAGAATTATAGCAATCCATGCCGGTGTGTGTCATTGTATAACAACACGATATAGGCTATATATAATTTACGACACAGGTTAAGCAACATCTATTTCTAAACGGTGCAACCTAATGTAAAATAACACTCAGAATATCCCACGCTTAGTCATATTGGGTCTGCAATTTGAACTAGTGGCAAAACAAAAAACATGTTTGTTGATACCACCTGGCATCACGCTTCTCCGACTCCAGTTCCTATGCTGTGCACCGCCGCACATCGTGATGTTGGCAGCACCTTTATGGGTTGGGGAGTGTTGTACACTCAATGCTTTGGATGTGTAGAAATTTCAACAGAGCCTTAAAGACTCTTATTGTTCACGAATTACTATCAATGAGTCAATCAAATTCAAGTTAAAAAATGAGTAGCAAATGGAGTCGGATCGAGTCCAAGTCGCAAACTCGAGTCCCCATCTCTGGGAGAGAGAGACACGTCCAGCACACACACACACCCAGGAGAGAAAGAGACACACGTCAAGGAGACACACACACTCAGAAGAGAGAGAGACACACACGTCCAGCAGACACACACACCCAGGAGAGAAAGAGACACACATCCATGAGACAATCATGTCCAGCAGTGAGAGACACCGAGACACCAGTACAAGAGAGAGAGGCAAAGCCGACTGAGGTTGTACTGTTTCATTGAGATTCATTTATTTTCTGTCGTGAATTATAAAACAAGACCGCGGTTAAAAAAAGAATCAGTTTTTACACTTAAATGTAGTAATTAGGTAATTTAATACTGCCTAAACTGTGGGATAGGAACAGCATAACTGAAGTGCAGTACCAAGCGTTTGCTGGTTGACGTGGTTGGAAGAGGCTGTATGTAGTGAATAGAAAAATAAAACACAAAAATCAACAGCTGTGCATTACACAATGTGCAAAGTCCATCTATTCTACCAAATATTCATGACATATATGTTAATATAAAAATGCAGCCTTGCGACAACAGAAGAATGAAAGAGACGTGGTTAATGTATCCTTGCTTTCACAGGGTTTTTTTTTTTTTACAGTCCATGATAAACACCAGCAGAGGAGGAAGGCAGTCGTGTCGTAGTTAAATATCTACAAAATCTTGTATTTTTAACAACCTAGCTATGTACACCTTTGTACAAAGATTTAAACACAAACTTACATCTTTTACAAAACTGCCCGATAACTGGCATATTATATTACACAATAATGATGTAAATTGAACGACCCTCTCTCCTTTTGCCCTTTCGGTCTGACAAAATTCAATCCAGGGCAGCAGAGTTTGTGGTGTTGTTAGATTTTGGCTGACAAAACGGAATTCAGTACTCCTTTTGTTTTGGTCGGTATACTACCCTTCCCAGGATAGCTCTTCCAAAACATACTCCAAATGCAGAAGAAATGAGCCCCTCAAACTATTACGGCTTCAAAAACACTGGCATGACTTTCTGACACATATTCGGTGCAAGGAGTGAACAACAAGCAGGAGGAGAGAATGCAGACTCTGACAGGATTGTACTGATGTGGTGAAAAAGAGTGCTGGCGGCATTGCAAGCCCCTGGCATATGAGCGCAGGGGGCTGTGACCCCCATCACCTTTGAGGGGTCGTGCTTCCATGTGGACTTGTGGTGGGACTCCTCTCAGGTGTGTCAGCGCTCTCCCCAGAGGTCCCCAAAAGCCCACAGAGACCCATTCTGCTTCATTGATGAGTGGAAATTAAAAAACAGATACAGTCTAAGAGACACATGGGGGGGGAGATTAATGGCCTTACAAACCTATTGCTGCTAATGCTGTCACCACAGACCCTCAATGAGGCCGTGACCGAGGCGAGGAGGGCGGCTGTCACAGTCCTGAGGCTTGGGCGCTTTACCATACAAGTGCCGGCTCTCACAGCTACTGGCCTCACCAGTCCATGTTTAAATTCCATCCTGCCCCCTCAGCCGTGGAGGATTACAGGTGTGTAATTAGGTTAGAAAGTCTTCGGGTTTCAGGCAAATGGGGAAGACGCTGGCACTGAGTTCTAGCAGGAAGGGGACGGCTAATCCTCTCAGGCACACCTAGGCCCTGACACACAGCCGGGGGCTTCGATGGGCTCTCGTGGTACCTCAGCGAAACCGGAAGGAGATGCTGTATTACAGGCTCCTGTCACCAGGACTACACTGTCCCCATGGATACCAGGGGCAGTGTCTGGGGCAGAAGCAGTGGGCAGGAGATGTGAGAGACTAAGAAACAGACAGAGAGAGTGAGCGAAACAGAGAACGAGAAGTGCGGATTCCCCAGAAAAAAAATCCTAAACAAAATAGGACATGATCATAAAGCCAAACGTGTTCTCACTTACAGTGACCCCTTCAGGCTGGAGGTTTAAAATGTCCAAGATTTATCATTCAACAAAAATTTTTCATGGAAAAAAAAAAAGCCATAGAGAAAAGAACTATGGTCAGCCCATCAACATCCAGTCCGATAAAAGTGTACAAATAAAAAGTACAGGTGATACTGACTGTAATTACAGACATCTGTCCTCAGGGCTGAATGCTATGGGACCCGCTTGCCTCAGCTATGCACTGGTTAGTGGGAGCGCTGACCATCTAGAGAAAGCAAAACAGCCTCATCAGCAAGTAAGAATAAAAATCTGCTCCCCATACTGGCCCTGCTCACACTGGGCAGTGGTACAGTGTCTGATAGGAGCAAAGTCCTAAAAAGGGCTCCTACGGTGGCCTGGGAAGTCCAAAAAAGCATGCTGTTTTGGCTTTGTGCTTTCTGGTAACCCTGCCCAGCCCAGGGGCTCAAACTTCGGTCTGTTGATGGGTCTCGGTGAACTGAGGATGTTCCCCATCGAACTGCAGCTCGTCGGCACTCTCCAGGTCGCTGACGCCTGCCTCAGAGTCGTCAAAGCAGCACGCGGCAGAAACGTCCGAGGAGGAGGCGTTGGCGGAGAGGCGGGCGCTCAGCGAGGCGCTGTCCGGGCCCGAGCCTGGCCCGAATGTGCTCAGCTCCGTGCCCTGACCCTCCCCTGGGAACGCGTGTGGGGGCAGGTACTGGCTGGGGTGGAAGTGGGGGCGGGCATGGCTGCCGCTGCTGCTGCTGAGAGTGCTCTCCATGGAGACGGGCTGTGGTGCCGGTAGCGTGCCGTACTGCTCCACATAGTCCCCTGGCAGTGGCAGCGGCAGCTGCTCCTGGCTCAGGAACTCCTCATCCTGCGGGGGTGGGAAATCGCTGTCGATGTCGTAGCCGCCTAAGTAGTAGTCTGTCTCCAGCTCCCGTGCAGAGCCCCCCAGGCGCACAGATGTGGTGTCCCCTCCCTCGTGGTTAGGCACCTCCTCGATGTCGGGGAGGCGGGAGCTTGGCATCCAGTCAGATGTGTCCCAGTGATACGCTATGAGGAAGGGGCAGAAAGGGCATCAGGAAACAGTCATGTGACCAGGCTAATTAGGTCACTATCAATGTGCACACGGGTTTTTACAGACCGGCACTTGGGCCAAATCAGACATGTCTTACAGATGTTTCTCACCAGGTCTGTGAAAAGTCCGCAGCATTGTGCCACAGTTTTCATGCGGGGGCTAGGGGGGGAGGGGTTCACACAACGTGCTGCTGTTCAGCATAGTTCAGCGCAGGACAAATAGTGATCTTGGGGGGGAAGTCATGACGGCAACAGAGGAAGGGCACACATCGTCACAATGTGAGATGCGGACGTCATGGGCATCATGAGAAACTTGAGGACAGGTCGCATGCAAATGCAGGAGGACCATGGGAGGGGGCGCCGGTCATGAGACAAGCACCACAGAAACATCGAGAGCCAGCAAGACTTCTTCGCCATAGAAACAGCGTCTGTCAAAACCACTCGACTGCAAATCGATAACAGTTCAAGGTTCAAGAAGTCTTTGAGACCGGACGTGACAAACAGTCTACCATAGCAGAACAGGAGTAAAGAAAGGAAGAAACAGACAGACAGGAAAAGAAAACATGACGCAAGCAGCGAGGGGACGTGAAAGACAGCAAAAACAGCCGATGGAGCTCAGCGGATGGACCAGTGTGTCGCCATGGCAGTGGAAAGCGCCGGAACGTGCCACTGCGCACTGTCAACACGCGTACAGGGAAGTGGGTGGGGTTAGACGGTGTGTGGGGGGGCACAAGCAGCGAGGGCACGGACAGGACGGGTCACCTCTGTTGTAGCTCTGCCCTTGGTCCATGACCGACACTGGCAGGTGGAGAATCAGATACAACAGTTTAGCACTGGGGCTGGTTTGAGGGACGGGGGGGCCTGGCGGGGGGGCACACGGGTCAGGCCTTGGCCGCTCTCCAGGTACAGGAAGGCAGGACAGAGAAGGAGCCACACTGGGGTGGGGGGGGGATCGGGGGCTGAACACACCTATGCTCACAGCTACAGCCGCTGCCTTAAGCACAGCCTCGGAGGGCAGGATTATTCTGGTGGTCAAGGAAGGTCCCTTGGGGAACGTGCCATGGTGGGGGGCTAATTTACAGATTTTGGGACAGGAGGGGGACTCCCTGTATGAAGAGAGGCCACTCTTATCAGGCAGGAAACAGCCCCCCCAATCTGTGCAGTGTTTTAGGGTGGCGACGTCACTTTCAACCATCACCTCCAATCTCCATGCTGTTTTTGGGTGGGGGCTTCACTGTCAGTTGTCACCCCCGATCTAAGCAGTGTTTTTGGGTGGGGGGTGTCACTGCAAGCCGTCGCCCTCTCCTGATGTCTGATACATGTGCTACAGCACTGGGAGGCGCTGTGGTGCTGCACATTGCGCCATCATTGCTCTGCAGCTGTTTTCTGGCCCGATTCAGGCACCGCCAGTGCCTCTGCTTATACTTTTCTTGCTTTTATAGATGATGATGATCTGTTCCAAGGCCTTGTCTTCCATGAAGGAAGATGCGGCGGATCCTCATCCTGACAATATGGAGGGAGCGTCAGGCCATAATTTAGTGGGGGCCTCTCTGTCCATCTTCACTGTCAAACCCTTGGTGACGAGCGGCCCTCGGCCAATTACCCCGTGCCTCCTGCCACACAGCATAACCAACAGCACAGCAACAACACGAGAAGAAGACCGCGGCAGTCACACGGCCAGCATTCCTTACTTTACGCGGCCGAAACATGCTCTATAACATGACAAGATGCTCAGTGCTACACGTTTATCCATTATGGTGGAGGAGGAAGGTAATTGGCTGGTAGAGGGCCAGAACGTTCCAGTTCTCTGGGCGCATGCAGTGTGAGAGGGTACTGGATTCCGCTGAGATGCATGTTGGGTACGGGTTCGAGGCGAGCTGTTACAGCAGCTGGGGGTGCTGAGGTTGAAGCAGTGCGTGCAGGCAGGCTGAAGTCAGAGGCATACCAGTGTGTAGTCACCTACACACTACGCCGCAGAAACACTATGGGGAAGACCTCCCACCCTTCTCTCGGGTTTCTCAGACAGAGGAAATGAAACAGAATGAAGAGGACGTTTCGAAACGGACTCGAAGAAGAGACTCGGGTACCTTCGTTTTCGATTGTGTCGACCGCATCATTGACCAGTCGAATGACGGTCACTATGGAAGCTTGTGGAGGGGAAAAAAGTGGGAGAGGGAGGAGTGAGATAGAGGTGGAGACATGGATTCAGACACATTCATCAGGACGGGGGCAGCGTCCGGCCAGCAAGATCTGGCCCTGAAACCTGGAGCAGGACAGCCACCCAAAGGTTTTTTTTTGCTCAAATGGAAAGATCCAGAGAGGAAGCGGCCCCTTCTCCATTTGTCCATCAGTAACGGGTGGGTGAGAATTCACAGCACCTTCAGCTCTGTCTCCTCTTACCTGGGGGGGGTCTCCTTGCTGTCCACCTACACCACTCCTCAGTCACACGAGCTTAGGCATTTAGCAGAAATGACCTTTGCTGAAAAGCAGTTCTTAAAGCAGCCCTTATCGATTCCAGAATCATGTTTTTACCGCCATGTAGGTTGCATTTACAACAGCTGCTCTGCGTATGGCTGCTTAAAACTGCTGGCTTTTATTCAGAGCCTTAGAGGTCCGTATAGAAAGTGGACATGAACCCTCTGCTCCAATAAAGCACATTCATTACCCTGAAATCAATCCCAGCTTCTTCAGCACAGAACGTAATACACACCGGACTGGCAACAAAACAAAACAGACACACACAGTGGCAGTGTTTACCACGACTCAAATAACGCATTTGTCTGGGTCTCCAAGGTTTGGGGGCCCCCTGTTGGCCACAAACAGTCACTACACTAGGGGGAAGAGGGGCCCCAAAGTCACCATATGAATGCAGCTCCAGAAACATCGAACCCACTCCTGCACGCACACACACACACACACACACACACACACACACACACACACACTGCCCCTCACAGTGATGCCTGTATGGAGCTGACCAGCAGGGTGGGGGGTCATGCAATACCTGAATCCCAGGTGCTAAAAAAGGCTGCAGTGTGTGACCAGGCACACTGGCTTGAGCGGCATATGGACTGGGCTTCGGGGGGGGGGGGGGCGGAGCGGCAAATGTGGGAATGAAAAATTAATTTACAAAAATAAAACTGCAGATGAAAAAAGGAGAAGCAGTAACAGGAAAATAAAGTGCCCAAATTGAGACGGTCAGGTACACGCGCCCAACACGTCCAAACCCTTTCATTCACAAATCCCAGTGTGACATGATACTTTGCCAGTGATGATCTACAGCACAAACCTGATGATGATAATACTAAGGGCGCTATCCCACAAGCTGAGATGAGGTTCTAAAGAACATATAATCTGACCCCAAAACCACTTACAGGAACTCTGACCTGAGTCTCCCAAAGCAACCAGGCCCTCCACAGATAGAAGCCATTTGTTTACACCTGAATGGAGCAGTAAACAGCGCCGCCCTTGAGGTGTGTGATGGGGATACAGGCCAATCAAAGGCAGCACGCCGCTGAAAGAACTTCAGTTTCAGCACGGCGGAGAGAGACTCACCTCCGTGGCCAATTTCCTCAGCTCCCGGGGAGCGACTTAGCGGAGCGTGACATCGCATGAGATGAGACCTCAGTGACAACAGAGCGGGCCATCTGACGACTTCACCGGGAAAATAATTACGGCAGTGAAAAAAGCCCCCACCGTTTTTGAGGTGATTATCGCTATGATTGGCCTGAGAAGCAGAAGACGGGGCAGTAAGTAAACCTTTTGTGGTGGAGGGGCTCAAATGACGACAGATTGGATTTAATCAGCTATACCTGTTGACGGAGAGAGCGCCCCCTAATGCCATGGGCCATAAAGACAGGATTGCTAATCTTGCTGTATGGAAAAACGTACATTACCGGCTGGGAAATGTGACACGCTGCTGTTTCATGGTGCTGATTAGTGATATGAGTGCAAAGCCACAGTGGGTGGGGCTGGCCCAGGATTGGCCTACACATCAATCAGTGGGACCTTTAATGTAAGTCTTATTGGTTACTTTGTGGATTCCCATTGGATCAAAGCAGAGTGGCCTGTTAATCCTGCCCACCATGATGTTCAAAGCCCGCCCCGATCGTGCACGCCAGCAGAGATGTATTTTGTGTAGAAAGTGTGATAATAAAGAAATAAATCGCAACAACACATTTCTTAGTTCAAGTAATCCTGCTCCAAAGGCTGTGGCTGGAGGGCTGCTTTGTTCCGCCTTCAGTCAGAGACACTGCTGAACGACGCCAAACAACAGGAGTCACATGACCTCGTTACCTTACATGCCTGGTTGCATGTAAACAAACCTTCCACAGAAGCCACGCTTGGCGAACAGTCCTGGCGCATCTGCAGACAGTGACGCCATGCACACGCACCACACGCAAACACAGAACTTGGATCCCTTCCCGTTCACACACATGCTACCGTGGCATTTAGGTCACATGACCGCCCCGCCTGATGCTCTGAGCAGCGAGACGGGGGAGGAGATTTAGGAGGGCGAGACTGGCATGCGGGCACAGGGCATGTGGGTGGATTCGAGCTCGGGTGGCTTTACCGTTGTCATCGCATGAGTCAGACTGGAAGGAGCTGAGGGACTGGACCTCGGAATTACTGCCCTTGTTGCTGCCTGAAAAACAGGTGACCTCTTCAGCCATATCCACCACTTTACCTGGAGAAAGAGAGAGGAGGACAAAAAGGGGAGGTGAGAGTCAGGGAGAGGAGGATAGGGGAGGAGTGAGACAGAGGGAAGATAACAGAGAGGAAGTGAGAGGCAGAGAGAGAAGGACAGAGAGATGGAGGGAGGAGGACAGTAAGGGAAGAAATAGAAGAGGACAGAGGGGAGAGAGGCAGAGGGAGAAGGACAGAGAGGAGAGAGGCAGAGGGAGAAGGACAGAGAGAGGAGGTGCGAGGCAGCGGGTGAAGGACAGGGAAGGAGGTGAGAGACAGAGGGAGAAGGACAGAGAGGGGAGGTGAGAGACAGAGGAACAGGGCATGAGTGACACAGGCTGGATCAGCTGGAGCTTGCTGAACGTGTCGGTTTGTAGGTGAGCCTTGTTCCTGTACTCTGTAACCCACAGGAAACCCACAGGTGGTCTGCTGACAGGCTGTAGCCAGCAGGTCCTTCGTGATGGAGAAACGCCACTGAATATTAAGTGGCGAGCTCTGAATTTGGTATTCAGCCTATCGCTCCTGCTCATCTCGTTCCCTCTAGTGGTCATTCTGCACCAAAACATTCAGATGACTTAGCAGGCAGCAGCTACGCTGATCATACGACCATTCAAAGTGGTGCTACATAATTACTGGCAGACAGTAACAATGCCGCGGAGATCTGAAGCGCATTAACAGCTAAAGTGGGGGGAGCTTGGTGAGGGCTGGGGAGCGTGACACACCACACACAGCTTAACCATCCAAGAGAAGCAATGTCTGCTGCCAATCATCTGTTTCCCAGCATCCCACATCCTGTCAACGTTACATTCTAGAAGTTAAAATGATACAGCAAGCTCATTTAAAACTCTGCTGGGGTAGAACAAGTTTAGGATAAATCTGCAACAGCAGATTTAGGGAAATTGCTGAGCTCACCCTCATCGCTGTCCCAGGGGTTCTTGCGGATGGAGTCACAGTCAGAGCGGCAGGGTGAGACCGGGGGCAGGTTGGGCGCCACGCTGCAGACCACCACGCCGCGGCGAGCGGTCAGGATGCGCGGGGACTCCGGGTGGAAGGTGGTCATCTCTGTGTGCTCACCACCCAGGCCGTCAGCCATCTTGTCCAGACCGCCGCTGCCCTGGAAACAGGGCGTGTAGGCCATGGGCCGCACGGGGACCTGCGGCGGCCCAGCTCCTGGCTCGGCGTACAGGCCGCAGGGCTCACCGCTGCCCCCGCGCAGCGCCTTGAACTGGATGCCGTTCGCCTTGTTTAGCAGGGCCGCCGTGGCCGGATCCTGCACCAGTGCCATGTTGTTGCGCGAGTAGCTTTTCTGAAAGACTCGCTTGCGGAAGGCAACGAAAAGGACGACAAGAACGAAGATGACAAGCAACACGGCGGCGATGCCGATCAGCTCTTCCTTGCCCACGTAGGAGTGGCCTGCCTGCATGTTGGGCACCACCACGGGCCGCAGGCTGCATGACTGCCCCGCGAAGCCTGCCGTGCAGTTGCAGTAGAAGGCGCCAAAGGTATTGACGCAGGCGCCGCCGTTTTCACACTCCTCCCGCTCGCACTCGTCCACATCCTGCTCGCACCTGTGGGAGGGGGGTGTGCATGTGATAGATATATAGTGATTGTTCCCACCACTTGTGCTGCCACCTGCCATTTCTGTGTGTGTATATATGTGTGTTTTTTCTACAGCGTTTAATTGAGCAACCCAGTTACCACGAGGCAGAACAAACATTCTCACTGCTTTGTTGAGTCTTTTGCACTGGTTTCATTTGGCCTCCAGCCATGAGCACATGCGCTTGGGGGGGAATCATATTTGGGAACTTTTGGTGAATGCATAGGCTCATTTACTGTGTGAACACAAGGGCTTTCAGACTAGTCTGAGACGTGTGTGTGTGTGCTGCCATCTTGTGGTAGCAAAGTAAACTGCACTCTTCCAAATCTCTACTGCCAGGGAAACAAAACGACCCTTTGCTGGTGAAAGGTCCTCACCAGGGCATTTGTGTGTATTTTGGTGCATACACATTCGCTTGCACACTCACGTGAGGCCGGTGAAACCCCGTCTGCAGCTGCACAGGAAGGCGTTGCCGATCGACTTGCATATTCCTCCATTTTGACAGGGATTGGGGATGCAGGCTGTAATCTCGGTCTCACAGCGCCCCCCAGTGAACTGGGGACTGCAACTGCACTCAAAACCTGGGACAGCAGGATTGACACAGGAGAATAGCGGCCGGTGTTACATGCCATATAACTCAGTTATTCACATAAGCATGTTGACACTTTAGTCAGGAAGTTTTAATCAAACTCTGAAAAGGAATGGTGGGGAATGGGTCTGAGCTGGCCATACTGGGATGGGGAGTCGGGTAATGGCTCACTGCACCTGCCCTCCTCCTGTGTGTGATGCTTTGTGTTGCACCGAGTAACCAGACCCAAGTACTGATGCCAGTCCTAAGACTGGCTAAGTACCATGCTGATCCTATTCTTTACGGACCGATCCCCGAGTCAGGTGGGTATATTTGCCTCCAGTCCCCAGTACCCAGGGCTCTTTTGTGGGAGAAGTACAAAGGTACCTTTGTGGGACTGAAAGGGAGCCTGGATACAGCCGGCGCGGGGTCACCGGCTGGGGCCTGCTGAAATGTGCGACGCTCCCCGGGGTGAATGTCATCGCTGCTGCTGGGACATTCCTGCAGACTCCCAGGCGCGTCCCATTTCATTTATCGGGAGAAAAAACTCAAACCCGAACAGGCAAAGGACACCGTGACAATGGGAGATTTCCACAGCGCCGAAGTGATCCGGTACACAGCCATGACAGCTGTGCTCCCTCCGCCCAGATGAGCGGGGTCCGAGCGATCAGCGTGTTTGGGGGGACAAAGTGGGTGAAGACACAAACACAAAATGCTGTGGCATTGTTTTCAACCTTCCAGCAAATTCCGGTTAGTATTTGCCCACGGATTAGTGCTATTCAGAGTCGTGGAAGTGGGTGCCAAATGGCGTTGGCAGGGTTGGACCGGGGCGGTGCCAACAACAACACAAAGCTCAGGCTCTGGGAAACAGCGGACGAAATGCCAGCAAGCGTGAGAACGGGAGGTCATCGACAAGCCGTTTATCGGGCTCACACACGGGTGGGCACGGACATGGACACGTCCCCGGTAATCTCTGTGGGGGTGGGGGCGTATACCAATGCTGGGACATGCAGGAGGGAACGCCGTGCTGAAGACTGGCCAGGGGACCCAACCATCCATGAATGTAAGGACACCAAACCACCGAACGGCTAATAGACACTTGGCCCCCAAATAAATGAGTTTCCTCAGCAACCGGGAACAACTGAGGTGGACTGATGAGGCGGGAGAGAGCAGACAGGACAAGGCAGCGTGTTGGCCTGCCTGTCACATGTCACGCCTCTCGCCGATGTCAGCGTGAACCGGCCACCAATGGTGGGGAGGGCTGCCAACAGGATTCACACAGAGAGATGGGGCGTGGGGTCTTTCGTCAGTAAAACAGACGGGCGGGGGGGCAATCAGGAGAAGACCCCTGATATTAAACACAGCAGACAAAGAGACCACCGTCTGCCTCCGTGTGGGGCTGCTTGCCACTGTGGCCTGTTTGCCCAGCGCTGCCCGAGATATATGCATGTGAACCCCGCCCCCCCCCGCAAGCCCATAATAATGTGCCAAGGCTGCTTCAGTGCTGAACTGGGAATGCCAGAAATCTGGAGAAGATTAAGGAACCGTGGAAAAGGCTATCCGAATCCTGCTTTCACGGGTATTTTCCCGGAGATGGGGCAATGCAGGGACAGGGGTGTGTGACTGTACTGTCAAAATTCAGCGGGCGAATTTCACAGCAAAATGTCTCGCAGTTATAAAATATATTATATAAAATAGCTTTATTCATTTTCTTAGGAGTGCTTTAGGGCCTGGCCCACACCCCCCCCCCCCCCAGGACCGTGAGGCACTCCTCAAACCGGAGGAATCTCGTCTCTAATGGAGCGGGACAGCATGGCGAAAACCCCCCGCATTCCCTAAAAATTCCCCCTTGGAAACCTGCACAGCAATGTCAATCAATATTAATGAACCGTCTGATACGCTGCGCTACCAGTATCAGTGCTGCACAGGCAGGAATGTGACCAAATCCTCAGAGGGACAAAGGCGTGCACGAGTGCGAGCGGCAGGGAGAGATACGCTTATGGTTCCTATGAATATTAACTCTCCTTCTCATCTGCCTCTTGGTTACCATCCCGAGAGGCCCAATCCGCCCGCGAGCCATGAGCCCTCACTTTGAAATTATCACGGAGAGCAAATCCCCCCGCCTGAAATGTGACAGCGCAGCCGCACTTTCATAGGACGATTAAAAGCCCCAAGATGGGGGGTGAGGAATGAAAGCAGAACCGAGCGAGGGGACTGGCGAGGCTGGGCTGATGTTGGGGAAAGCGGGCCACACACACACTCCGGGAAGTGACCTCCGCAGAGAGCGACCAGAGGACAGACCACCTTCCGTGGACGGCAGGGGGTGACGCTAATAACTGTTTAGCAGCATCTCGAGTTTCAGGTTACTTTAAATTCTCTACATCCATGGCTACAAGAATGAATATCCATCTCCTCCACCCACTTACACCATACACAGTGGCCATGTGCCTATCCCAGCAGGCCGGAGCATCCAGCTCCACATAAACCAAGGGGAGGTAGGATTCGAACCCCCAGCTCCGAAGGTGCAAGACAACAGCAACACCCTGCAAGCAGTGGTGCCCCCCCACACCGGAATACCAGAGAGCTAACATTTAATTTTTTCGATTTTTGGTTTTAATATTCTTAATTCAACTGCAATATTTCAATATTTTATAAGTACAGTTTTCATTTTGCATAAAAGCTTTATTTTAGTTTTCATTTCCGTAAAAAAAAAAAAAAAAAAACTGTTTCTCGCCTGGTTTTTGGCTGTCAATAATACTTTCTCCATCACCTGCCTCCTGGGAAAACGACAGTGGGGGGGGGGGGGGGGGGGGAGCATACCCCGCGAGCCATGGGGGGGGGGGGATCGGGGGCCCCGGGGCCCGGCCGGGG
>JAODKC010000039.1:19362443-19392356 GCA_026777985.1 Mormyrops attenuatus | reverse complement strand
AAAACAAAAATTTGGCCAAAAAAACAAAAAAAAAGCAGTTTAAAAGAAGGAAAAATAAAACGAAGGGAAGCTTAACGCGACCGCACATTATGTAAATAATCAATCAAACAGGAAAGTGGAATGAAGGTTACGCAAGCTGTGAACCGAAAAACCATGGCTACTTCACACAGGTTTTCAAATGGATGCCATCTAGCCTACAAGCACGTTTTTGATTATGGGCACCTTAAACAAAAGCAAATGTAAATCCACAGCAGCTCGATAATTGCTGCAGGTTTTGTAGGTCTGTTGGGGTAAAAGAAGAGTGAAGGCTTTGGCTTATTGCATAAATCTGTTTGGGGCCTTCAGTGGGCCGGCGCCGCGTATTAATTCAGCATCTGCATCACACAAGGTGACAGCGGACGGTGTTTACGGTGCGACTGCGAGGCCGGCACGGTTCAGCCAAGAAACACACCAACCTGGCTGAGCTCTCTCTCTCTCTGCTTCTAAAAATGTAAACATGCACATGATGTCATGGAGTACAGAGGAGGATGGGGGTGGGGGGGGGGGTTGTCTGCTGTTGACCGGCAGCACCGACCTGAATGACAGCGGTGTGGTTCGCCGAGGAGAAGGCCGGAGGGTTGTCGTTGATGTCGGAAATGTCGATGTTGACCATCACCGTGGAGGACATAGCTGGTGACCCACTGTCCAGTGCTCTCACGGTGAGGGAGTAGCCAGACACCTTTGAGAAAAAACAGCAAGACACATCCAAACCAGAGGCCAAAAGTACAATGGTCTGACAGACGTTAAGAGTCTTGTAATCCCCTGAAGAGGCACAGAACTCCTGTGAATCAATTAGCATGGATTCCAGCACTGCTGACTAATATCAGCCTAGTGTAGTGGCCTCCGGGGATATTTTGCCCCGCTTGCTGATGTCATGCACTTACAAGGGAATTAAGGAACATCAATCTCTCACTTTTAATTGCAGTGGCTGGGCAAACAAAAAAACACGCCAAGCAAAGCACCATGCTTTGGTTCAAGGCGAATGATCCAAATTAGCCACACGAGGCACATATAATTAGCCACGTGCATCATGACAGAAATGAGTGTTTGTTCACATAACGAGCAAATACACTGCTGCTATCAGTGACACAGACACAATGTCCTGCAGTTTGCTTGCATTTCTTTGAGAATTACATATAAAACTGTGAATGACAGACTTCCATAAAATGTAAAAATACAAACACAGATTTCACAGAAATCCCACATAAGATGACTAAGGGTTTTTCACACCTGCACTGTTTGGCCCATTTTCCCCCTGGGCGAGATTTGTCTGGGCAGGTGTGAACAGTAATTGCGCTTGGGTGCAGACCTAAACAACCACACCAAGACCCTTTAGAGGAGACGGTCTCAGTCCAGTCCCAAACAAACTCTGGGGTAGTTTGTTAGTTCTGGGAACGTGATCTGACCTAAATCCGACCCAACTGCCAGGTGCACTCCACCAGTTTGAGCTTAACAGCTCAATATTATCTCCCCTCTTCTGCTCTGTTGTCAGCACGTCGTCTTTGCCAAGTCTGAAGCAGTGCAGCATTTTCAGGACGTGCCCTCGAAATGAATTCTGCATTATGCTGGTGCCACTCCTCACTCAGACTCAGAGTCTATCTCACAGATACCACTCCTCACTCAGATTCTGAGTCTATCCCACAAATACCACTCCTCTTTCAGACTGTCAGTCTATCCCTCAGATACCGCTCATCACTAAGACTCTGAGTCTATCCCACAGATACCACTCCTCACTCGGACTCAGAGTCTATCCCACAAAAACTAGTATCAGCTGTGGGCGTGTGGAAAGGGTCGGCACTCTTACCATCTCCCTGTCCAGCTCCTTGTTGACCTTCATCAGGCCCGTGATTGGATCGATGAAGAACTGGTTTTCCCTGTCCCCACTTATGATGGAGAAAAGAATCTGTCCATTCACCTGACTGTCCAAATCTTCTGCCATCACCTACGATACCAGTGACAAGCAGCAAAAGGGGACAGGGATTTTATTAGTGGAAAGCCCAGTTTTGGTCATTTTTAATAAAAATTAAGCAATAACATGAAGACTTTGAAGTTACTGTTTATATTTATTCATTAATTATCAAATACAATAAATAACCAGTTAGCGGATGCTGCTAATATACCTCTTTGTACGGTTGAACCATTTTACTGGAGCACTTCAGCTTAGGATTTACAATATGCCCCCCAGTACTTGAGCCAACAAGCTTCAGGTTAAAATTCCAGCTCTTTAGCTGCTATACCATGTGCTACAGCAATACCTTGACAACAGACTCTCCAATGGTGGCATCCTCGCTGATGATGGCAGTGTAGACGTCCCGGCTGAAAATCGGTGCGTTGTCGTTCACATCCGTCAGGTTGATGTTCACCGTGGTGATAGCACTGAGGGGTGGAGTCCCCCCATCTCGGGCCTCCACTGTGAGGAAGTAGTCCTTACACGTCTCAAAGTCCAGGGCCTTGGAGACCATAATGACTCCTGTGTGGCAAGAAGTCATCAGAGATTCCACATTCAGAACAGAGGTCATTCATTAATCTTTCAAAGTTTTGTAATGAATAATTTAGCCAAAGTTCAAAAGTGACAGCAAAGAGATTTGGATAAATAGTCACCTGACAGAGCAACAAGTTGGAATCTGCCCCAGCTATGCATGTTCTCCCTGTGATTGTGAGGGTTTTTTTCTTAAAGACTTTTTAATTATTTAAAATGCTAAACTGCCCTTTGTTAATGTGTCTTCATTTGTGAATACTGTTGTAGGAATGATCCCTGAAGGACTGGTGTTCCATTCAGAATGTACCCATTCTATACCCTCCTATACTCTATACTCCGCTGAGCCAAATGGCAGACACAATGGCCACACACTCGTTAATAATGTCCAGAAACCGTAGTGGAAGCGGGTGCCTGCCACACTCACCTGTCACCGGGTCGATGTGAAACTTCCCATGCTCATTTCCCGAGCGGATGCTGTAGTGTATCTCTGCGTTGGTGCCGATGTCCATGCTGGCGGCGTAGATGCGTAGCACCTCTGTCCCCAGGAGCACATCCTCGGGGATGGTGGCCAGGTAGTCACGGCGCTCGAACACGGGCGGGTTGTCGTTGACATCCAGCACGATGACGGTGACGTTGGCAAGCGAGGATAGCCGGACCCCCTCGCCCTGGTCTGAGGCGCGTACAGTGATGTTGTGCGATGACTGTAGCTCTCGGTCCAAGGGCTTCTCCAGGACCACAATCCCTGAGGTCTTGTCGATGGAGAAGAACCCGTTTGCTGAGTCCACCAGGGAATACACAACCTTGCGGTTGACACCTGGAAGACAGAGGTTACCATAAGCAATTAAGAGCTAAGGAATCACAGCTGTTTCCCCATGAAAGAGCCGTCCAATTTACCATTTATATTCAATTCTTACAAATTTATCTGCTCACATGTACAGCACAAATGTACAAACAACTGTTTACTCCCTAAATACATGTAAATTCAGTACAATTAAGAGCAGATTGAACAGAATCTGCAAATGGATTTTTATTCAAAGTGAAACAAAGTGATGGGTCTTCTTATGCCATTCAGATTGCTGTCACAGTTTCTTTGCCAAATTAGGCCTTTAAAATGGAGATCCAGTATGTTTTTTACATTATTCCTTTCATCTCCTGGACTTTGCAAGCCGGCAAGTTGGGCTGTGAGTGTCACTGCACTTTTAAAACCGCACTCTGATCTTGAATGCTTGAAGGATCCCCACCCCCGTTAAAAGCACAAGAACCAGAAAGCGGCGCAGTGCCACACAGCTGAAATATCTCAGCAAGTTACAGATGCTAATGGGACAATGGAACTTCATGCCATTTGGCAACAATCCCAGGCCATCACAGCGAGATCGACGCTTCCCCCGTTCTGCCTTGAAACCTTGGCTCTCCTGTAAGTGGTGGCTTCCTAGCTTCCTATCCATCAAAGGGGGCTTAATTAACCAACATGTCAGTTGCTGGTAAACCTGCAATATCTGGATATGGACACAGCCAATCAGAGATGGCGGCTCTACTCGAGCTCCCCGTTACACACCTTCGTCCGGGTCGATGGCCTGCAGCCGTGTAAGGAGGGCTTTGGTGGCTGTGTCCTCGTAGATGCTGGCCGTGTACCACTGGGAGGAGAACGCTGGCGGATTGTCGTTCACATCCAGGAGCTCCAGGGCAATCTCCATCTGGCAGAAGAGCCCGCCCCCATCGGTTGCCCGGCCAATAAGCTTATACCTGGGGGTCTGCTCACGGTCCAAGGTGGAGGCCGTCTTGAGTTCACCTAGCAGGTTGCAAGATCAGTCAAAGCACAGGACAGTTACAAGCTGTACATGCTGTCTCAGACAGACAGACAGACACACATGTACACACAGGCACACACACACACCAACAAACAGATCCTCTACTGCTGTCATTCCAGTTACACAGAGGCATCTTTAGTATGCACATGGCACCAATGGCCACTGATGGTCAGGTTGCGCAACCCCTCATTAACCTTTGAAGAACAGTGGGCAGTAAGACTGGGGGTCTAGCTGCCCCGATGCAGCTCTGTGCAGGGACTTGCTTCCGTCACTATGCAAACTGCACACAGACTCTTTCACATCATATTTATAACTATGGTATTACCGTAATACAGCTCTATTACTATAGTGATAAGGAAGACCTTTGGGGTCACATACAAATTAATAAGCAGTACACTGTCAGAAAGACCTCCAGCAAATACTTGCTGAGTCTAATTCCCTCCGAACTCGTAAACGAGGCGGGCGGACCTGCCCTTCAGAACCCAATTTAGAAAGTCTTTTTCAATGTAGGGCATGTCAAACTGAAAACAGCCGTAACCAAAAACCTCGCTTAAAAAACATGCTGCGAAAATGCTATTCCCACCACTAATATTTCTTTTATATTTTATAGGGAGCAGCCTCACAACAGTAGGTCTCATATCTGTGTAAACATGGCCATTAGGAT
This sequence comes from Mormyrops attenuatus, assembly GCA_026777985.1. Taxonomy (NCBI): domain Eukaryota; kingdom Metazoa; phylum Chordata; class Actinopteri; order Osteoglossiformes; family Mormyridae; genus Mormyrops; species Mormyrops attenuatus. The sequence continues at coordinate 19,387,366 of JAODKC010000039.1, read as the reverse complement.
GCAGTCTGCATTAAAGAATCAGATCCAGTACTAATGGTAAAGCAGTGAAATGGCTCACTTTGTAATGTAGTTATATTACATTATAGTGAGGATTTTAGTTTGTATAACGAGCAAAGCACATTCATAAAACATACAGCAGACTGGCAATAAAGGCCCCCTAAAATGGACAGTTTTCAACATTTTTTGTGAATTATGGTGTTCCACAGGGTACTGCCCTTGGGCAATCTCGATTAGTAATATATTCACACATACCAGTGTCTTCATCCATGTAGAAGTCTTCAACACCAAGGCCAGAGAGAGAGTACTGAATCTCTGCATTGGACCCTATATCTGCATCCGTCGCTCCTACTGTCAAAATAACTTTGTTGTTGGGAGCATCTTCAGGGAATGAGGCAGAATATAGAGCCTGGCAAGAAAACATCAACAAAATAAAAACTTGTTGGTGTGTTTAGAGTGAATTGGGAGTGAATCAGGATTGAGTAATAGGCTTGTAGGGTTTAAATGTCCACCGCTGACCTGGTTGCAAACAGGGGTGTTGTCGTTGGTGTCCGTCACGGTGACCTCGACGACCGCCATGGTGACAAAAAGCCCGTCACTGGCAGTGACGTTCAGCAAGTACAGGTCCTGGGCTTCCCTGTCAAGGGGCCTCTTCACGTACATCTTCCACTCGCCCTGCACCAGCCCCAGTGCAAACTCTCCTTTCGGGTTTCCCCCTGCGTGAAGAACAGCCGAGAAACAGTTGGCAGAGAGGTCTACTTACACACACACACACACACACACACACACACACACACATTTCTATATCAGTCCTCCTATTAGCATTCATGACTCACCTTGACACCAGGATTCCTAACCCTATTCCAAAAACTCAGTTTATCACCTTTTTTTTGAAGCAAATGCTTAAAAACATCCCCAAAATGTTACTGTGTTTGTGCTGGAGGTCACTTTAAAAACCTGTACACAGGGGAACAGCTAACGCTATACATATATCCAGATATGAGACACTCATTTTGATGATGTTAAACGCTCTACTGTTCTTCATAAACATGGACCACAGGAAACGGAAATCTCACAGCGCCCCCTGCCTGGTGATCCAGCACCATGGTGATAAAGAACATTCGAGATCTGACAGCAACTTCATGACCTTCCGTTTGGTCTCACAGCGCCTCCGCACAGTGAAATATTATAATCCCAGTTTTATTTGGACGTCACATTTAAATTAAAAGCCAAGCCATCAATTACGGTCATTCACATAATGAACCCAGTGATTTACCACCTGCGATAAAATCACTCAACTCTGCGGTGTTCCTCGGCAATTAGCTGCTGCCGCTTATCCTCTCTCCTTCCCATAATAACGGCACTGTCAACACCTGGCTCGGCCCACACGAGTGAGCGAAGGAGGCAGGTATGCTTGGGTCCGCTCATACCGTGGCTCAGCAGAATGGCATGCTGGGTAATGGCTGAAGCCTGTCCTGCCACATATGAGCCAACCGTGTCTGAACACTGGCTTTTTCCCGGGAGGGATGGTTAGATAAACCTCCCAGCTACTTAAAAAAAAACAAAAACAAAGGTTCAGGTTACACCTGCGAGAGAATCGCTGCAGGGTAACAGGCTCTGCTGGTTACTTCAGCGCAGTCAGACGAGCTCAGGAACACAACAGCTGCTGTGTGATGTAAACCCCAAAGCTAACAGCAGAACTCGGACTCACAGGGGATGCCTCTCTCTCTTTTGTTTTTTCATGAGAAGGTGCTCAAGCCAGGAATGGGCAATTCCTTCCAGACTTTTCCTCTTCTTTTGCCCTGGTCTGGGCTGCACAGTAATTACTGCGGCCCCCAGCTGTTTCCATTTTCGTGTACCTGTCATCCTTAAGACCCCCCAACTTGGGACACCTGCAATCACCCCCTTGCAGACTCTGCCTTATTTTACCAGCTTTCCTGCCAGATGATAAAGCTTCTGAAAGGAGCCTCCGCAGACCATGCCTCTGGAGCAGAGTTAATTAAAAAAATCATTAAACGTGAGAGGTCACCTCTGTTACTGCCTTCCAGTCTGCCTCCAGCATAGGGCTGGGAAATTTCGTCTTGTAACTATTTTCGGGTCCATACTGTTAGGGGGACACCAGAAAAGAAGCTGAAAATGTTGACTTCCATCCGAGCGATTACAGCTGCAAACGGGCCCTATTATGCAGGACAGCTTCGTGGGGATGGCTTCCGGAGCACTGTAATTTAAGTGTGTTTAAAGAACCCCAACACCCTCCACATGCTGAAGCGATTTCACGTAATTGAGCAGGTTGTCGAAGCAGGGCGGGCACGGCGTCCTCCCACTGGGCTGCGATTCGCCAAGGGCCGATTCACCGGGACAATTTCATTACCCGCAGACTGCCCTGGCGAGAGATTACGAGCCGTGCAGACTTGGCGAGCACCTGCATGTGTCCCCGGGGAAACCGCTAGCGACTCGGAGCTGGGATCCGACATGTCAGACGCAGACACCGGGATCTCGTTCTAGTAAAAGACGGGTCGCCACAGAGATAAGCACCCGCAATTAAGCGTGAAGGAAACATGGGAGGGGGACGGGCCACCGCTGACACTTAATGCCTCCACCATACTCTGTCCCCTGGGCTAGACGACAGGTGGCAGAGTCAGCAAGGGCTGGGGACAGTCTCGCCTCAGGCATCCAATGGATACAGGGGCTGTCGGCCCCGCAATCAGGGACACAGAGGCTGAAGGCGGCAAATGGCAGACAAACACTCAGTTTTGCTGGGTGACATTTAAGCCGGTCCCTGTCCTCTGATTCAAAGAGGGCTGTCAACACCTGCGAGTCGTTCTCTCGTTTCTCTGAGCCTCGGGGTTCTGTCTGCCAGTGATGGATGTGGGAGCGGCGGGGTGGGGGTCAGGAATCACCACGTGACTCAAGGAGGTAAACTCAGCTTTGAAAATCGTTGCTTGTCCGTCGCATTTCCCCACAGAGTGACAGAGAACGTGGTATCAGGTTACACACCGACAGAGGCACGGGATGCACCACAGAGGGAGGGGGCTAAGCAGAAGGGGAAAAGTTGCCGTGTGGCATTGGCTTTGAGATACGGGGCTTAACGGAGACAAGGGGGGAGGCAATGATGCAGAGAAGCCATCAGACGGTTAGGCTATAGGCCTCAGAAGAGTCAGGGGCCTGCTTTAGGAAAGGGGGCTTAGCAGCGAATCAGTTAGGAAAATGCCAGCCTTCCTTTCAGTTGCTCGGATTACACCAGGGCCCCCCTCTGCCCCAACACCCCCCATATCACACGAGTGGGGCAGCCTGGCAGTGATCCGCAAACCTGTCACAGGTGGGCCACCCGCGCCCAGCCCGTCGTGGCATTAAACTCCTTATGGTGTCAGCTTTCGTTTAACACCCAGGTGCTGCTGCTGGCACATGATGGATTAGGCAGGGGGGGTGGGTACGCATCCCACGTGTCGCTGTCACGCAGCTGTGGGGGAACAGCCTCACATTTCTAGCCATTTCTACTTTAACATCATTTTCTCTTGGCAGAGGGAACAGAGACTAGCCGGTGATGGTATCGTCACCCAGGGAAATCAGCGGCGGCTTATAAACCGCCACGCACCACGACGATTCGTCCGCCCCCCCATGCACAGCTCCATACAGCTCAGATTCTTCAGCCCGGCTTCATTTTATGCAACGCAAATCAGCTGGTGCTTAATATGCATTTATTTATGTGCCTGCAAACAAACAGAGCGGATCTAAAAAGATTCCGATGGCAGCAGGAAGATCCTGGGCCTCCCGTCTCGGGCTGCACTACATCCACAGGCCCTGAATAATTAATGGGCGCTTCACTGTGCTTGTTTTCATTGTTTATCAATATTTTATGTCACCTTGAGCACAGAAAACCACAGCCGCCTCAAACAAAGGGTCTGAATCCTTTTAATTTGCTACCTGGCAATTAATACTTGTCTGATTTTGTTTTTGTATAGAGATGCTATAAACACCGGCGGTGGGTAAATCAGAGCTGCTGACTGTTACTCACATTTAGCTTCACCTAGGAGGTCAGGAGGGAACAGATTTCAGGTCACTGAGTATCCGGTGACACATTCGTTCTTCCAGTGAGAGCCGTGCTGAAGAAGCTCAGAGTGGCATGGTTTGTGGCCATAAATGTGTATAATAATGATATTGTATCAATAGAATATAACTGGCCATTTTCACCAACGAAACAAGAATTAATCAGACATTCATCAACATGCGATGGATGTTTCTTATTTGGGGTTTTCCCCCTGTTCCATTGCCCCTTGTGAGGGCAACATCTCCTCCTGTCCCTTATCTCCCAGTTCTGCAGACACAAGCTAGTTTACAAATAGCCCACTGGCCATCCATCAAACAAGCCCTTATCAGAATGCGTTTCTGTCAAAAATCTGTTCAGTCACTTCATGAGTTCTGTAGATTTCTTGAAGATTTCCAGCTTGTGCTCATTTGATAATTTCCCTGTATTTCAATCAAGAATAGCACAAACAAAAGCCTCCCCAAACAGTCCATTAGCATATTCAGATGTTTATGACACGTTTTGGCAGCAAGCCAGCTAGTATCTCTCTCCCCAAACTTGCTGTCAAAACACAGGGCCGCCAGGCTCTAAATAATACAGACTTAGATGAGCCATAAATCTCTGCCCGGTTAAGGCAGCCCTAATCAACAGACTGACGAACAGGCGATAGTGACAGACTAGCCGAACAGTAACAATGGGGGGCTACCCGGCCTGTACTGAAGTCCTTCTTAAAGAGCTGGGACCTTCTTCCTTCAAGAGATCAAGGAAGTTGCCCATCAGAACACTCCTCTTTTGATAGCCAAGTTTTCATTATGTGAACAGTTCCGGCGCATTCCATTGACTAGAAGTAATGATGTTTTCTGTGGCTAATGGATCAAAAAAACTGATGCTGTGCAGGACACGCTTTCATTTCCTCTGCAGTGACCGACAGCCCTTAATTTTCTATGCATTCATCAAATCCGTAATTCTCAGCTTTTTCCGTTCGGGTGGCTGGAGAATTTATGACCCCCGGCTCATTGGTTGTGTGTCCAATATTTGGCTGAGTCAGGATCCACCTTGCCTGCTACGTGATTTATGTGGCAAACAAATGGTATAACTTCATGAAGATTATTTATAAAAAGCTGCAGGGGAAAAACACACATCTCTCCTGACAGATTTCATGAAATTCAGAGTATCAGTTAGTGTTTTAGACAGTTTCTGAAAATATTCACGGTCTACACTGCCAAAGCTCACACTCTGTGGTTTTATTAAATGCCAAAGTTGTTAAATTTTTAAAAAGTGCTTATGTTGCATGATAAGAAATGTCAGCAAAACTTTATGACCACATTACTTTACATGCAGCCATTAATTATTAATCAGTCCTTGTCCTTAATTTCACTGTTAGTAAATGCTTTCATTCCATTAGCATGTTGTTTATCTATTGGTCTGCTACCACCCGGGTCCTAAGGGACCCCTTGACATCTCGCTATGGATGTGCACATGCAACAAGCACCCAACAGCACATCCTGGCCGAGGAGAGACAACGGTTAGGTCATCACACAGGATCAAAGGACCAACCCACTGGTCCAAGTCAGAAGTACATCTGCCATGTGAAAACTGGTCCAAATTTTAGGTTGGACCAGTTATATGGGTCAATTTGACCCCAAACCTCTAACTTGATACTTACAATACAGGGCTAAGAGAACAAAGGTATAACCTATCACGTGTCAATTCACATAAAGAAAAAAACTCAAAAGATCAAAATCAACATTGTAGCTGGTCACTCAAAAAGATCTGTATTGGATTTTTTAAATACTTATCTCCACTGAAGGGTTTCTGATGGATAAATCAATAATGTGTTATTGAAGCTTTAAAAACATTTATTTCTACTTGTTCTACCTCTGGGCCAAAGCACAGCAGAATATTTTCATTATCTTTGTGATGAAGAAGATGGACCCAATCATCTCCTACCTGTGATGTGATAGCTGACTTGACGGTTGATGTCAGAGCTGTCATTGTCTCGTGTGTGCAACACGGCCACCACCTCGCCCGGGGGGTCGCTCTCCCTCACCACTCCTCTGTAGTAGTCCTCCACAAAACTGGGTGGATTGTCGTTGACATCTGTGATGACCACGGACACCGTGGTGGTGGAGGATAGGGAGATCGTCTCACCGAGATCTGAAGCGACCACAGCAAAGCTGTACGACGGGTGCATCTCGTGGTCCAGTTCTTTGAGGGTGGAGATCCAGCCCGTGTTGCTGTCGATGCTGAAAGTATTTTGTTGTAATTCCACATTTGGTGTGGGTGCCAAACTGTACGTAACCTGTCCATTAGCACCCCAATCGGGGTCCAAGGCACGGACTTGTATTACTCTTGTACCAATAGGTATCCCTTCCATGACTGTTGCCTCGTAGGAATTTGATTCAAAAGAAGGTTTGTTATCATTGAGGTCTAGGACTTTCACCTCAACATCTACTGTGGAGACAGAGTCCATCCTGGCTTGCTTCATAGTAGCCGAGACCTTAAAGTGAAAGGCGTCGAGGACCTCATGATCCAGGGGCTTGTCCAGTTTGATGAGCCCTGTCTCCTTTTCCACCACAAAGATGCCATCCAGGTTGTTTTCCCTCATCTCACCGCTCACGATACTAAAGATGGCACTGTGGCCCGGAGTCAGGTGGACCGAGCCTAGTGCTGCCCCAATGGGAGTATCCTCAGGGACGGTGAAAGAGTACTGGGGTTGGGTGAAAGCTGGGATTGGGTTCTCTGGGGACAACACATGGATGTACACTGACACCAAGGAATGCTTAATAGGGATACCGCCATCAACGGCCTTCACAAAAAAGGACAGGATGGAGTTTTTCAGGTGGTTGAAGCTGCCCTTTGTAACCATCCAGCCATTGTCTGGATCGATCTCTAGGATGTCCACCACAGGGACGTGGGCCTCACTATAAAGGGAGTAGGTAATCTTGGCATTGGCTCCGTCATCTGAGTCATAGGCCTGGATCTGCGTGACTAAGAAACCCTCACCTACATCTGATTTTACACTGGCCCGATACTCGACAGCACGGAATTTGGGAGCATTGTCATTCTCATCCACCAGAATCACCCTAATGGTGCAATAGGAGGCCCGTCCACCACCATCGAGGGCCATAACAGTCAGGACAATGTCCTTATTTGCAGGGTCCTCACGATCCAGCTTCTCTAAAGTTGTTATCTGACCATTGTTGTCAATGCTGAACTGGTCCTTAGCCAGGTCATTTATAAAGGAGTATGTCACTTGTCCAAATGGTCCTGAGTCCATATCTGTGGCTTTCACCTGAGTAACTCTGGAGCCAACAGCAGCATTTTCTCGGACTTCTGCAACATATACATTTTGGCTAAAGACTGGGCTATAGAGATTGGCACCCAAAACTCTGATGTGGACCTGAGCAGTACTGGTGAACACGCCATCTGAAACAGAAACGTTTAGACTGTAAACAGGATCCATCCTCGGCTTGCGGTGGTTGGACAGGGTAATGATTCCTGTTTTGCTATCCATGGCAAAGCTCATCCTCTCATTGCCAGACAGGATACTGTACTCCAGCTTATCCAGATCAGATCTGTCTGCATCAGATGCCTGTACACAGGTTACAAAGTGCCCTTTTGGTGCAAGTTCACTCATATACGACTCATAGAGCAGCTGGTTAAATGCAGGAGGGTTGTCATTCATATCATTCACGACAACAGTAACAGCCACCTCACTACTTAAAGCTGGGAAACCATTATCTGTTGCTCTAACAATGAAGTTGTACTCCTGGATCAGTTCATGGTCGAGTAGACGGGCTGTCAGAATGAGTCCACTGCTACTGTCAATGTGGAAATGGTCTGTGCTGTTGTACATTTTGGAGAAAATCTGATATCGTACAATATTGTTCTTATCTGAATCCTTGTCCTTTGCCACGACCTGAAGAACTGGAGTCCCGATCATGGATGTTTCGGACAGAGTTGCTTTGTAAAACATCTTTTCAAACATGGGAGGGTTATCATTCACATCTACAATGGTTATGTCAACGTCAACCTCTGCTCTGGCTCCTGTTAGATAGTCTGTTGCTCTCACAATCAATCTAAACATGGGACTAATTTCATAGTCTAGTGAGTTAATAACACTGATAATGCCAGTGTCAAACCCAATACTAAACTGAGACCTGGGATCCCCATCCACAATGGTGTATATAATAGCTTGACCTTCGGGGCTGGTGGCATTTATACCGAGAACTGGAGTGTGCACTGCAACATCCTCATTGACCGAAATTGCATAGAATGACTTGTCAAAGACGGGCATGGCTTTGTTTACTACGGTGATTGGAAATTCCACCATGGTAGAGAGAGGAGGATGGCCACCATCTCTGGCATACACAAGTACTTTATACTCTACATTTGACAAATCTGATTCAAAGGCTTTTTTCAGGCGGAGGTCACCATTGAGTCTGTTAATCTCAAAGTGCCCATAATCATCCTTTAAAAAGTAGGACACTTCACCATTGATTCCTTTGTCCCGATCCACAGCTGTGACTCGAAATATCGGGGACCCAGGTTCAGCTTCTACCTGTACGGCTGCATAGTATGGGAGACTGACGAACACTGGGGCATTGTCGTTGATGTCCTCCACTTGTACCTTCACCACTACCCTCGCCACCCTCAGGTGGTCGTGCTCTCGGCTCGCCTCAACGACCAACTCATAGAACTCTTGTTCTTCCCGGTCAAATGAAACTCCAGTTGTCTCTATGACACCAGAGGTGGATTTAATTTTGAACTTAGTCCCAGCATTTAGGAGACTGTATTTCAGGGGCTCGTTGAGGCGGTGTCCCACTGCATTGACCACAGCCACTGTAGTGATGTTAGTGATATTCTCCTGGATGGAAGTGGAGTACAGACTGTGTGTAAAAAACAGACCACTGTCCATGGCCTCTTTGACTAGCACAGTGACCAGTGCCGTGCTGGAGAATTTACCATCAGAGACCTTAACGTTGAATCTAAAGCGGTCTTTGGAGAAATTGTTGTTCTTCACAGTCAGAATACCACTAACAGGTTCAATGGAAAAATGCTCTAAGTTCCCATCTGCAAGTGTGTAGGTCAATTCCGCAGGAACATTAAGGTCAGGATCTGTGGCTTTAACCTTTAATACCTCCACGCCAACATATGTGGGAAGCAGCAAGACGGTTTCATATGAATCCTGGGAAAATCGAGGAGGGGAATCATTAGTGTCAATCACCTGGATGGTGACCTCTGTGGGGCTTTCGGCAGTTAGCTGGGGCTTTCCACTATCTCTCACGTGCACGTGGAATCTGAAATGAGCAATCGTTTCATGATCCAAGTTGGCAATGGTTCTTATAGATCCTGTGCTTGAGTCTACGGTGAAAAATTTCTTTGCTGTGTCCTCCACAATCTGGTAGACCAAGAGAGCGTTCTGATTTCTGTCAGCATCCGTGGCTTTTATGACTAATGGGCTGTTGTCAGTGCTCAGGACTACAGTGTTTATGGGTGCCTCCTCGCTGATGCTGCCCGCATACTGCAGCTGCTGAAAGATCGGGGGGTTGTCGTTCTCATCGACCACCTGAATGTTGATGGTGACGTTCGAGGCCATCCCCGCCATGTTGGAGGCTTGTAGGATTAAGGCATATGATGCAGTGTTTTCATAGTCAAGGGGCTTCTGGGTGGTTATGACTCCAGTATACTGATTGATCCTGAACCTCCTCTCTGTGTTGCCAAGCTTAATGTCATAAATCAGGGTGGACTGACTCATGGCATTGACTGTCATGATAGATGTGCCGATGGGTGTATTCTCGTTGACCTCTGCCTGGTACTCCTTCTGCAGGAACTTGGGGCCTGCATTGTTGGACAGGGTGACGGTGATGCGCACCATGGTAGTCGTACTTAAGGGTGGCAAGCCGTTGTCCGTCACTCGGACTGTGATGACATAGTGGCCGATGGCTGTGATGTCCAACTCTCGGGCGATGGAGATAATTCCTAAGACTGGCTCAATCTGAAAGGTGTTGGCCGTATTTCCTGTAGAGGACAAAAATATAGCCATTTTTAAAAGAAGAGAAAGCATAAAACTTGTTGGCAACACCTATTTTGCACAAATCTAGCAAAGAATCTAAAAACTCTCTGATTGGTTTATGAGGAGGTATTAGGAAGAATAAGGAAGTCTTAGGACCGGTACCCTGTACTCACCTGCCTCGATGGCATAGTGGAGCTCTGCGTTGTCCCCCTTGTCCTTATCTAACGCGGTCACCTGAAGGACGGCAGAGCCCACTGCCGCAGATTCGTACACGGACCCCTCATACAGGGCACTGGTGAAGTACGGGACATGGTCGTTAGCGTCCTCGACATCGACCAGGACCCGCGCTAGGTTCCTACGGTAGGGGAACTCCTGGTCTTTTACCTGAGCAAGGGAATGGGGGGAGAGGGGGGAGAAAAAAAATAAGGTTATACATAGGGAAGAAAAAACAAACTACATTGTTAGTATTCTAGTAGGCTAGGAGCCTAAAAAGACTGATATTTATATCCCATATGACATCTCTAATAATTGTTTTATGAAATGGTATTCCAAAAGAAGGTATAATGGAAAAAATAAAATTATTGCTGCATAATGTGAGAAGCTTGCACAACAGTAGCACATTAGCATAATGACTCGGGCAGAGGGCTAGATGCTTACTTAATATATGAGTATGTGAGGAAACCTATTGGTATCTGAAACACATCCCAGTGGGAGATGTTTCATAATACTGTCATAAACATCTGTGTTTTAAACACTTCCAGTATATTATCCCTAACCCTAGCACAGCATATAAAATATCATTGGACAAACAATGACTGGGCCAAGTAATTTCATAACTTCATAATACAGCGTCCCCTACATAAACCCAAACAGTTTCCAAAGCATATTTGAACAAAAACTGCACATTCAGTTATTTGCAGACAAAGCAGCCGGTGCTTACTGTTACAAACCCAATTACAGGAGGGGGCGAGTCAAACCTATTTGCGCAGCCACCGTTAATGGGTAATTGTTTTCGCATTCTTTGTAAAGCCCGTAACAGCCAATGGCTCACAGAGAATGACCAAATTCGACTTCTTTTAAAAATGAGATGATAATCAAAGGTAAATTTAAGCAGTTTGTTTAAACTCTTCAGCCATAATATGGCCTTGAAGTCAAAACCCTTCTTAAGGGACAAAAATTTCAAACCATGTGTGTAATGATATTTCAATAATGTGAGTCTAAACAAACAGACGGATATCAAAATGAGCAAGATGCTATATGGGAACGCCACTTATCCAATGAACAAAGGGTACCACTGAAGTCTACCTGAAAATACGAGGCTGAATTCATGGCCTATGATTGATCAATAAAATGGAAAAGGAGGATATTGTGACCGCCAGGGATGAGGCCACACCCCCACCACTGACCATGACAGTGAGGATGTGCTGGGACTGAGCCTCGTGGTCCAGCCTCTCAGCAGTGTAGATGGTTCCGGTGGACGGATCCATCCTGAACTTGCGCATGCTGGTGGGGTCAATGGTGCTATGGATGGAGTAGGTCAGCCTGTGCTTCTCGTCTCGGTCCGTGGCCAGAACCTGGGCCACCTCTGTGTCGGCTGGGGTGTCCTCAGAGATGGACACATCGTAGGTGGGCTGGGAGAACACGGGCCCGTTGTCGTTGTTGTCCATCACTGTGATGTATACCTTGGGGGGGGAGGGACAACCAGGAAGTGAATACCTGTCTGGGGGAAAAATGTCTTTCCAGAGACAGGAAAGAAGGTGCTTTGTGGAGGCATCTGCTGGTCTGCTGCCATTCACACGTTCCGCGGAATGTGCCGGCAAACGACTGTGTGGGCGGATGCTTCGGAGTCATTTCCACTGCAAGCATATCGCTGACGGGCTTTTCTTGTAAGTGAGCTACTTTTCTGGAAATGGTTCCTTTCCGTACGTGAATACACACGCAAATAAACCCAGAATACGGACAGAAATTAAGCAGCTTCTTCATCAGAAGGACCCGTTACATAACGAAAGGCACATGCTGGGCCTAAATCTAAATTTAAGGACACTAACAGCGGTCGCCTTCCGCTTTTAAAAACTTCCAATTTCAAACAATAGCGACACGCGGCGCCACCATCTGCAGGCGCTCCGACGCTGACCTGGAGGCCGTGCGAGCCTCGGTGCGCTGGCACGCCGCCCGCTGGCTGCACTCAGGCCGCGGTTAAACGGAGGTCTCCACCGCTCTCCCACCGAGCCACTTGTGTCCGCAGACAATAGAGGGGCAGTGCCGTTGTTTTGGGCCAAACGTGGTGAGATAATTAATCAAGATTTCCCATCTCACACCCAAAATAAACCACACAGCTCTGCTCGGAACCAGCTCGGGCGTCGTTAAGGTCCACAAGCGGGGGCCACAGTCCCTCAGCGTGAACATGCGTGTGACAGTTGTGTCCGCCAGAGCAGCCGTGGGTGTTTCTGGGTAAACGCGGTGCCAGCGGCTTTATGAAGACTGTACACATCGAAGGACAGAATACAAAAGCCCCCACCAGTCTGTCGTTGACAGCCAACTGGGGACACGATGTCAGGAAGGGCAAGTTTGACATTCCCCCCTAATCAAAGGTGATGGACATTCAGTCACTGGAAAATGTCAGGATATACATCACAAATCATTCCTGTCAAAACACTCCTTGGTAAGGGCTCACACTGCCGCAAACTGGTGCAGTTCCCATCGGTGATATTCACTTAAAATAGAAGCCTTAATTTAACTGATAAGCGTGTATTTTTAAGAATAAAGAAAAACAGTCATGCAGTACAATTAACATGCCTTTATTAGTAACAGCCCCTGCAATGGCAGACCAACGGGCTGAGTTAATTATGGCACGCTCCCTCGCTCGTACGGGTAAGCCTAGACAGCGGGAGCGGTAATTAGTCCGGTGTCGTGGAGTGCCGTCTCAGTGATGGTGAACAGAAGATCTTGGCTTCAATTGCCGTTCATCATTTTTCGGATTTGTTACCAATATCTGGCCAGGCTTCCATAGTGGGAAGTAGGGTAGTTGAAAAGAGGGAGAAACAGAAGGATCTGATGCCCAGGTAAGGCGGAAAAAAGGAGGAGAAATGGAGAAGAGGAAGGAATTCTCCAGCCAGTGCGGTTGACTGCTGGGCTCCTCTCCAGTGCTACTGGAGCACACACTGACGATGGCCGAGGCTGCATGTGAAACATTGCTGAAATATTTACGCCCACCTCAGGCCAGAGAGGGAAGTTAGATAAATTACTGAAAACTCCGGAAAGCGGAGTGCGTCACCCAACCCCTCAAAGTCAGGCTGGCCAACTCAGCAAACTCCAAGCACAGTCTGTTAGGGAGGGTCTTTCATAAACCCTCTGGTTTGGAAGACAAGACAACAAAGAAATCACTCTCGTCTGAGTAGCTCAGTGTTGGACAAGTGTGGGAATGTGCCCCCCATCCCAAAAAAACAAGCTAAACAAGCAGAATATACGGAGAAGTAGCTCAGGCCCCTGTAAACAGCTCTGAATACTGAATTGATGACAAAGCAGAGACTCACTTAGCTGTAAGCGACAGGGCTGGGGTGCGGATCAGATCAGCTCTATGAGCGATTAGGATCTTGTTTCGGAATTTTTAAATTAACCTTAATGGATTTTGCACTTTAATTAACTTACACACAGGACAAATATACAAAAGTTAACAGTAGAAATGAGGACGGAAACAGCTATAAAGTCTTTCATGAATGCTTTAAGTCTTTAATACAAGTCATTACTGTCGCGGGTTTCTCACAAGCCGAATATTTGTTTTGCGTGTATTACAGCAACGGCCCGCCCTCCAGGCTCATGCACGCCCCAGAAAAGATGCTTGCTTTCTTTTGAGGTGCAGACACCTTTGTGGTCCCGGGCAGACGCTTATCTCTCACGGCGCTCTTTAGGATGCCGGCCGCGTTAACCGTCCGCTCGGCGCGTTACGCGCCGCGTTATCTGTCCGAGCAGCTGGAGACGCTGCCACAGCTGCTGAATCTGGGGTGTCTCCTGTCCTCCTGGCCACTGCAGCGTGACGAGAAATTCTCACGGCTCAGAAGAAAAATGGCAGGCAAAGGTAAGTGTAGATGCCGGACAGACAGACGGGCTGAACGACCGAACAAACGGACCAGTACCGAAGTTAATGATGTTAATTACTACAATTAATTAACTGTTTCATTAATTCAGCTTATGAATCTTGGAGAAAATGTGTTATTAATTAGCTTTTTTCAAGCAGTTGGTTCTTTTTCCCTTTTTGCACTTTGTGGAAAATCCCACGGCGACACTTTGATAAAGAGCCAAGAGAAGATTTCGATTTTGTTTCCTCTGAGTAAAAAGCTCATGAAAGGAGGAAAAATGAGCAGCAGGGGCTCGGGGCCGTAACAGCCCGACACGTCGACCTTGACCGGCCATGAATTTTACAGACGTATGATGTAAAAAAGGACGTCGTCACCTTGACGCCGTGATTGATCCTGCCAGGTGACTGACTGTGTGATGTGTTCTTGACAGACGCCTGCACACGTCACACCTCTGCCCCTCTGAAGGACGGCTCGTTAAAGCTTTCCGGAATGAGTTTCTGCGCCCTTTATTGCAGAAACGGACCATCGCTCCCCTGTGCCTCCAAAGGAGTGGATGACAGATGATGAGGAACGTGGACTCCGGGACGGGAAGATGAGGGGGGGGGGGACTTGCCGTCATTCCGGGTCGCAAGAGGGATGAGCTACAGGTGAGAGAAGTGGAGCAGAGCCAGGTCGTGCCAAGAACGGCCATGCTGACGGGATACAGATATGGCATGGGATGGAATGTAAGGGATGGCGCAACGACGGTGGGTGTGCAGGTGACTGTGTGGCATACGAGAATTACAGTCAGACCACAGCGTTCAGGCGAGACGGGGAGTTACAGTCAGACCACAGCGTTCAGGCGAGACGGGGACTTACAGTCAGACCACAGCGTTCAGGGAAGACAGGGAGTTACAGTCAGACCACAGCGTTTAGGCGAGATGCAGAGTTACAGTCAGACCACAGTGCTCAGGCGAGACAGGGAGTTATGGTCCGAGCACAGTGTTCAAGCACCACGGGGAATTATGGTCAGACTGCAGTGTTCAGGCAAGACAGGGAGTTATGTTCAGATTGCAGTGTTTAAGTGAGACAGTGAGTTAAGATCAGACCATCAGACCACAGTGTTCAAGAGAGACAGGGAGTTACGGTTTGACCGCAGTGTTGAGGCGAGACAGGGAAAGGTTGAGAGTGCAGCACTGAGGTGACCATGAGGGGCTTGGCTGGGTACCTGTGTGGACGCGGTGTTGGTGCCATCGGTCACCTCGACGGTCATGTTGTAGAAACACCTCTGCTCGGCATCCAGCGGCTTGGCGATGACAATGCTGCCCACCCCCTTCTTAATGTCGAACAGGCTGTCATAGTTCCCACCTGTGGGTGGAGTTAGGGTGGAGACATCAGAGGGCGAGGGGGAGGGGAAAGGGACCCCCAGGGAGCTGCTGGGCACATGCAGAAAGAACTTTATGGAGGACCTGGGGGGGGGGACGTTGGTGCTGGGTGGAAAGGGATTGGGAAGTGAGGGCCTTTTATTGGAGGGACCAGAACAAGACGAAAAACAGACTGCTTGTGGATTTATGGAGACAGCTGGGAAGGTGTGGCCCAGGATGGTGTTTGGATGGGGGTGTACATGCACTGGGATCAGTGGGAGGGGGCCCTAGACCTACAGAAACAGAGTGATGCAAGTAAATAAATAAACGGATAGGGAAACAAATAAATATAAACTGTGTTTATTTGGGAGGGGACAGGAAGACTCAGAAACGGAAAATAAACAAAGGGGTGTGAATTATAACGGACCTTTGATTTATCCATTTAGCAGAGCTGCTACAGCGTTGCGGGGCTCAGCTCCATTCATGTGATACAGCACCCCCTCAGCCTATACCACATAACAGCACAGAGCCGTCCGACACCATCCGCGGGTGCTTAGCGCCCATCCCACCACGCGGAACCCCTGCCGGCTCTCTCCGTGGCATCCCACTCTTCATTACCGCTACCCATAATGCACGAGGGCTTCCGGGGCTGAATACCTCCAACAGCTGTCTGGACAGGTGCTAATTGCAGTTTTAAAAGGTAGGGGAGGAACACACATGCCCCATCCATGCAAAAAAAACTCACACACACACACACACACACACACACACGCACACGCACATAAACATGCTCTGCACCCTGCACTCTCTCGATGCACCAACAGAAGCTGCGCTTATCTTGCCAAATCCAACCTGTGGTTAGTGAGGATTGAGGTGCCATAAGGGGATCACAGGCGGTAAGCAGGGGAAGCTCAGTGTTATAAAAATCTGTGACTGCAATCAAAAAATGCCAGAAGCCTTGTTTTTCATTTGGTTACTTATGGTTAAGGTTAGTGCTGGGTGGAGGTGCACAGGGGCCTCTGGGTCTGAGGGAAGCGTGTGAGCGTGCAGGCGGGCCTCCAGGTCTGAGGGAAGTGCGTGAGCGTGTAGGCAGGCCTCCAGGTCTGAGGGAAGCGCGTGAGTGTGTAGGCAGGCCACCAGGTCTGAGGGAAGCGTGTGAGCGTGCAGGTGGGCCTCCAGGTTCTGATGGAATCATGTGAGCGTGCAAGCAGGCCTCCAGGTCTGAGGGAAATATGTGAGCGTGCAAGCAGGCTTCCAGGTCTGAGGGAAGTGTGTGAGCGTGCAGGCGGGCCTCCAGGTCTCCACCCATGAGGTCGGAGCGACTCAGATTCCTGCCGGCGATCAAGACGTTTCATGTTTCCTCCGCACCTGAGAGGCACGAAGTGTCACTCTTAATTTCCCATCCGCAGTGGCAATTAACTTGCAGGGAACCCGTGAAGGAACCTTCCAGAAAACAATTAAGTGGCCAGCGCGTCAATTTGGTCCTCACTGACGACGTGCTCGTCTCAGAAATTAAACCGCCAAGACCGAACTTAATTAAATGCCGCTGCCGCTTTCAACAACATAAATTGATTTAAATAAGCAAATTACTCAGATTCAGAGGGTGCGGTGGTGAACGGAATTAAGTTTGTGAGGGCGACTCCTCTGAAAACCCCGGGTTAACTTCACACAATGAGCTGTGTTGGAGTTTGGTAAAAAAGGTGGAGAAAACAAATAAGATTCTTCTGGCATTAGCTAGGAAACTGAGAACACTCGTGTAAGAAAAAGCTTATTATCAAAGCAAAACTAGTTCTGTTCATTTTTAAATAAATTATGATTAAAGGGGAGAAAAAGGTAGAAAGAAAAATCACTCAGATTCATGTTCAACCAACTGACAGAGTTCCAATAACTGGAGAACAGAGGAAGAGGAGAGGAGGGCTGGTGGGCTGTTAGTGGGACACTGGAGCGGCAGACCTGGAGCCAGAGGGCGGCACACGGTGCTCGGTTCTGATGGGACCGGCCCGCTTCCTATCCAAGACTGAAAAAGAATATTCTCCTCTGCGAAATTACAGGGGAAACAAAACTCGACGCCGGGGTGTTATTAAACCCTCTGCTGAACGTGGAAATTACACCCTTATCCTAGAAGCAGATTACGGAGAGGAAGAGAAAAGCGCTGCTGTAGCTTTTAAGGGAAAATGGGCACAGACAAACGGGCAGATTGCAGCCCTTTCCCAGGAGCCTGTTTCAGAGAGAGCGGAGCTCTCACTAGCTGGTATTCAGGCTTAGCTCTGCTTAATGGACTGCACTGGTCTGCTCTGCCACCTCCCAATAGCCAGGGGGAGCCAGACATCACCAGGATAGAATCATAGGTGAAAAATCGGAAAGATTTGCCACCGCAGACCTTCATAGGCTCTGAGACCTGAACTCACAAGACACAAACCCTTGGTTTTTAAATAGTGAAAAGAAAGGCAAACTACACCCATCCATCCATCCATCCATCCATCCAGCCATCCATCCATCCATCTATCCATCATGTAACTGCTTCTGCCAGTCATGGGGGGGCCTTACGAAGCTCACACAGGCTATAGCTTTAGCTACTTCTAAATCATGGACTGTTTATATTACATTATTTAACCCCAACAATCCTGCTTTGGGCTGTGCTTGGTTGCATGCAGGACGTGGTCCCAGAAGAACCTCTGCATGGCCCACATTCACTGTCTCCAGCTCAGGGCGATCTCTGAAATGCGTACCTGGCGTTTGGGCACTATGGCGCCCCCTACCTGTGTATCTGGCATTTGGGCACTATGGCGCCCCCTACCTGCATACCTGGTGTTTGGGCACTATGGCACCCCCTACCTGCATACCTGGCATTTGGGCACTATGGCGCCCCCTACCTGTGTATCTGGCATTTGGGCACTATGGCGCCCCCTACCGGAGCACAATCAGGATCAGAAGAAGAAAAACTTATTGCAAATGTCCAAAGGTTTTGTACATTTACAGCATAAGCATATGATTTCATTTTTAATTAAGAAAGCGGCGATTATCCTGGCTCGCGACAGAGACTCAAACATGCCTCCTGTGCTCCCCAGAGAAGAAGGTGGGTGTTAATGGTCCTCTGATGGAGAATAATGGTGTCCACAGGCAAGTCCAGGAGCTGGGAATTAATCACAGCTTTCAGTGTTATGCTCACACCTGCCAGCGTTTACCCAGGAGCACCTGGCCGCCTGCTATACCCCCCCATGCTCTCATCCCCCCTCCCATATTAGACCCCCGTGGTGTCAACCGTGTTCTGCCCACACCACTGATACAGTTCATTTGGTGTTGTGGCCGAATCCTCCGCACCCCCACACTGGAGAAGCTGTAAGCTCCCCCCGGAAGAGGACACCCAGGCAATGCTTAAATGCTTGTACCTCATCATCTCCCGTAGCAACCGCCCTGGCGCCTGTTAAACTCACACGGTGTGCGAGGGTCGGGAAAAAACACTCTGCATGACAGTCAAGTTATTTTTTTATCAGATCCACTCGACCCTGCCAACCTCAAACCCCCCGTCCTCGAAAAAAAAAACGGGAACACACGCACAAACACTCACACATGCTGACAGTGCCTCAAACGAATGAACTGCAAGGTGAAGAGAAAGAAAAACACAAAAGCCGATTTCTGAGACAGCCATTCACATGCCCGCTGACAGACGATGTAACCAACAGCCAATCATGTGTCACCGGCCTGGCCTCCCCTGTGAAGAGGGGAGGGGCGAGCGGCGGGGAATGTGGAGATGGATGGGATAGAGCCGACGAGCGATGGGACAGGGAGACGGGCGCAGTTCAGATCGAACTGAGATACCTTCTGTGGAACAATTCCTGCCACAAGCTGTCTGTAGAATATAGAACATCTCCCGGGAAAATTTGCCACCTTCAAGGTGCGAAGCATTGACAGGAAAGAGAAGGGGAGGAGAAAGAAGAGGAAGAGAGGGGGAAAAGAGAGAGAGAGAAAGATGTGATTCCAGAAAAAGAAAAAGGCGAAGTCTGAGCAAAAGGAACGAAAAGGCACACGGCGGTTGAACAAAGCGTGAGGAGCAGGGCGAAGACAGAAGGTATCTTCTCACTGATAACACTTTACCACAACAAGAGAGGAGGAACGTGTACAGACGCAAAGCATGAAACAGCCAGCGCTGCGTTTCTCATGAGACGACTCACCACCGCCACTCTGACGAAAAAAAGTCAAGCGAAATTAAGCAGGCAGAGCAGACGCTGCATCCACGCGCTCTGCGACGCATGTAGCGGATCACAGACATGCGGCGGGAGGGCGCGGGCACACCAAGTCAGCGTCAGTGAGAAGCCTTTTGGAGATCACAGCAGCAACACAACAATGGTGTGTGGTGAACTCAGGCCAAGGACAGGACACAACACTGACCCGGGAACCTGAAACTTCAGGGTCTTTGTTCTGGATGATTTGTAATCTGGTAGAGTTTGTAATCCCCCATGATTTAAGGGATCTGACAGGATCCCTGATTTTTGACTAGATCTTTGGGGTTGTATGCAATGGGCTGCAGTGTCCTGTACAGAATGTGACGTGAATATTGCAGATTCAAACCCAGGCGTAGCTCAGATAGGAGCAGCACCTAATGAGCGTATTCTTCCCAAGGACCTTGTCACTTTAAAGCCTGGGAGCAGCACTGAGCCATGCTTACTAAGGGACAGCTGTCTGCCATGCTGGCATGGGCATATTATGGGGTGTTGGTGCACTCGGAGCTGGAGACAGCATGGGGGCCCGTGGTGCCTCTGGGGCGTGTGGAGGGGGTGGGGCACGTTACTGCACACTTACCAGTGATGTCGAACCATAGCGGCGTGGTGCTCTGCTGCATGGAGACCACACCCACAATTTCCGCCACCTTATCATGCTCCATGACGGTGAAGTTGTAGTAGGGCTCATCGAACAGCAGGGGCACTGGCGAGGCTGGCGGCTTGCGGACCCACTCGATGTGTAGCCGGGCGATGGCAGACTTCTGGGGGCGGCCATTGTCGGTGGCTTTTACCTAGTGGAAAAGTAGGTGTGGAGAGCTTTGGGTGCCTGGTGCATCAGGTCCAAAACAAAAACATAGTAGAAGCAGAGGATCTCTATCAGAGAGCAGGTTTGCACGGCCATCGTGAGGTTCACTCGGGGTGACATTAATCGGCTTGGACTGCCTCATCCGGGATACTGACTGGGTGGGAGAATCATTTAATAGGAGTACGTCCAGGGGTGATGCGAAGGGGGGGAGTTTGGATGAGTTCAAGAGCCCCTGAGTGACAGGAGCCCTAAAATATATGATCATTGGATTGGTTTTGGTTGGGAGCCCAATATGATACACTTTCATGGAACCCAAAATCTCTAGCCCTGAGTACATCGTGAAAATACCGATAACACCACCTTGGAGGGACCCTCACTCTGTGCGAACAGATCCAGTTAATGCTGGATTTCCGTTCATGGAAACTCACATCTGATTTAACTTGTTACAAACACCCCCCATCTCTAGGGGGCGCTCCACACATGTGAACAGACCAGGTCAGGGCCATCACTACACCCCAGAGCTACGCCATGGTCCAAAGGCCAGTACGTACGGTAAGGATATCGTAACTGCCGGCGGTGAACTGCTTCCGGGACAACACCATGGCCGTCTTGGGGTCGATGAAGAACTTGCCATCCTCGTTGCCATCCACGATGCTGTAGGACAGGTCGGCATTGGGCCCCACATCCCTGTCGTAGGCGAAAACGCGGTAGATGGGCTCCGCCTTCTTCTTGCGTTCACGCTCGGGCAGCTTGATCTGGTAAACCTTCTCGGGAAACTGTGGCTTGTTGTCATTCTCGTCCAGCACATGGACGACGACCCAGACGGTGGAGTGCCGTGGGTTCGGACCACCATCCATCACTGTCACCTGTTTGAGATGAGACCACGCCCACGTTAATCCCAATGGGACAATAACGACAGCATCCTAAGCATTCGCTGCACATTCTCCCATCACGACTAATTACAGAAACAACACCCCCCTACCACCCATGTGTCTCCCTGACAACCGGAACATCTTGTCATATTTGCAACGCATATTTCTTCAGTTTCCTTTTATGTCATTTCCTGTATTTCGGCGGCTAATTAATTTAGACACGCTGTAGTGACGCATGGACGTTTTAATGACGGCGATGGTGATAAACAGCGCCGACAAACACCACAGCTTTACAGAATTTCACACACACTTTCAAAAATACATCGATATTCATTTCACGCCCGGAGAACCACCTCAGTTAAGATAAAGGTGCAACTGTCTATGAAAATGGTGATGAATCCGTGCCTAACTTTCTTAGACCATTCAGAGAAGATGAGACAAACTGCAAGGTAGAAACACAAACACGATTCCCTCCGATGCCTCACACAAGCCAAATATACCCCCCACCCCCAGGCATGCCTGTAAGCCCACATAATGCAACACCTGCAGAACATGCTTGCAACAAATCTGCCCCACCCCCCACCTCCACCCCATATGCAATGAGGCCTAAAGAGACCCAATTATCAGATCTCAGGGCCTTAATACTCACCCCATACACACACCGCATATGGAGTGGGAGTACGATTAGGACAGTCCCATTAAAAAATTCACCCCAAGCACTTTTTTAGAGGTAATTTACATAGAGATAAGCCTTGCTTTATGCGTTAACCCGTTCTCACCCATCCACAAGCATTTGCTGCCAAATGTTTCCTAAGCACTTGCTATTTTTCCCAACTTTCTCCTGGAAACACCTCCCTTAATGCCAAGTTTTCCCGAGCTGCTGTCGCCACCGCGTCACAGCCAGCTTGGCGCCGCGCCCCCTATCTCCCCGCACAGACCAGACGGGGCACCCAGATTGGAGTAAATTATCTTGCACCCCTGTGCCATTCATCCAAATTAAGCTCGCCTGATAGACACATAAATGTAAACAAAAATCTAACTAACCCTAAAGTGAAAAGCAGAGGAACACGATTATTTTCACCCAATACTTATACAGTTTTTTTCCCTTCCAAGAAGCCTAGAGGCATGCTGGTTAATCATGATTAGACACGCATATGAAATTAGGAGATGAGGTGGAGATGGTAGGTAATGATACGGGGAAGGGGGCCTAATTGTTTATCAGCAAGGCTGCAGAATAGGTGGCCGTGAAGATGCCCGTCTGTTCATTTCAACCCCCATGTTTAGGAGGAAGTCAGATATGAGAAAAGGTAAAAAAAGAAAGACAGGTATCCTGGACAAGAGGTGGAAGAGGGTGGACGGATAGAGAAGGTGGTTAAAGGTAGAGAGTATGGGGTGAGCAAATATAAAAACGTAGGGAGGAGTAGGAGATGAGAATGGAAGGGCAAGTGGGGTGGGTGCATTTCCCAGTATCCCCACAGCTGGGTAATGTTGACACCAGCTGGGTCAATCCCCCTGGGGCAAGGGATCCTGCTAACGGCAGGCTGCCTACCACATCAGTCCTGACTCATCAGTGCCCATAAGGGGACTGTGGGGAAATGTGTGCCACCAGTGCATTGTGGGAAATTACATTATCACTGTTACTGAGGTAGGTTATCTTGAGCTTTGCCCGTATAGCTGAGTGACTCACATCAAGGGCGTACGAGCAGGCCTTACATCTGGGACAGGAACATTCTGGCTGCAAGATTTGTCCTCCACCATGGGAGCTGCCATCTTTCAGACACAACAGGGAAGGCAGCTGGCAGTCTCTGGGTATGATAAGGATAGGGGGCGCTGCTGTGCCGTATTACTGGATTCAGTTGACTCCTCCTTTTAAACCGAGGATGCTCATCGAAATTTCACAAACAGTTCAATGTGAGGTGACAGCGAGCTCATATTTTACCTTAAATACATTTAGAAACAGAACATCTCAGTCAGAGGAACAAAAGAGAGCGAGAAAGTGAGAGTGAGCTTGACAGACAACAACAGAATAGAATAAAGGAATACATAGAACAATGGAGAATAAATGAAGATCAAGTAGAAAAGATTAAATAGAGATAGAGGTATAGAAAGAAAATAAAAGTTTAAAATGAAAAAGAGAAAGACTGGTAGACACTAATGAAAGAACTGCCTTATACGGCAGGTGAAAATGGACAGAATTTGTATCAATGAGAAGCGATGGATGAAAATGAGAGTGCATTGTGGGAGGTGGGTGAAGATTGTGTTCCTCTTCACAGGGCTGTAGCTGCGAGACGTGATTCAGCCTGATGGTCATGCTGAGAGAGCATTACTGAGATGGCTTTCCAGAGGAGCCAGGAGAACAGACCCCAATCCAAAGCGAAACGACAAAAGGCAGAATGGATCACGGCAAAGATGACGAGAGACAGAGAGAGACGAATCTAATTATCGGCATCTCCGTGCTGATCGAAGCTCAATCTGCCTCATTAGTTCAGGCGGCCTGTTTCTCTGACGATCGCAACCTACCAAACGAATCCTTTTCATTATAGAGAAAGGAGCCCGCACACACTCCTGGGAACCAGTAAGGGGCACATTTCTGGGACCAAAACACACCATTAATTCCTCTTCTGACATGCGGATTGGTATTGCAGAATAAACATCTTTCTACTTTTAAGCCATAGGTTCGATTCGTCCAGCAGCTGTGCTCACGGTACCTCCACTGTGTTCAGGGCTGACTGAACACAGATTGCAGCTTTCAATAATTACCAGGGGTCCAAACAGCCTGACATCTGCATTTGGCATCGGACAGTAGATGTGCAGTTTACTTACTGATTTAATGCAGATGCTTCTTGAATGCAATTCCCACTCACTCGCTAAATCATCCGCTCTGATGACCAGGCGATCCAGCCAAAAATAAGATGAGTATCTCATGATATTTCCTGGGACTTTAACTGGCACAGAGAGGTGGGGGATATTCCTGACAACAAGCTCCAATAGGCTCACAAAGCCCCCCCACGCCGAAATGGCTGCTCGGCTGCTGTTTGGATTTCCGCAGCGGAGCCCCAGATCGGCAGCCTCGGCCAAACGGATCTAACGTCGTTCCTGACCACGTCATCGCGTTTCCCGGTGCACTGAGGTGAAGAGCTGTCAAGCAGAGCAGCAACACGGCACAGAAGTGACTCACCGGCCACGGTCATCCTCACACAAAATGTGGCCTGCGGGAGTTAAGTAAAAACAGTGCACTGGACAAAGCGATGGGAGAGAGCTCCCCAAAGGGCCTCTCCATAAGCCCTGCTGTGTGAGGAGGCTCTCAAAGTCCTGCAGAACGGAACGCAATCACTCGCTGCTTAGCCTTTTCTCCTTTCTTTACACTGACATAAACTTTACAAAGGGCGCCCTGGGGGTGAAGAAGCAACTCTCAGAAATCATTCAACTGAACCACACCCCCCAGGTCTTAAAAATGAACTTGGGGGGGGGGGGGAGCCTGGAGACAAGCAGGAGGAACCAGCAGCTGCTGTAGACCCCGTCAGCCAGCCAGATGAGAAGAGAACAGAGAGACCTGCAGTCTGGGCT
>JAODKC010000039.1:19337161-19360392 GCA_026777985.1 Mormyrops attenuatus | reverse complement strand
GGTTTTTTCCCCATACTTTTTTTTATTTAAACCCCCCGCCCTTTGGTTTTTGCCCCCCCACCCCCCCCCGGCACTGCCCCCCCCCCCCCCCCGGCTGTGCCTCCGGGCCCCGGGGGGGGGGGGGGGGGGGCATGCAGGTGTGTGACTCATATTCAAGAGTGAGTGAGGCAGCAGTTCGGGTGATTGAGGGGGATTCTGGGAGACAGAGAGGCCCCCCGCCAAGCCGGCCCCCATCGCTCACTGTGGACTCTCCACAGAGACAAGCCTGAGTAAGTCCAAATGAAATACTTTAAATAGCCAGCCATCCCCAAGGATAATACTGGGGAGGGCTGCATCTCATACGCCAGCGTAATTAATGACCCCCGGCCTCACAATCGCTCCATCATCCACCGTATGTAAATGATCCGGCCGTCTGCCTCGGCCCGGGTTCACCGCAGTCTCGCAGCCGCGCAACCTGACCTACATACCCTCCATGGGACAGACACATCTAGGGGGACGGTGGAAGTCCGGGACACGAGCGCATCCTCCGCAGAGTCTCTAAGGCAGGGAGAGGAAAATAATTAACAGATTTCTGGAATCGTTTCTCTTATTTTCTTATTATCGTTACCTTCGATTTCATGCTTTTCCCAAAGGTGAGTCAGTTTTTGGGGGCTAATTTTTTATATTAAAATGGTTTCTGTTTTTTAGTGTATTTTCTTTGAAATTATGTACAATTACTATAAGTGTCCTGTATGCGATAATGTGAGATATGTACAGCATATACAGCAATAATCTACAGTTTAATATAAAATGTGCAATACAGAATTTCAGATGTGAGAGGTGCAGGCACACTTTCTCCTTCTCCTTTATCGGAGTAGTTTCCGGAGCGTTTCTGTGTGTTCTCGTCTGGGATCGTATCAGGCATCGCCACCCCGAGCTCAGACTCGTCCTGGACATGGACAGATAGAGATCGCTGGCAGGTAACCCGACCAGCCGGATCGGTCTGGTCCGAGCCACAGGGGCTATTTGATCTCCCAGGAAATCCGAAGGGGTGAGACACACACTGTCCTGTGAATGGATAACCGGGTGCAGGAAGGATGAAGAATAAAGGAGACGAGCTTCACGGGTGGCGTGACAAACACGTAAATAGCGTGATGGCTCCCTCACCCTTTACATGTGTCCGTAAGTACACAGAGTCATAAATGTCTTTCGGAGTCCTGAATGAGGCTCCGGAATAGTCGACAGGTGATCTGCGCTGTGACTCTCCCAGCTCCCAGAATGCACTGCTCCCACTGGCGCTGCTCGTGGAAAGTTTGGATAAGATGCAGTGGCCTCACATGGAGCATCGACCCCATTTACGCACATGCCCCCCACCCCCTCACCAAACGTGCACGGACAGCACTCGTTCTTTGACTCCCCGCCCATCGACCACCAACGGACTCCACAAACGAGTCTGAGGGGTGAATCCTCAGGAGAACGTCTTCTGAACCAAACCGCTTTCCCAGATTCTCTTTCAAGCGACAGATCTTCGGATCAAAAACAAATAAACCACTAAATCAACTCCAGAATCACCAAACTGCCTTGGTCCAAGGCAGGAAAAAAAAACAGACTGAGACCAAAATTCATCCCGACATATTAATTTTCATAAGGCGATGAATCATCACATCCTCTTTTGAATCACCTTGGGAATATGTAAACCTATTTTCTAAGTATAATTGTTTTCTAATGAAGTAAAGGATAATTGCCAGCGACGTTGTTTGGCCCATTTTGTTTCCGTTTCGGTAAACGGGCCATTGTGGGAAGCACATTCCGCTGTATTTGGGCCAAGAAGGAACAAGACGTCTTGGGCGCAGCAAATGCGTCGCAGTAAACCTGCGTGGGCATGGGCTCAGGGAGGAAAAAGCGCCGTGCGTCTGTCGTGGATGTGTTACCTACGAATGACGACACCCTGGCGAACCGGAGGCTGATGAAACAGAACGCCGGGAAGATCTACGGCTCCCCGGCACACGTCCGCCTGTGAATCTCTTCACTCAAAAACTACCCTTGTTTGCTCCCTCTCACTCTCCCTCTCTCTCTCTCACTCTTTTTCCTGGAAACCACGGCGACCACAACAATGGTTCTAGATTGACTTAGGCAAGACGGTGCCGATTGATTAGGAGACTGTGTGTGATCACTGGCCCCACCTAACGATGCTTGGCTATTATTATTTTTTCCCATTTTGGATTGCTTTTCTCTGGTGGCGTGGCCGTGGGTGGCTGTCCGCCAAGCCCGGGGAAAGTATCTGCTCTGAAGAATTCTCGCCGGAGCATGCGGGGGCGTGTTTCCACCAGAGCCGCGGTGCTAATTATTAACGAGGCGGCCAGAGGCACGCTGGGGCTAAACGTCCCTCACGAGCGGCGCTTTGCCACGGCCTGTGGCGCGTCACCGTTCCGGTGGCACGTCTCTCGCGCGGCCTGCCCACGCCTGAAGCAGACGGCCGGCAACATAGGGGACCCGTGCTGAAAATAAGGACAGCACTGTGTTTGGTGTGACGCCTACTCTCCTGTTTTTTATGTACACATAGAAAACGTTTCACCTTAGTACTAAAAACCTGCCGCGATTGAACGATATCATCCTGTACATGACTTGAGCGCCATGGGAACACATATCTAAGCTTGCTGTCCCTTCAGAGAGGGCAGGGGCCAGCCCTGGTGTGCTGGACCCTCCCTGTTTGGAGTCAGGTGCCAGCCTCCCCAACTGGACATAGCACCTAAAGGTGGGGCTCGGTGAATGATGCCAGCAGCCACTCTGGAGCAGCAGCCTCACTTGTACTGGTTACCCAAGAAGAGTCAACGGCTACATTCCCTAACATTCTTGCAATGTTAGTGTGACTCTTCAGCAAAAATCAAATTAAAAGACAGCGTGCAAAAACGGGGTCCTGTAACATCCTGACAGACCTCTGACGGACCAATGTCTCATGGAGGGCACAGCAGGACTGCGATCCGGGCCAGTACGAGAAAAGGCACGACACCATGAACTTTGAGACGCTCTTGTGCAATCCGGCAGGTCTCCAACCGGAGGTTGTGTTTGAAAATGACTTTTAACAGTGCCATCTGAGATGGAGATCGGGGATACAACTAAGCCTAACCACCAGCAGAGTGAGACATTGGCCCTCAGAACACATGGTGGGGGGGGTATCTCCGGCGAGCGGCAGAGAGGCAATCCGTCTGCCTCGTGTCACACCAAACCCGTAAATAATGAGTGGCTAATAAATTAAGGCGACTATTAGAGGCACAGCAGGCCGTGGTGTGTGTGGCAGGCCCTCATGCATCAAGCTGGGACCGCCAACAGCCTATTGATTCGCGGGCTGCTCCACAGCCCCTGGTTTACAGTACAGCAAGGGGCCAGCAGATGACGTGGTGGCTGAGGACACGGACCCTGTAACCTGATGCTGGTCAGCTCAAATGCCTGCTGTTGGACTCTAACTGCTAAGTGTTGGCTGTGTAGTCAGATTCATAGATGGGGGGGGTATAATTAAATCATAAATCACTGGGTGACACAGGGGTGGGGGGGCTTAAATGCCCTCCGCATGTAGCGTGAGTTTCCTCCAGAAACTCTGGTTCCTCCCACAGCCAAAAGGCATAGTGTGTGCATGTGTGTGTGTGTGTGTGTGTATCCGTGAATCCAGTGATGGGCGTATCTCACCATGTGTCCCATGCTTCTGGGATAAGCTCCAGACCACCCCCTCCACCCTGCCCCCCCACGACCCTTCACTGCATAAGCAGTTGCAAGATGGAGGGCTAATGAGTAATATGAGTACCTGAGATATTTTTTGAGCCCGTGTGAAGCGCCGGGACGGAGAGCAGCGTCACCGAGTCGGTTTGCCGCTTCCTGTCTCCGCTTTCCGAAGGTGAGAACATTCTTGTTGCGATTCTGCTGCTTTCAGAGGCTCCCTGCTAACGGGTGTTTAGAAAGTGTCCTCCTCACTGTAGCTGAACACCAAAAAAAAAACAAAAAAAAATACACACACACCAAAACTTTCCCGGCTAGAACTTTCCGCCAAGTCTCCCTCCATTTTCAGAGACTTGGGATATAGCACGCCCAAGTGTAACCTGAGTGCTAGAAGGCAAGTCTCCGAGAGCGCCATCCACAGACCATCCTATCACGTCACGCCGTTTCCCCAGGAGTGCCGCGCGGCGTATTCAATATCCACAAATGGGCCTCGTGATGCTATTCCCACGTCCTCCCACTCCTCCAGGAGGCGCCGATAAGCTAATTGAAAACGCGGTGGCTCCATACCAACAATGCACTCTCGACGAGTGAGAAACTGACGCGACCCATCAAATCACGAATGGATGAGGGGGGGTCAAAATGCCAATGGCCTTTCCAAAAAAATGGGGGCCTTGGGGGGCACCCTGGACTCCTGCCTGAGTCATTACCCTGTGTAGGAGTGGAGTGGGTCCTACTGGGGGTGGAGTACTCTCCCCCCCACAAAAATGGGCCACATCTGTCAACGGAGTGTGGAGGAGAAGGAGGACAGGACTCCTGAGCAAGGGGATGGAGCTGGCCTATGTTCGGGAGGTGCGGGGGTCTATAATTGGCTGGAGAGGGGGCCCTTTTCAGACGGAAAAACTCATCAGAGGGATGACCGGAACTGGGACAAGGCATTGCATTCTATATCCCTTTTGGCCATGCCCCCAACACCCCATCTGGGGCAATAACACAAGAAAGGTGTCCTAAGACCCATCAGCAGGACCTGTAAGTTTCACCGCTTCTTTCTGTCATGGATTTTATTGATTTCCCAATAATTAACCTTGGATTTAATATCGATTGGTACCACGTTGTGATTTTGGTTTATTATCCAAAGTTCACCATATATAATGACTCTGTGGCAACATCATCCACGGCAACGGCGCTCTGGACCCTGCGTTCGCCGTCCCCAGATCCACGTCGGGGCCGGTCGCGTTGCTGCCGAGCCGCTTTCTTCGAAATGTCCATGAGACGCAGGGGCCTTTGTTCGTTTTAAAGGGGAAGGCTTTCTTCACGCATGGCCTCCCCTCTCCGCGGCTCCGCGGCATGCTCGCCGGAGAATGGCGTTTCCAGGCAACAGGCATAACAATGACACAGGTGCTCGCTCGCCTGCTCGCCCGCCGCGGATGTGGGCGGGGCCTCATCCGCTCGTGTCTTGGAGGTTAAACGGCTGCCATTTCAGTCCAACTCTTCCGAGTCGATAAAGACTATTGATCGCGTGACATTTTAGACGTCAATGTCACGGCGCATAATGAACGGCGGCGCCGATACCGACCCACAGCGGCAGGACACGAGGTCCGCGTGAACCGGGTCATGCTCCCCCCCACTGCCTGCCATCACACGTATATGAGCCATCTCACTGCTTAATTACAATCGTAATTTATGCGGATTGAGAATATTTTTAACGTTGCTTTCCCCCCTGCCCCCCCCATGTAAAGCTGAATGCTAATGTGCGGGTGCCCCTATTTAAACACCCCCCCCCCCACATGAATATGGGCATAAACACGGTGCTAAAAACAGGGTGTGCGTATGCCACTGATTGGACGCATGCGGGGCTGCATTCTCCCCACACAATGCAATCCTCCTTTCTGCGTCTTCTGCCTCATTTCTCTGAGACGGTCGAGGCTGGGAGCCTTGTGTTAAATTGTCTCCCCCCACCTTTCCTCCGCCGCCCCCCCCCGCGCCGGGGCGGGGGGGGGGGGCCCCCCCCCCCCCAACCGAGGCAGAGGAACGAGGGCCTGTAATGTGGGTCTGGGTCACATTACCATCCATCCCCATTACAGTGTGACAGGTCTGTAAGCTCCTGCCCCCCCCACGCCATCACCAGCATGTGGGATGAGGCAGACCCGATCATTTCTGCTTAACATGGCACTTCACTCTCAAGGGCCCCAAAAGTGCACCAATTACAGCCAGCACCTCAGAAAGCCCCCACACTCCTGCCCCACAGGAAACTTATGAAGTCAGTGTGACACTGACCCGCGGAGGACCCTCAGAGACGGCCCCTCACCTCCAAAACGTGCTCCGTCTGCTGCTCCCGGTCCAGCTTCCGGGACGTTGTGGTTATCAGGCCTGAAAAACAGGAATCAGAAACAAATCAGGACTCAGCAGAGGGTCGGGTGGATTCTTAATATCTGTTGTCCGTGAAATGGCACAAACTTGTATCTGCGCAGAACCAGACTCTTACTATGGAAATCTGTGCAAATTGAGTCATGTGACATGTGCAGAAAACAATCCAAACAGGAAGACTTAAGAGGTGAGCGGAAATAGTGAAATAGTGCTTGCCTCAGACCGTGTCTGAGGCAAGCATGAAAATATCTCCTACCTAACTGCTCCGACTCGACAACTTCATTGGTTTTTCATTGTTTATTGCGTTCACAAGAAGCCAAGAGAGGAGACGCAGGACTCCAGGTGGCCTGAAGTGCCAGTCCTCCTCCAATGAGAATCTGCGCTTCCAGATACGGTACTAGCGTTAGCGTGGCAGCGCGGGACAGGCGAGTACGGTCCGGCCAAGGGGACGGCTTAATTAAAACCGGGGATAACGAGTACATGGTTTATTGTTACTGCTGGCATACGTGCTTCAGACAATAGAGAGTTTTAATTATGCCAAAATGTTTTCACAAGGGAGCTGAATACAATTACTATTGTAAAATACGTTTCCTTTCAGTGGGGGGGGAGGGGCATAAATATTCAGGCAGCGCACGGATGGCCATTAGAGAGACAGAGAAACCAATTACGCTGCGTGGCTCTCCGCGTCACTCAGGCCAAGATGCAGTGTCCTCCCCCGCAGTGACACCCCCTCAGCTCACTGCTGCCGTGGCGACCGCTCACGTGACGGATACCCAAAGCCCGCCCGACTCACTAGACAGACACATCAGGGATATATCTGATAAATCCACACTCGGACAGAGGGTTGGTAAATATCAGATGCCCAATCGGGACGGTGGGGGGGGCAAGGATGCGGGGCAGTGCTGTAACCCCCACTGTAACAAACATATGTCACGGGTGAATCATAGCAAGTTTGGGAAAAAACAAAAACTGTTCCGGAAGAGAAATAATTCATGTGCCCAGTGTCTCACCCCCGGTGTCCTCAGAAATGTTTGGAATAAAACCACCGCCCAAACCCCCCCACCTCCCCGTTTCTCTCGGCTCCCTGACACTCCCAGATTGATGCAGTATCTCTGAAAACTCACACAGATTACTGACAAATCCATCAAGGGTTTTAAAAACAACGGCTCCCACTATCTGAGAAGAGGGGGCATGGGAGAGGGAGCGGTGTATGGTGCTCACCTCACCATACCACCCCCCCTGCACACCGCTGTAAAACACTGCCCCCTGCTGTCAACACGTGATCCCGCAGCGCCACAGAAACTTCACACATCATAAGATCACTTATGAAAGTACCGCTGCCAGGCTTTTACCATAACTGTGTTATTAACGAGAGCCAGGAGGGGTGTGTTAGACTTTGACCGACGATGCCCGCTGGAAACGTTCGCCCGCTTGTTGATCGATACGCTCCCGCGCAGGGGAGGGGGGGAGGCTCTGATTGATCCCCTCATTAAATTGGCATTGGGATGCAGCCATGAATGCTGGGAACCCAGCACGATCCTGAGAACCCCAACGCCGGCTAAGCTAGCTATCACTAAACACGCTGCACATATTCATACCATTAAAATTATTTAATGCAAACAGGCTCTTCTTTTTGGGTAATCATATGGCTCAAAGGTCCAACTGTATGAAACAAGTGTTAACTCATTGTGCCGATGGCTCAGATGCGTGCGGATATGTGCAGGTTCAGTTCCAGCTCAGTGATCTGGCCACATAATTACTTTCTCAGCGAGTAACCACTTTCCTAACCCTGTGATTATATACCGAACTGAACTAATTTAGTCTCCTCCACTCAACAGCTGCCAGCTCTTAAAAAAGGACTTGGAGAAACTTGGATGCGGCCTCACTGTGCAGCACCAGGAGGGGGCGCCCTGAGGTTGCTACCAGGAGGGAATGAAGCTCTGTACCCCGCTGTGGTAAAGATGGGGTCCATCCTAGGCACCTGGTGATGACACCATGGCTTGGGAGCAATAAACATGATGCAAAGTTCACCCCCAAGGGACCCTGTCTCATAGCCATGAACCTCGAACCCCCCCACCCTTTGAATGTCACAAATAATAACAGGAGTGATGTGGGCCTGGACCACATAACTATTTGGCCGGGGTGGGCTCAGTCAATTTCGAGCTCTGTGTCTCCGCAGAGTAGCCTAATTAGACCCCACCCCCACGCACACACTTCCTCCCCGCGTGCCCACCTCCTCGGAGACTCCCTCACGCTCTCTCCCCTTCTGCGTGCCAGCAAGGAGGAAAGCTGGCAAATGTGATGGTTCCCACGAGTCCGGCATCCTCGTCCTTCAAAGTCACCCCCGCCGGTCTGTTTACTGGCCCCTCCCGCTCAGAATTCGGTGTCAAACTGCGGGTACGTCACGTTCATCCCACACCAGGCCCGGCAGTAAAAGGACAGCGGGATTGTGGGATATGGGCCATTCCCGTGAACATCAGTGCTACTGGGGCACCGAGACGTGAAGGCAACGGTGTCGGCAGAGTAATTAAATTAGAAGTGGGGGGGCCGGACCCGCTGGCAGGCGATCCCGAGGCAGGCTGTGATCGGCGGCTCCTGCCCAACACGGATGGTGCTGGGAGAGGGAGCCCGGAGACTTCTTTCTGGCCGCCATGCCACGGTTCACGAGGCGGCTAACCGGAGAACTCCATTCATACTGGATACCCATTAAAGAGGAGACAGGGGGGCGGAATGTTCCAGAAGGAAGAGTTACAGAACAACGGGAAGCCCCTGACATGGCATCATGGTTCAACTCCATTGGATCGGTCATCCAGATTACGGAGTTGGAGCGAGACAGAGAGCACAAGAAAAGACAGAGGGCAAGAGAGAGAGGGAGGGAGAGAGAGAAGGAGAAAGAGAGAGAGCAGTGACAGGGAGAGAGCTCCTTCCTGACCTACATTCGCAGCGAGATGCTGCGAGTCACAGATAGTTAACAAGCCGTGACATTTTCCGGAACCGATCAGCCCTGGGATGCATACGGCATTTATTTTGACCTCTTTCCCACAGACAAAAGGGAGAGAAAATAAGAAAGTGGGGGTGAGGGGCAAGGGGGGAAAGCCTCCTCTAAACTCACAGGGCTAACAACACACCAGTAACAGACAACAAGAATCGATGATCACTCTTGACACCCCTCCTCCAGGGCACGCCACTAAGCTTTCTTAAACTATCTCCACCTCCCATCAAATCCCCCACCTCTGACACAATGTTGGTTCAATGATACTGAATCACCCACAGGGCTCCACATGAGGAGCAGATCCCTCTGGCTGTAACCCCACACGCCAAACACTGTCAGCCTGGTCTGACCACCATGACGTGTCGCGGCCATGCCCGGAACCTTCCACGACATCTTGCAAAAATCGTAGCGGAAGGATCACAAGACACCAGTTAGTGGTGAACCGAAGTGGAAATTTTGGCCGATACCGACAACCGATATAACCAGGTAACCTCTGAGCTCCAGAAATCTGCTGTCATTCATTCTTAACACCCCATGAATGTGTGCAGCAGCCACATCATGTAAAGCAGGCAGTGAGACATCAGCAAAGCAGCACTAACTTGGAAGAATGTAGCAATGGTCCAAGTGGCAAATGAGCCAATGAAAATCCCTCATCCTCCACTATGGGAAATGACTGATTGTCCAATGAGATCTTCTGTATCATTTTTGTACATATATCTTTAACTCTGCTGCTGCTAACTTTGAATATTTACTAAAGTCTAAATATCGGCCGGCAACATCTATCAAGACTAACACATCAGATCGGTGTTTAAATTGATTTTTAACAAACACTGGCGGATACCAATATGTTTGGACAGTCTATAGCAGTTCCTGGCCCATTCTCCAGAAGCTTCTCATTCTGAGTCTTGCAGAGAAATCATAGACTGTCACTCCAGCAGTCAGGCACCTGGGGGCGCTGGACCCAGTCGACTCCTCACACTGACTGAGGCTGCCAGTCAACTGACTGACTGACAGGAAGTGTATCTGAATGGAAGTTTCCGGGAGGGTAGTACTGCAGGGAATTCACATCTGAGAGATTCTGAAGCACTTACTCACTGCACGTGTCAGGAGTTAAATGAGAGGAATGGCTCATCATGTCAGGAACATGACGGATTTTAATCTTCAGATCTCGAACAGGCCTATTTGAAAATCTGACTATAGGCACAGCAGAAGCACGGCAATCAGGATTATTCTGCTAAATTGTATAAAATTAATTTATCTCCAACGGGCATGAATCAAACAAATTAAATCTGCAAAGCGGCAGCGGTCGTCTCCATTCGCCACCCTCTGATCTCACACAAACACGATTTTGAGCGAGAAATCCATCCATCTTACCTTGGGCATGAGCGCTGCTTTCGTGTTGCTCAAAGTCCATGAACTACGGTGTCGGACGCTAAATGTACGCCCTCAGAACGCCCATTTCAAACAGGATAACAGCACTTGGTCACACCATCTCTCATTCTGCTGCAACCCTTGACCCCCAAATCCCAGAACACCATAACAATCAACAAAAGCTTTCATTTTTCTCTAACAAACTTTTTCTAAAAATCCATCCTCCATCCTTACTCATCCCGGTCAGGGACATGTGACTCGCAACATAAATAAGTAGCCAACGCTTTTATCTAAAGTGCCAAACATTTTTGTTGAGAGAGCAGGGTCCGAGAGTCCCTGGAGCAATTGGGGTTAAGAGCCTAGCTCAAGAACACCATGATGAGATCACTCTGCTGACCAAGTTTCTTTCTTGCATGGATGTCCAGTTAGGCTTCATTTTATCTATGGAGACACTTCAAACAGTGAAAAAGTGCAAAATAGAGTTAGATTTTCAAAACTTGTGAATACAGAACTGTGCAAAAAAATGTTTATGGCTATTAATCTTGGTAGTATGTGTATATATGCTCAGAAAAAAAAACAATTTAACATTATAACATATGCAAATTAATGGTAACAATAAAAATGAACTCTAAGCATTTCGTCTCTTCTCCAAGAAGTTACCAATATCTAGTTGAATGGCTAGATAAACTCTGCGTTGGTTCCCATATCTCTCCTCAGGGGCACCTCAGCCATTCAATGTGTTTGTTAAATTTCTCCTCCAGCTCAATTAATTAATTAATTAACTTCATTCATTAAATAACTCAATGGGGTTTTGATTAGCCAGACAAGGTGGAGTAGCAGTCGAGTCAAAAAATACACGGTGTATTGGATGGTTGCTACAAATACTGGGGCAATTTTAGGAGAGGTTTTGAAACGGCAAAGCTGACACATACTGATGGACATAATGTCATCGTTTTACACCAACATGAAGATCATTTAAACATTACTATCTCTGAATGAGTACTGTATATGGGACAGATCAACTAGTAGTCAGAGTTGCCCCCTGCATCGCGTACATGGCCAGGCCAGGCGGGGTCCCTCCCCCACCACGTCACATGGAACCTCAAAGACATGCTGACCCAGAACGCGAGCAGGAAAGAGTCCCCCATTCACAGTGAGACAGCAAGTCATTTCATCACCAGCCCCTTCTCTCTCTCATGACTCCTTTTCTAAAAGTCGTCCTGCACAGGACTTTGTCCCCCAGGATTAATAGATTACCCTTGGGGTGGCCAGTCTCCCCGTCCCCAGCACCCCACACATATTTATTTGTTTATTTATAAAACACCCTGGGTAAAAGGATGGGGCAGAGGGAGAATGGCCCCAAGCTGGCCCCAAAGGGCCAATCCGCTCTGCCCGGGATGACATCATGCTTCTTCCCTGGCTGTTTCAGAAAGGGGGCCTCGTGGTGGACATCAATCACCCCCCTTTCAGCAGCCGGCCCCTCTATTCAGCAGGACCCTGTCAGACACCTCCCCCACCCCGGCCCTCCATCAATGGCCCTTGGAGCAGCCACACCATCACCCACTGGGTCTCCATGCTGCAGTGTCAAGATCTCAAGAGATCACAAAAAGGGAGGGAAAAGAGACAATTTCCGTTAAAAGAGGCCTGCAAGCAAACAAGGAAACTTCTTCATTATCCGCCCCCCCCCACACTGTCCCTTGGCTTCCCAATCTCCTGAATATTCCAACCTCCAATCTGAGGAATTGAGGAATCCTACAAAGAGTGAGAGAATGCAGACAGAGGTGCCCCGGGCTCCGGGGAAAGTCAGACATCCTCCAGGGGCCTGTGGCTCTCTAACGAGCTCCAAACCCCCCTTTGGGCCAGTCTGGTTGTACGTTGAGGTCAGTGTTCTGCTCTGCCATCAGAGCTTCCAGAAAGTTCCTACTTAACCATTTGAAGAGTTGAAAGATTCAAAAAGTGATGTAACAAATCGAAACTGGACGACTGCTGCATCCATCTCACATGTCGCTCGTTTACGTGACCTTATTTTAGGAAACTCCTTGCCTACATTCCCAAGGACCATTCAGCCAGGACTTGAACCTTGAACCTTCAGGTCAGATGGCTTCACTGTGATGAATTACCTTTTCTTGGGGGGAGGGGGGGGAGTGTATGGCTCAGTGGAATAACCCTCTGTACTCGTGATTGAAAGGTCACCAGTTCAACCTCAGCTTTGGGAGAATAGTCATATATCCTTGAGTTAGGCCCTTTCCCCCCTAGCTCCAAGGGTGCTGCCCACTGCCTGACCCTGCACTGTGACCCCCCCCCCGAGCTTTCTCTCACTCACATGACTGTCTATGTGTTTCATAGAGAGCTTTCAAGATAGGGCAGACAAAAAGAAAATTTCCCCATGGGATTTAATCACATCACTATTCTAGAGAGAGAGGGCAGCTTTCAGTGGTGTTTGGGTTAGTGCTCAGATGGGTTTTGTGAGGGCTTGTGGTCACCAGTGACTGCTCCAGGATGATGACTAAGATTTTCCTCCCTTGATCCAGCCTGGAGTTGCTCCTCTTCACTTACACGGATGGTTGGCTTCAGTAGACTGTACTGATTAAGCTTTTTAGTTCCCGCTGGTCAGCAATCCAGCACTGCTGCGTGCTTATAAACTGCCTTCCCCACCTCTGTACTTCTAGTTCTAGAAGCATCCGCAGAGCACGGCTGTAGGGATCCCGCCCGAAGCTATCCAGCAAAAGCGGTTGGACACCCTTGGCTTAAAAACCACCGGAACCCAAACAAACAGAGGCGTTTTTGTTAGGAGCGCCAGCGTTTTTGGCCCAAAATGACACGTCAGGGTGGCAGGTAGGGGACACAGGGATGACAGGTGACAACAATAATGTCATTGCTGGCACATGGCTGACTGGCAGGGCAGGGCAGGGCAGGGCGCCAGGGCTGGTGCCCAGGATAGCAAGGTGGCTCCGAGGCACCATCGCGGGGTGACCGAGCCAGCTGCTGCGTGCTGATGGGGGGGGGTGCCCCCCGCAACGCCACCTACGCACTAGACACACATGGTTGTTAGGGGTGCCCTGTGTTTGTGTATATATTAATTACATCACAGATTCCAGTTACCAGTAAGTTCTGACATGACTATGGGCCCTGCCGGAATATGGGCGCATCGATTCCTCCGGTACCTGCAGAGAGAACAGACCATGTAGCACCCTGGGAGGCAGTATCTATACAGCGGCTCAGCGGGTAAGGAAATGAACGCTGCAGGGAGCCAAAACAAAATCTG
Source organism: Mormyrops attenuatus (assembly GCA_026777985.1). NCBI lineage: Eukaryota > Metazoa > Chordata > Actinopteri > Osteoglossiformes > Mormyridae > Mormyrops > Mormyrops attenuatus. The sequence goes on along the minus strand of JAODKC010000039.1, from coordinate 19,346,710 downwards.
TGGCGGAGAGTCGACCTTGAGGGTGTGGGGTCCGGAAGGATGAATGGAGAGAGTCGGCATGTGGAGGGAACAAAAAGACCCACAGACACAGTACATATATTCCTATCGTAATGAGGAGTCTCCCTAAATATCTATGGGCAAAACCCTAATCCCAACTATGATAGCCTTAACCCCTACCCAGCTCCAACCTTAACCATAAGTAACCTAACAAAATAGAACTCTTTTGATATTTTTAGTTTTTTGACTACAGTCATAGATTTTTGTAAAATTTCCCTTGAGGGGAAAAATGTAAACAAAAAAAAACAGAACAAGAAAAAGTTCAAAATAACAGGTTTTTATTACATTTGGTCCCCACAATGTAATAATATAATATATAAATGCCCCCACCCCAATGACCCTTTTGTGACTGAATTGGCAGTTTTCACATCACGAGTTTGTGTCCTTCGCCACTACGCCATCTGCTGGCCATGCAGAATTTAGTCATTTTCATGGCAGCCTATCACTGAGTCTCTGGGGCACACTTGCGAAACCTCGCTTGTAAAAAAAACCCTTTAAAACTGAAAAGGACTTTTTCCATACAGAGCTGATCTAAGCTGTCTCCTCCGAGACTCTTGGGACTGAAAAGGACAGACAGACCAGATTCTGCCGATCTTCCCCATCTCTGATCCTACGGTGAGTCATCTTCAGGGATACAAGGCGTCGTGAGCAAAGAGCGTAATCTAAAACGATTATTCCTCTCCCACCAGATTTAAATAGAAATGTGCCTCTCCCCATCCTGATAAACCACTGGGCTTTCCAGATTCTCTCCTTACCTGTCCCCCTGCTCGTGGTGTTCTTTAAATAAAAGGACTAAACGGCGATAAAAGCCTCATTGGAGGGCAGTGAAGGGAACGACAATCAAAAAGCACAGTGGATAAAAAGCCATGATAGGGATTTAAGTGAGGAAAGTCACTGAGCCACTTAAACAGAGATGGGCCAGCACCAGAACCCACTACCCCTCCCCCCCACCCACCCATGGACGAGCTCTGAGACGAATATGCGTGTGTCTTAGAATCCACAAAAAGATGAAGGGAGGGGAGTTTCAGAAGTTTGTCTGTATGCCTCAAGTGTGTACCTGCAAAAAAAGGTTTACAGTTATGTACCTTCAACCTCTGAGTTTCAGCCGATCACTATAGACTAATGGCCATCCACTGAACATAGTTCAGAATGCTTGATTATATTTTGGTTAATATTTAATTATTGAGAACTACACCACCACACAGAGAGTCTCCCAAACCTTGTGAAAACTTTGATTTCATTAGATCCTTCCGGAAAAGCTGTGGCATAGAATTCCCACCTTTTGGCCCACACTGGTGCCCTACAGTGCATGGCGCATGATCCTGCAGGTGGTCTGCGGCCATTTAAGCGCGCTATGACAGGCAAGCTCCTGTTTATGGGGATTTGTGACGCAGAGCAAAGATTAAGGTCCTCCGTATTGCAGGTCTAGGTTGTGGCAAGCAGGCTGGGTCATGTCTTATGCCTGGCATTGGGTGATAGTCATCCCACGGGTGGACAGTACCATCCCTCCTTAAGGGATCAGGAAGGGGGTGAGAACAAGAGGCGGCTGGGCTCGAATCGCTTGGACTAACATGACTGCTCATGCCTCTGAAAGGCATTGTGGGAAACAAGCAAGAGCAGAATCTGGTGTGATATTACCGGAGGGAAGGTAGCGGCTTACTCAGGCATGCCCAGTTAGCGTAAAAAAACACCAAACTACACGGGCTGAACAGCGACCCCTCTGGCCAGGAGAAATACTGATGCTTAGCGGGACGCAGAGAAAAAAAACACTGTTTGTAGCTGGGTGTTTGTGTAAAGGCAGGCAATAATCCGTCTATGCTTAAATCAACGTTATTTTCGGAAAATGCCATTCCAGGAGGAGTGAGATCACACAAGATTAAGCAGCTCAAAGAAGATATATGAGGGAAGAACTTGGGGAGAACTTATGAGGTGGTAATTATTCACTGACCTTTTCTCAAGTTTCTCAGACCTTCAAGCAGAACAAGGATCTGACTGGAGAGGCTACAGTATTAATGCCATTAAGATCACTGCTCATAGTCGTCTGAACCAGGCTGAAGTGTGAGTGCATAAGTGTGCAGATATACCGAGCCTGTGGATTAATAAGTGGCAACGGACCAGCCCGTCCTAGATCCCAGGAAATGATCAGATCTGTGTGGGATCCCTCGTGGTTCCAGACACTGTGAATGATCACATCCGCATGGGATCCCTTGTCTCATGGTTCTGAACATTGTTTGGATGCATTCCTTACCCCCCTGCCACACTGAAAAACGGGCCGAAGTGAAAATGATCATAGGAAAGAGAGGTTTCTGCCACATAACTCCCTGCTCACGTCAATCCCTCATGCTTATTTGCTGTGCGGGGGTGCCATTAAAGGGGCTCAGCTGTTTGCTGCCCCCCCCAAATAATAGCAAGGTCGCAGTGCGAGCCCGCCAAGCCAGGCGTGAAAAACAGCACTACTCCTGTGAGCAGGTGTCAGTCAAAGCCGCCAGACCGTGCCTGGGGGGCAGTGTACTATGGCCAGACACCTCAGAACACTGGTCCAGTTTCCAGGCCTCTTTTTCACGTGTCACCAACACTCCCAGTAAGAAATCTGCCAAGATTCATTTTCCCATTTCCTGCTATTCCATACCACAACCAAACAGGTACCCAGACTGGGTGTAGTTGCGGGGGGCATACTCACCTATCAGGGGGTGTCAAATTCAGACCCGTGAGCACAGGCTCACCTGCCTCAGGCCCATGCCAAGACTGAAAGCTGGCTCTCAGCCGATCCCGGCCACTTAAAAGTAATAACTTCGCATTACATTCTGAATGCTCCTCAGGGGTGGACCCATTAGCATCAGGTGACACTGGGTGAAAGACGAGGCCCCGCCCAGGTGGCGCTCACATCTGCCGGGCCACTTGTCAGATGCGCCAAGCGATTATTCGCTCTGGTTAAATTTTTGTTTTGCAGCATGAGCAATTAGAGGCAATTAGGAGTAATAATAAGGCTGGCCGGAACTGCCTCTGTAGGCACACACTGTCATTAATTACCCGGCAACATCCTCACGCTGCCTCTCAACACATTTAACGAGGACTGATCTCCATCAGCCATTAAGGGGGGGGGAGGGGCTCGCAACGCCGTTCCAGACACCCACGGCCATGGCACAGGCGTCACACAGCACCCCCCGGTGACGCTGCAGAAAGGCAGGGCCTCCGTAATGAGGCACTGTGGGGCAGACTTGCTCAGTCTTTGTTTAATCTCTGCATTTTGGGAAATTAAATGTGGCTTTGGGTGCTGGCCGGACATAAATGAACAAATGGAAGGAAGCAGGAACTGCCCAAAAAAGGCGAGGTTCTAATGGATGACCCAAAGCCGCCTGAGTCAGAGGGGGAGACTTGCTGTCACCTGTAAGGCCTGGGGACACGTTACCTCAGCTCACCGACCCAAACTTGATTCCCACCATTAAAGGTCCCTGGAGGACAGCTCGTCCTCCGTTGCTCCTGGTGACGACCCGCTTCCCGAAAGCACCGTGCCAAGAAGCCGCCAGAGCCTTGGTGATGGATGGCCGGGCCTCCTCCTCCTCCTCACTCGATAAGCTTCTGGAGGTCTCCTAGAGGTCTGCCAGCCCCCATCCCACTCTCGGGTGCTTGGGGAGTGAACCAGATCAACCCCTGCGTGAGTCGGCAGCCCGAACGCGGGTGTCCGCCACTACTGCTCCGTGCACCGGCAACAAAGCGACACTCAAACAGATAACGGCCTGCTGGAGTGCGGCGTTTTACCCGCCGTTAATCTCATCGCGGCATAAGGGCGGAGCGGCCAAACCTGTAAATCCTTCTGCTGGGACCAACAGTCCTTATTTTTACGGGAATTTAAACAGGCTCTGATTCATCCACTGCGGGGAATAAAAGACACGGAAGATCAGACTGTAACTGCTCATCCTGACCTTTTCTGTTAAGTTAATATTCCAGAAAATAAGTTAATAAATGTCAAAGCCCATTCCATTTCCTACTATTCCCTCTCTGGCCTCATGCAGACTGAGTATTCTGACCACAGCACTGACATCCCACTCTCAGACCGCCATTATTATTGTCATTCGCACATTGACACGTTTTGTTTGCTCCTGCCCTGAATCCATAACCACTGTCCACTGCAATTCAATGGACGTCACTTAAACTGTACAGTGAATGGAGGACGCAGCGTACATCATCATGCTAAATCATCAATCCCGTTCAGATTTTGGGGGGGGGGGGGGTCACTGTAGAGAGGATGAGTGTGAGATGCAGGCTAAGGCTGCACAATTAATCGTACAATCGTGCGATCTCAATTCTTAATTACAACTGCATTGTATTACATCAGCTGTATAAAAGCAAGCGCTCCTACTTTTCCCCGTTGAGTCTCAAGCATCCCGTATTTCAATTTCTTTAAACAGCGCTTTTCCACCACACCAGGTACTATACTTTTGGTATTTCAAGAAAAAAAGTATGGTAATTCAAGGTGTTGGTTTTTCAATGGCATAAAAACTGGTACCGGTGCCGAATGACATCACAACATCAGGCGGGGTATTTTGCACTGAATTTGAAAAATGGTTGTAGTGTATTATAGGGCTGGACGATGTGCAATACCAACATCGCACATCCACTTCTCACATCGTTAGTCGGCTAGATTAAAATCAGGCTTTTTCTTACCTTCAGTTCTGAATGGATATTATAGCACAGGGAAGTCAAGTCTTGCTAAAACATTTTTACTCTGCCATAGGAAAAAAAAATATCAAGCTTTCCAATTTTAATGATTATTCCTTTTCAAGATTATCTAGTACAGTATGTGTTTAAAGTCAGTTTAAAGTTTACCTCCGCTGCTTTTGCATGAGCGCTGCGTGCGTTCTCTGAGACAATTACAATAATTTTCATCCTTGCTGTTTTAATCACTCCTAGACAGGCTTGTGAGAAATTTATGTTGGACTCCTATTTTGTTTTATAAATACCCCAATATTTATTACAGCAAAATCATTGTGATACTTAGAAATTTTACAATACCCTGCTGTCCTACTGTATTATGCAAAATGTTTTATTTATTTTTATGCTGTCCTGATCTCTGGTTCTTCCGACCAGGTTGCAGTTAAAGCTTGGGTCACTTCATTTGTCCATGCATTTATTATAATTTTAATTATTTTTTTCTTTATCATTGTTTTCTGAGTTTGCAACTGTTTTGAAGACGGCAGTTGTACTGCATTTCAGAGGCAGGCCTTTTGCAGAACTGATCAACAAAGAAAGCATTTCAAGTCCCACCCCAAAGTGCCGCAGTACAAAAAAAATACCCCACTGGCACTTTTGGTATGGCTGTTTGGTTACCCTAACTGACCCAATTCAGCATTTCCTTTCGGTTGTCAGAAGTTGATATGCCGGTCCTGGATCAACCACAATATGTTTGGCACAATCATGTTTTGTTGTCTGAGAAAAAAAAATCGTTACAGAAAATCGTGATCTTCAAAGCAAGGCAAATCAAGGAGCAGACAGCTATGTCTAAAACACCGGCTTGGACAGGGTCATATTTAGAAAAGAGGTCCCTCTCACCTCAGAGAGGAGGAGCGGGTACGCAGACTGCATCCACTTTATATTTTTTGACCCCTAAAGAGAAGTTTGTTTTTGGTATGATGAACAAGAATGTTGGGGACCCCTGACCCATGAAGGGTGACACTTGTGAAGTCCAGGAACAAGTTAGGGGCGTGGCTCTGAATCCAGGACCAGCCAAAGACAACACACCTATGAAGATCAAACAGGAGGCCCCTCCAGAGTGAGAGATAAGCACGCGGGGTAGTATACATGAGGGGGCGATGAGGGAAAAGCATGTCACTGGGCGCTAAAGCCTCTATCTCACTCACACACTGACTGAGTCTCATACGCCCTCACATGCCTGCACCTTCACCGGCCAGCAGGGACGACATGATTCCAAGGATAATCCTGTATCAGGAGGGCAGATCCTTTTATTATCGCAGCCGGCTGTCTGCTGGAGCTCTATCCTGAGCTGTCTTGACTCCCCTCGCTCTCGGCCACAGTTCCCTGACCCCACAGCCTGGCCCAGCGGCCCACCTCCACGTTCTCACGACCCTCTTCCTTACTGCACCCTGCTGACTGACCCAGCCATCTAATTGTTATCACCGATTATCAAGCGGAAAACGCCTTCTTGAAATCTGTGTGATACGTCTCCAAACGCAGGACACCGGCACCTCGCCCTCAAGCAAAGATGCACGGCACTCAGACGGCAGATTGTGAGCAATGGCTGCCAGGATGAACGACCCCGTGCGGAGCAGCAAGAGCGAGAGAGGCCAGGAGCACCGCACAGGCCATGCGGCCCCCAGTCGAACAGCCAAGGCCACTCCGGCCATTGGAGCCTGCCAACATCTTCCGGCACTGCCAGGGTGAGCCTCAGCCAATTAAAAGATGGGAGACAGAGCGAGGGCGCCGAGCGGTCAGCGAGCACCAGCCCTCACACGGACAAATAGGAAGCAGAAGTGATCCACGGGAGGCCTAGGTGCCACCGTGTGAGAAGACTTCAAAGAGACCCAAGAGATCAGGGAAGAGGCCTGAGCAATGTTTGAAAAGGAAAATCCAGCTGAAAATGGGGAGAGCATGAGTGCAGATAACAAGCAACCTGTCCCACGAGAATCACCATGGAGACACCTCGCGGTGTCCTCAGAAGCAAAGGAGCGGTTCTGAATGGGAGAATGACAAACGGTGTTAATGTGTGGACAGAGTAGGCGGGTGGTTTTGGGCAGCGGCCCCCTCATCACCTGGGATGCTCTGCAGCGGATGAAAAACGGCCTGCGGCGGAGTATAAATTATCAGCAGGAGACAAATGCAGAAACGCAGCCAGGCCAAGAAGGCCAGGCCGAGACCCCCCCAGATGGGGGATCAAGGGGGTGCATGGCCGAACGTGTCCCGGGGCTCCTCGGGAAACCCCCGGCACGGTCTCCCAGACCCTCAGTCTTCTCGTCTTCTCTGACCCCTTTCCCCACCTTTCTCCACCCCATCCAGGGCACTCGGCAAACCAGCTGCTCATTAATTCGACCGACCATCTGCCGGGGTGAAAGGTGTTTAATTGCTTGGATACGATCGGTTCCATGGTGCTGCTAGGAGATGCGGCTGTTATCGATGGCTCCCTCGGTTTGCCACTGATGCTGCTGTGGTGGAAAACACGTGCTCTGGCCATGCGCAGCCGCCTGGGAGTTATCCACACGGCCGGGCAGGAGGACACAGACCTGTCGGTGCCGATCACCGATGGACCACACGTTGCAGCCAAGGCTCTGGGCTCCCGTGGGCTTTCCCACGACACCCGGCAGACGGAGGTACGATGGGATTGACGCCACTTGCCGGGTCGGACGGCCCTGGGAAGCGGCCATTCTCCGGCCCACCTAATTGATGCCGCCAAGCGCCATGGCAACCTGGCATCATGGACCGCCAAGGGGTCACCTGACTGATGCCCACAGAGAGGAAAATCCCCTGTGAGATTCAGGAGAAGACATTAGCCTTGGACCTGCTGAGATCCGCCAGAATCCTCCATCAGCTCAGGCCTAGGGAGACTCACGAGGACTTTCACACTGAACCCAGATCAGCCACGGTGAAGAGAGTAGCCTCTGGGCCTCACAGACAGGCAACTTGGTGGGGAAGTGAATGAGAGGAGAGGTCTGGCCCACCCCATGATAATCAGTAGAAATTCAGCAAAGCAATAAATACTGGAAATTCAGCAAAGCAATAAATACTGGAATGAATTTCCCTCCACGCCGACACTTTCACATGCGACACCTTCACATGCGACACCTGCACATGCGGTCGCATGGAGGATAGGATTTATCTCCACCATGCAGCCATTTCCAGAGTGGGAAGCGTGCAGGGGCATGTGTCAACCCAAAGGCTCTGACACGAAGGTACATGCAGTTAAAAAACAAGAGGCCATTTTTACAGAGGGAAATCTGACCGGAATGATGCACCGGCGTCTTCAGGGCATGAAAAATTAGCACTTAATAAACCTTTTTCTACGCCGCAGAAATTCTGCAATATCTGCATGAGTACAGAAGTGCACATTTAATTACTGCCCCCCCCAGCACAGCTCTGCTTTACGTGATGCGTCTTCAGAGTAATTGGCAGTGGTGGGGGGGGGGGGTCTCTTACTTTAATCCGATAGCATTCAGCGAGCGCCTCTTAATGACTGCCTGACGGATGCCACTCATGAGCGCACACAGAGCCCTTGATTACCATATAGATAGCTTTGTGAGCTCAAAGGGACGACCTGGGAATTAAGGTGGGGGGCCACACCATCTGGGGGGGGGGCGCACAGGGGTGCACGGGCAGCTGACGGGGGGCCCGGGACGTACAGTGTGTCCGATTGCCTTTGTGCCACCGAGACCGCTCTGTACTGTTCATTTAAGAGTGGTGGGGGGAGATTGGCTGGGCTGCGAGAGCCACGTGGAGGGGTGGGGGGGGCGGGTGTTACAGGCATCCATCAGGGGGTTTATCACCAGTCCTCCCAGTAACACCCCCTCCAGTATCCATTCCACATAACCTACTGGGTATGGATTTCGCTGTACAGGAGAGCCATGTGCAAACTGTTCTGGGTGGGGGGAGGGGCTGCCATGACGCAGAGGTGAACGCAGTGACACTCTGTCAGTCTCCTAATCAGCCCCCCAGGTCATGGCAATATTCACACAATATCCATCCCTACCCAGCCTGGGAGGGAATGAAAAACTGAATGTCACCCAAGTCGAGAGCCAGAACCAGAACTGAAGCAGGGGTCCAAACCCAGAGAGGCAGGACTGACTCATCATTGACCCCCGCAGTTCACAGGAAAGCCAGAAGCACGACAAGGAGCTCGGCGCCCTGACGGATCCGCTCAATACCCGCTCATTTTCCTTTTCTGAAACAGAGATGCACCCATGCTCTGACGGGGGAGAGGGACAGTGGGAGGATCACTGTGTTTGCTGGGGGTGGGGTCAACATTTCAGGCTGTACCTGCAGAGGGTCAACGTGCATTAATCTGAGCGTGTGATTTCAAAGACAGAGGAAACCAGAAACAGTCACACACACAACAGACAATAAACACACACACACACAATCTCTCTCATACACACTTACACACACAGACACTTTCATACACACTCACACAAACAGACACATGTTTGTATTTATATCTTTGTGGAGACTCTCCATTCATTTCTTTGGGGAAAACCGTAATCCCAACATGACATCCTTTACCCCTACCCAGCCCTAACCTCAACCATAAGTAAACAAACAAAATACAAGTCATTTTTAGTTTTTTGATTGCATTCATAAATCTTTGTGGGGACCAAAAAAATGGTCCGCACAACATCAAAATAACAGGTTTTTATTACATTGTGGGGGACATTTGATACCCACAATGTAATATAAACATAATCCACACACACACACACACACACACACAGATACAAGCGTTTTGAGAGAGAGAGAGGGAGACAGAGACTGAGGGAGGGAGCGGGGGGG
>JAODKC010000039.1:19300001-19317677 GCA_026777985.1 Mormyrops attenuatus | reverse complement strand
CGTAAAATCACAGGTGGTAAAGACGAGAAGCGGGAAACCCAATGTGCTGGCAAACAAAGCCCCCCCCCCCCCCCACGCATCCTGTTCTTTTTTAAAAATGGTAATGACACCGAAATGCCACTGGTAAAACCGCAGAATATGGAAAATATGAAGAAAAACAACGACAAGCCTACTGTTAGTGGTAACACGCAAGAATCCAGACCAAAATAATGCACTGCACTTATCATACGCAGCGGCTATCGCTAACCACTAACCTCCCCCCACAGAAAGACGATGGATCCCTCCAAATGAACAACAGACAGGAGAGAAAGGATTTTCTAACTTCACTAAGTGAGCCACATGGGGGGGGGTTCCCGCCACACAGTGACATCGAGCCCCCCGCTCTCTGGCACCCGCGGCTGAGGAACGTGAGAGAGGAGGTAAAAAGGAGGCGGAGCCTGTTTGTTTTGCGCCGCCGGGAGACATTTCTCCAGCGGGAGCATTCCTCCACGTCGGGCCGTATCCTAGCAACTTCAACAAAGGCAGCGGGTAATCATTTCCAGTAACTTTTAAATTGTAGACCAACGGACTTTGTGGGCCCCCTTCCGCACCCCACACCCGCACTCGAGGGGGAAGAGAGGCTCTCAGGGACGCGGGCACGCACCCGCAGAGCCCAAATTCGCTGACATCATTCCCGGGCCGGGAGAGAAAATCACAGCTTTACATTGCAGGCTGTCATTAGCCCTCGGTGGCGGTCAGCAGAGGCAAAACAACGTCCCAAACTAAACACGGCATACCTCTGCTCGCCCCCGGGCCAGAACGAGGCAGCACTGATCCGCGTGGTTCTGCAGGAAGTGGGTAAACACTCTGAAGTTAGCGGCTACGCTGCATTTCGGAGAGGCTATTTCAGGGCTGCTCTGCGGAGAACGCCTCGGCCTTCCAGCGGCGCTCTCTAATTAGGAGGAGATACGCGCAAATGGACATGCAGGAGCAAAGGGCTCCGATGGTCCGAGGGGCTGAGCGGAAAGCCAGCGAAGGGGAAACCTGCGCTTACTCCGCATGGCATTCCAAACTGCCTGCCCACGTATCACCCACTTAAATTTCGGCCGAGGCTAAATCATGCCTATTGATCTGGTTCCCCCCGCTGTGCTGAAGGACATCACTGTGTTTTACTGGAAGACAGCTACCCCTTATCTGTAACTGTTACGCTATCTAAATGCTCTCACTAAATGCAAACGGCACAGTTAATTCAAGAACTCTCAGTATTATATCAGACACACAAAAGAACATTTTAATATAAACCATGCTGATAAAGGAGGAGCAACCGACTTAAACATCAAATCTCATTGGCTGAGATGAAGTGAGGGAGTGTAGCGGAGGACAGCGGTGTAGGAGGCTGGGGGGGGCATGCAGGCTCACGGCACATCCCCATTCCGGCTGGCCCAGCGCCCCAGGCCCCCCCAGCCTGGACCTCCCACCACCGCAGAAACTGCTGGAGGCACAGAGGTGACATCCGGCAGGAGGACCAATTAGGCGGGAGGGCGACAGCGAGCGAGAGAGAGAGAGAGAGCGAGCGAAAGATAATGGGATGAGGAGATTATGTGTGGGTCCTGCGAGAGTGAGAGTGAACAAGCAGACATTTTCAGATGAAATAAATAAAATGCACATTATTGCCCTGAAAGACTCACAAACAGTCACCCGTTCTGGTTTTGAAAAGGTTGCGTTTGAATATTAATGACCACTTTATCCTGGAATGGGGTGTTTGAGGCTCACAGAGATGAGGAGGGAGTCGGTCAGAACTGCGGGTCGGAGCCACAGCAAATATGGTGGGGGGGGGGGTGCAGGGGGCGTGGCTGCAGAGCGACACGGGGCTCTGAGGCTTTGGCCCAGGGGCGCGCTCGGTCTGGCAGGGAAAACAGGGGAGTCAGCAGCCTGGCGTCCCAGGGGCCTGTGGGAGCCCCTAACCCCCCGCCCCCCGCGCCTGAACTGAGCCTACGAGCCTGGCAGACCCTGACCAGGGCCACCGGGAGGGGGGTGAGAGAGATACAGGGGCAGCTCCAAAACATAACAAATGAGGCCCTCTTGGGATCAGACCCAATCCAACAGCATACAAGTAATCTAAGGCCATAAATTACCAGTTGCCTGGGATGGACTCCAGGCCCCCGAGACTCTGAGTGGGATAAACGGTTGGAAGATGGATGGGTGGATGGATGGATAAATTGCCTTTAACTTATCCAATTCTAGCTGCTTAATGAAATGTGTATCTCCTGTCTGCTGCTCCTTCCTGTACTTCATAGGGACACAAACAGAATCTGAAAATAACACAACAGCGTTTAATGCGAATACGCCAATTAAAGCTGTGATGACAGCAGCCGTCTTGGGTGCATGTGATCAGCAAGAGAAAACAAGCTCTGAGACACAAAATGTCACAGTTACACAGGATTCAAGGGCAAAAAATGCCTTGAAAGGGGAGAAAATAACAACAGGAAAACGCCAGCTCTAGGTAACGGCTCTCGCTTCCAGCGCTCACCAGCAGGAGATGATGTGCAGCACATGAAAGATGCTTGCACAGACTGTGCCTTTCACCTTCAGCTTGCCTTCTAGAAGATGCTTCACCTCAGTCCTAAATTCGTGAGGGTTTTAGTGGAACACCCCATTCTAACCGGAAGGGTCCATAAGTCCCTATGAGCTTCAGAGAATAGCTTCTGAATACAGAGAAGTGTTTTCCCACTGGACCATTGGGAGGTGCAGCTCTGAGCCTCCACCCTGCAGATTGCAAATGACATTTGCTTCAGGCCGATTCAGCGTTTTTGGCCTGGCTTCCCTCTGCATCTTCGCACTTTTGGGCAGATGAGAATTTTCGATGTCTGTCTTGCAATTCCAACAGGTAGCTATAACAAAAATGAATCCAGGTGATTTTTGACTAACCCTAACCCCCTAAACACCAGCTATGACACCTTCCTGCCCAAAAAAACTATGAGAAACAAAAGTGCTTTTAAATGATCAAGAAAACTGGGCTAAGTGTTTAGTGCCCTGGTCTCTGATTAAACTGAGCCTTTTCTTCCATCCTAATTGATTTATTTGCCTTCGTCCACAGTTTGCAGTGCAAACGAGCTGCTGAACAAAATACCAGTGGCTGACTGCGCTGAACTCCACTGCCGCATGTGCGGTAACCCTTGCCTTTCTATTTATCTCCCTAAATGCCAATTAATTATTCCACTCTGCAGACTTCTGCTAATTAATGAACTGGAATATCGTTCATTAATGAGAGCAGCAGATATACATTTTCGAATTTTCAAAGCAAAGTGCTTAATTGAAAGTTTACCTACTGTGTATTCATGCAACAACACCGGCGTCTGAATGAGGGGCGTGCTTTAACTCATGCAGGTGTCGTTCTTTTGGTTAATAGGGTCTGGGAGATGTGCAGAGCTGGCAGCCGGATCTTCGGCTCTCACTGTGCACACGCTCTTCCACAATTCTTTGCCTGCCATTTATTTTCCATGGCAGTTCAGGCCTCCATGTAATTGGAGCTTTCTCATGTTTATCTCCATGTCTCTTTCATCGCCATGTCTATGTAGCAGCAGATCTGAAATTTACACATCCCATCCCCAGGACAACAGAGGTCACTCCCCTGAATTCAGCTCTGCAGAAATGGTACGCTGCATTCTGCTGATTGGATGAGCGCTGGGTTTAACCCCATTGCCATTGGTTAAACCAGGCAGTGACTGACAGCACACAGTAAAACCTCACCCCCTTTCTGTACTTTGCATTTTGGACAGCAGACAAACCATCATATGTGTAAGAGAGGGCTGAGACTGAGCAAAGACCATGTATCTGAAGCGCTCTAGATAAAACGATTACTCAAAAGGTGATTAGATACACTGTCGAGATACGGCGAGTTGAAAATATTTCCACTCTGGCTGGTCTAAATCAAAAAATGCTCAGAGAATATCTGGAAAAATCAACTTTCCTTTTCAGATCAATTACTGTTTAAGGGTCGGTTGGTTAATTACAAGGCTCCTTAGGAATATGCCAGTCTCGCTTTTGTTAGGGATGCAAGAGACAAAGACTCTCATTCTTAAATCCCCAGCCTCATATTCCTATTAAAATAACACACATCCAAACACCCTTCAGCTCCACACTAACTGTCACTTTAGAGCACGGCTTGTTCCTGTTTTTTGTGCTTAAACTCCCATTTTATATTTTTTAAATATTGTAATACTTCTGTCTCATTTTTTCTAAACTTCTTTTAAAAAACAGAAATGCAGTGTGCAGTGATTGAATTGAATTGCTAAAGAATGTCAGGAAAGTTAATTGCTACCTTAATTTATTCCAGTCGTCCCATTTATTTCAGTCGACAGCTGACAGGAAACACTGGGATCTGTCAGCATCCATCCAGGAGGTGTCAGTGTTTGTGCCCTTTGACCCCTTATCCCAGCAATCACCCACACACTTACCTTAAAGCCCACTTTTGCTATTTCAGGCAAGTGGTGTGAGGGGTCAGAGAGAAGGTCACAGAGTATCTGCCATTTACCATCAGGAGGTGACTGCAATCGGCACCAGAGGGGTGGGCACACGGTGAGACAAGGGGTCAGGGGTTCTTAGCGGAGGCACTCCCAAAATAAACGGTAAAATAAGACAAAACTGTGTTGCGCAACAAGATCTTTCATGATGACTTCCATCTCCCCCTCATCCAAGGGGAGCAATGTCTGTCACTCGTCAGAAATGACAGCAGAGCAAAGGGACACCAAAACGCTGAAAGTTTTCTGCACAGTTTGTCACGATGCAGCTTCTGGGAGGAACTAAGAAATAAATGCATCCACATAACAGACATTCATACTTCAGGAAGCAGCAGACGCAGCCTGGCGTTAAGCCCTCAAAACGTCACCTGCCGGCCTGCGTTTTTAAAGCGTTTTCAGCTACTCCGCTGCCCAAAAACAAAACTCCATCATCTCGCAGGCAACTGCCTCAAGCCTTCGTGTGTCCATGAATGATTTGGACACACGCACACTGAACATCATACGTGAAAAACCCCACTCTAATCTCCCAGAAGAGGCGACGACAGAGGCATTGTTACTGTCGTACTCTGCATGCCATTTAACGGTTTACATTTCAGAGTTCAGCTGGGCCACGCTACACACCATTAAACCCATCTGCCTCCATGACGAGAAAAGGGTTACGTTTACACCAGCTTGGTTTAATCCTAATTGCTTTCAGCATTGTAACAATCCCTTGAAGAATTACACTGCGCTTCCTTTCGGCGTTCTAACCCTGAACATGGGGTGAAAAAAAATAGCTACCGCCAGTGAACAAGCCTAACCACAAGCTATCATTACCTAAGCTATTTTCTTTAGCACAGGAAGCTAGCATAAAATACACACTGGGTTATTTGCGGATTTAGCGTGAAACGCAGGATCCAGCAGCCAAACCCAGTTTCTATCCCAAAAATAATCTAAAACACAAGGAGGTCCCTCTAACTTTCACCTTAAATACCCATAAGAAATGGTTCTGGAACCACCTCATTTGTGTGTGGTAAGGGGCCCAGTTCTGTCATCTAGGACCGCTGACCTTCAGGTCACTAATCAGGGTGTTCCTTACATCCTGGTATCTGAAAGAATTTGGGAAACACCCCACCCGTGCCTCACAGGAGAGCCTGCGATGGATTTATCACACGTCTACCAGACCCTTGTAAAAGTTCACACATGTATGTATAAAGGGAAAAAATTGTGAGTAGGTTTTATTGTTACAAGTTAGTGAGAAAGCCACCAACACAAAGACCAGAATCTCAGATCCAAGAGGGCAGTAATGGCCCATGTCATTGTGCAGTGATGCTTCCATGCACCCAAGTCTTACTCAATACATCAATGACACACTAGCAAATAGTCAATATCAGTGGGAGGGGATCGGTTTGCTGCTGCACTGACTTCTGGGAATTCATCATTTCCCTCTGACACCAAACGTCCACCACAGCTTAGCCTAGTGCCACATAATTCAGATCGGACACTGGAATGTCCTTTAACCACTAAGCCAGGCTAGAGCTATGCTCTCTGCAGCAGCCAAAAGGCTGAGAGTGGCTCCATTTCTGCGTCTCTCATGGAGAAGGCCTCAGGATGCTGAGCCACTGGAGTTCCTCGCGCCCCGCTCTGAAGGGCCTGGCTATGGGCAGCCTTTTCCTTCAAAGGGACAGCTTGTCTGACTCAGGCTGACAATGCTATTCACTTGGGGAGGTGGGTAAAGCAGAAAAGGACCGGCTTAAACAGAGATGTTATGCTTCATTAAAAGCTAAGCGTAAAAAACAGCCCCTTGAAAACTCCCCATAACCGTCATTAGATCAGTAACGTTCTTAATAACAGGCAGGCTCGGCCATCGCTGCTAGCGACTAATTAATGCTCAGACCTCGACCTTCAGAAAGAAGGACGGTTTATGGCTCTTAAAAACACAGTGTAAAGCAGGCACTCGTGCACAACATCGCCTCATTGTTGCCCGTCCCCCCTCTGGGTTCAGTGGCATGGTTAAGCTTAATGAGGTGATGCTCCTCGTCAACCAGGTGGACTTCAGCGAAGGTTTGTTTTGGCAGCTAAAAATGGAGATAACGTAAGTGGAGCCTCGAATCCGAGCCACACGCAAGTTTGCTTTTGCCTCGAAAAGCAAACTGGAACACAAAATGTTCCCCAAGGAAACTGAGATAGATGCATCTTGACTATTGGTGAATAAGGAGCTGGGGGGAAGCAAAGAGGCCCATTACCAGTCACGCTGACTCACGGCGCGCTCCAAGCTGGCTTCGAGACGTGCATTTTATGCACCGGCGAAGCAGCCAAAAGAGCTACAGCAGGGATTTTGTGTTACAAGACAGTGAAACAGAGCAAACACTCTCTGAGAAGCGCTCTCGCCTTTCACTGCGGCGGGGGGGCCGCATTGCTCACCCGCAAATAAGATCTCCCACATCAACCTTATTCTAGAACATCTCCAGCGCGCTCCTCCTCACTGTGGGTGCATAAGCAGAAACCGCAGACACCTACCCAGAGAAGGGCAACGAGGAGGGGCAGCTGTGGCTTTCAGGGCAGCATGAAACACAAGTCCACAGAACGTTCGATAAGCCCTCACTGTTCCCCTTCCTCCTCTCTACAGAAGGTGTGGTATACAGAATCTCAAGAGCACTGTGGTTTTGGTTGCAGCAGCACTGAACAGCAGAGAGCTTACCGCTCATGGCTTTGAGGACCCTGGGCAGAAATGGCCCCGGCTTCGGGAACGAGTGCACATCCCCTACTAAAATGTCATAATCTGGGACAGCAATTCAGGTGGCAGCAGAGTTCAAGTGAATATCTATCCCAAAACCTAAAGGGCATTTTCTCAGCCCCTGGGTACGTTTGTTTAGCAGTGTTTGGGAGGTCTAAGCTCAGCAAGGCTTATTTAGGCTACAAGGCTGACAGTAAGGGCTCCAACACACCATTGGGAAGGTCCCATATGGAGCACGGCATCGCAAGCTGTGCTGACCGCCACTTGCTCAGCCACGTCCATGCCACAGCAGCCAACTGCGGCTGAGGTACAACTTCCATTTAATTCTCGTAGCTCCGGGCACGCTTGGCTGTCAGGAGAAACTCGCCGGCGCGTGTTCCCAAAAGCCGGCTCAGCCGCTGCAGCACCAACGGCTCCCGGCCCTAATTGTGCTGTTTTTACTATGGGGCCCCCTTTTGATTTATAGGTACGACCTGTTCAGGGCTAACAAGGGCCATAAATTTAACACATCCTCTGGTTTCTGGCCTTCCACGGCTATACAGCACATGCCAGTTGGCGATTCAGAGATGGTGGCTCAGCAGGAGAGGCGTGGGAGGGAGCGGGTTCTTAAAAGTGCAATAAGTTTTGAAGAATTGCGTGGATTATTGAAGGTTATCTCCCTCCCCTTTTGGCACGTTCTCTGCACAGGAGGGGAAGAGTGAGGTAGCACACAGTCGAAGTACGTAGCTAACCCAAGCACCACTGGGAAGGTCTTTGGTCAACATGACAGCAGGGGCCTCAGCCAATGCTGAATCATGCTGTAGGGCCGTCATTATGATGCCTGCAATGCTCTTTCCCCTTGTATAACCATACCCCAACGTCGGACACATTATGTTCTACAGACCACAATCAGCCTCCTCTCTGTTGACAGTGCTGTGGCTGAAAAAGCCTCAGCTTCTATTGTCTGGCAGCAGAAACTGGGTGAGGCCAACACAGAATTGTCATTATGGCTGTGTTCCTAGGAAAATGCTTTGTTCCAAACTGACCACCAATCTGACACGGTCATGTAGTTTACCAGAGCTGTTCTACCTCCCTCGAGGATGCACAGGCATATTTACACTAATCTTCAGCCAGCAACATGCAGGCTATGAGTCCATATTCTTAACAATCACACCACCTTCTGTCCCCAAGCAAGATCTGTTTTGGTCGACAACCAAACTCCCGTGTCGTTATGGATATCCATCTGGCCATGTCGGTCACCTCGGGTTTATAAATAAACCTGGCATTCCTTAACAACCCAAATTAGAGGAATGGCTCACTTTCAGACACTGTTCAGGGCAGTGGCCTCACCGAACATTAGCCAGCACCAGAGACTCACAAATCCCCCTACTGCGCAGTGCCGGCAAGCGAACTCAAGTCTCATTCTTAACACAGATATTACTTTCACACCATAAACTCAACTTATTCCTAAAGCAGCCCTTGGAGTATCTGGTTTCCTCTGTCAACGATGGGAATCCAGAATCCCGCTAATGGTTAATCGAGCATGCCATATCACGTTTAGGGCTTATCCCATGGTTTGCTTTTAGGGCTGTTTAGAGCTGCAGTATGTCTTTCTGTGATAGTCAGGATCATTCTCACACTGTACAATAATGATTTGTTGCTTCGTGGTGCAAGTACCTCAAATTACACTTTGTTGAGCACAGGTGGTGAACAACAACAATGGAAGTGGAGGTGTGAGTCTGTGGTATTTGGCAGAACACAGGTTACCTTGGCCTTCAGATTTTGCCATTCTGCTGGATGTGTAGTTAGCATGAAGGGTTGGTTCCCTCATGCTTACTTGTTTCGTAAATGTCCGGAGGATGAAAAACTGCAGCAGACAGTGACACCTCCTAGTCTATCGGAGGGCAATTTGGTAACGTCAAGATAATTTACTCATTTACTCAAAGACAATTTAGCACCAATTCATTGTTCTTCCTAATGATACTGCTATTTAAACCCGCTTTAATTTTCTTCCCTAATAGTTTACTTTTACATTTTCTCCCATTTGTACAGAAAACTACTTTGAAGTCATAATTTACAGGGTACACGAGGATTGCCTTGGTCATAATGGTTCTCAGAATTTTGTATTCAGCTATTGTCGTACATCCCAAAATGTTCATGCTCCTATCGATCACAGAAGATGAACACTGTGGCTGTCCTGTCTCCGTTACCCGGACAGGGCACTATCATTTAATTTACATCATGCAAGAAATAATTCAACATTTCACAGCAGAATGTAACGCGACAAAAGGTCCTGTCAAGTAGTCTCCCGGCAATCTGATGGCAGGGGGTCCAACAGCCAGCGCAGGAAGCAAAAGTCAGAAGTCCGAGTCACAGAAAAATGACATGACAACAAATAAAGAAACCCCGCGTGGTAATTCAGTCCAGACCCAATCCTCCAAGAATGAATTGATTGTAAATCATAGCTTAAATCTTCAAAGGAGCAAACCCTACATTTGGCATCTGGTAGGCAGGCAGCTTGTGTTTGAGTCTCTTTCGTACTATATAATGTCAGATAAAGGCTACTGAGTCATAAGAAGGAAAAAGTCAACAAAAATGACCAATAGCTAATTCCAAAATTATGCTTGGATGGTTTAATGCTCTATCCAAAAGCAACATACCTGTTTCTTCATCGATGGAGAACCTTCCCAGGCCACTCCCATCTCGAATGGAATACTGGATCTCTCCATCTCGTCCGGCGTCATCATCTCTGGCTGTCACCTGGAGGACGCTGGTTCCTATCCGCGAGTTCTCTTTTACAGAGCCGGTCAGGGCAAAATCTGAGAAGTATGGGGTGTACAAATTCTCATTGACATCCACCACCTCCACCTCAACGAAGGAGACAGACAGGAGGGAGACAGGCCGACCTTTATCCTTAGCACGCACGGTCAGGTTGTAGAACTGCTGCGTTTCATAGTCTAGCTCTTTGTTCAGTCGGATCACACCGCTGGTTTTGTCAACCTCAAACTTTCCATTATAGTCATTAGCCAGGGAGTACCTGACCTGGCCACCAACCCCCAAATCTGGATCCTGAGTCTCCAGCCAAGCCACAATGGTGCCCACGGGAAGATCTTCCAGGACCCGTGCATTGTAATAACTGGGGATAAATGCTGGAGGGCAATCATTGACGTCCTCCAAGGATATCCTCAGAGTAGCCACAGAGAACCTCTGGCTTCCCTTCTCGGCCTTGTCACGAGCTTCGACTTTAAGGTTAAACGTTGATATAAACTCCCTGTCAAGCTGTCCAGCAACATAAACAATCCCGTTTGTGCTGTTAATCCCAAACTGGGTTGTGCTTGTCAGCATAGTGTAAGAAATTTCCCCATTGACCCCCAAATCCTTATCCGTGGCTTCGACTTGAATCACTTCTGTCCCAATAGCAGTGTTCTCGGGCACAACGGCTCGGTAGCTGTCCTGGATAAACTGCGGGGTGTTATCATTTGCATCCTCCACAAACACTGTCAGCAGACGCCAGTTGGATTTCTGTGGTAGGCCCAGGTCATAAATAGTAATGTTGAGAAGATACCTATCGGTCTTTTCACGGTCCATTGGCAGGAACACTGTTATCAGCCCACTTTCCATGTCTATTCTAAAACAACTGTCTTTGTTACCATCAGAAATAGCGTATAAAATCTGGCCATTGAAACCAGAATCACCATCGTCCGCTTTTACCCTGAAAACACTTGCTCCGACCTTAAGGTCTTCACGCACCAATATGTCGGTGGGAAATGATTTATCAAACTGGGGAGTCTGTCTGTTTACTGAATAGAGATCTATAAAGCCTTCCTCAATTTTGGGTTTGCTGTTAGCTTTCGCCTTTTTAAGCAGCTTCTCTGCTAATTTTTGCGCTACCCTGGTTTCTTTGCAATTGAAGCTCTTGGGCGGGATTTTTCCATGAACCACAGAGATATTTACAAACATGGCATCAGAGAAATTCTCTCCGTCCGTGGCAGTTATCTTTAAGCTGAAGATCCCATTTTTGGGATTGGCAGTGGTGAGAGACCTCCGTAGCGTGAGAACCCCGGAGTCTGGGTTCAGATCGAAGAAGCCCCGTTCGTTCCCAGAGAGAATCTTATATTTCACCAGCTCAAGCTCATCTATGTCGATGGCAGACATGGTGGTGATCACCTCTCCGATGGGGAAATCACGGGAGATCACTCCCTGACAGGCAATTTTCTCGAACAGGGGTTGGTTGTCATTCACATTCTCCAAGTGAACTGTGACATTGACTTCATTCTCACGCCTGTAAGGAGACCCCCAATCAGAGGCCCTGACAATGAACATGTAGCTCTCTGGCGTGGACTCAAAGTCAAGCTCTCCTGTTGTGCTGATGACACCAGAAAACTGGTTAATCTTAAACGGGAGAGACTGGAGGCTCGCTATGCTATAGGTTATGTACCCGTTCTCGCCTTTGTCGTCGTCAATGGCAGATACCACCAAGATGTTTGTCCCGATCGGAATGCTCTCATTGACAAACATCTCGTAAGACGGCTGAGTAAACATGGGGGTATTGTTATTTGCATCTTCAATTGTGACTCGTACATTTGCTTTGAGCTTACTGTCTACCTCAATCACTTCCAAATCAAACACCTCCTGATCTACCGTGGTAAACTGACGAGCTGTAGTGATTACACCAGTCAGGGTGTTCATGTTAAAATACACAGCGTCTGGGGTGGGACTTAGAATGTACTCAGCATCATCAGGTTCTGGGAAGATTTTCACAGCCTCCACAATGGTACCTGGAGGGGAAACCTCACTAAGCAAGACTTCATACATTTCCTTTTCAAACGTGACCTCTACAGGTTGTGGTCTTTTCACTGACAGGTGTACTGTTTTAACGGCTGAAAACCTTTGAGGGGAACCCCTGTCTTTAGCCTGAAGAGTCAGGTTGCAGCCATAAGGGAAAGTGTCCCAATCTATAGGGTCTGTCACTTTTATCTTATACTCATTGCCTGCTGCCGACCGATACAGGCTAAACTGCTCCAAAGGGTCTCCAGCCACAATAGACACCGATTCTATCTCTCCATTCTCTCCCTCATCCAGGTCTTCGACCGTGACCACGGCATAGACAGGGTCTTTATCCAGAGAGGATGGGACGTGGGTGACCACGCTCAACAGCGGCGCGTGCTCATTGATTCGCTCCACGTGAATGAAGAGCTTGGCTGTGCTGCTCACGCCGTTGTTGCCATACAGCTTCATTCCCCGGTCGACAGCTAGAATCTCCAGGTCGTACCTGCTCTGCTCATCGGTGTTCAGCTTCCCACTGAGCGAGATCACGCCGCTTGTGGGGTGGACGGCAAAGAGCTCCACCTTCTCTTTGAAGAAGTAATAAAATTCCCCATTGGAGCCAATGTCCGCATCCGTGGCTGTGACCTGTGCAATGCTAGTCCTCAGTGGTGTACTCTCAGGAATAGTCACAGAGTACGTGGTGGGGGAGAACAGCGGCCGAAGGTCGTTCATGTCCAGCACCTGTATGTTCACTTTGGTCCACGTCTCTAAGCTGTCCCCCTTCACAGACGCCTTCACAGTCAACAAGTAATTATCCTGTATTTCCCGGTTCAATATGGCCGAGTTCCCACCTTTAGTCCTAATTCGCAAGAAGCAGAAGTCTCCAAGAACATACTCCTCCGCCTTGAAGAAGCCCTCCTCATCCCCAGAGGTAATCCTATACTTAATATCCCACGAGCGGTGCAGGAGCATAATCCCCATTTTAACTTTACTGCTGGCATAAGTCCGTGCGGCGGAGTTCTCGTATACAGTGGCATTGTAGAGGGAATGTGTGAAGAGGAACCGGGGGAGGCCTCCTGGCTCCTGGAACACTTGGCAGCAGCAGGAGAGAAGCTGGGAGAGCAAGAGGGCCAGGCAAAGGTGGAAGGTCTGCATTCCTGCCCACGGGCCCATCTTTACAGCCATGCCATCATTCTTCCATCCTGAAACAAAGAGAGCAAGAGCGACGTGTCATTAGGGGGGTTCCTCACCGCAGAAACGCACCACAGGCCAGAACTCGGCCTTTCAGCTCTGGCAACGACCGGCCACTAATTATTCATCCAATCAATAAGACGGATCACGATGCGGAATTGTCAAGTAACCAAGCAACCGAGTCTGTCAGGACCAGGCACCTTGCAAACATGGCTACAACCCCTCGGTGGTGGGGGGGGGTGGGGAAATCATGAAGGATCGCAGCAGTTATGAATGGCGAAAATGTCACGACACCCATCTAAATAAAACACGACGAGTTTCAGAAATGTCAAGCCAGCCTGCGGTACAAAGGCATATCTAAGACATGCGATTGATTTACGTGCAGAAGTATGTAACTCGGTCATGTTCAATGGTGGCATTCTAACATTTAATTTTTTTTTTAATCTACAATGACGGGAACAAACTCAAAAATAAATAGCCACAACTATGCGCACTTCTCGGAGAGGAGAGAGCCCGAGATGTGGTAAATGCCGCGTCGAGGACATACCGCGAGGCCGCGGCGCTCACAATATGATGACTCCTCGTTTCCACTGCCGGTATTTATGGAGGAGCTGGCAGAGTCGGCCGTGTTTGAGCTCACCTCTAATGACACCCTCGACAAAGGGCACTTTCCACCCTCCTTTCAATGGCTGCCCTCATCCATCCAAATATAACAGTCCTTTCAGACACAGCGCTACATCCAAACCCTACAATAAAACCCTCCCAGTTTTTTAAAAGTTCATTTCAATTACATATAAAACAACGGTGAAAGTACTTCATCATGCTTCAAGCAGTGTACTTAAAAACAAATATAAATTTGTCACAAGTTTCCTCTTTCCACAAACATTGCAGTGTGCTCAGTATAACACTGTCAACTGTTTTTCAAACAGTTCTCAGTCTGCATATAAGCATACTGCGCCAAAGCCTCTTATCGGTTTAGCGAAATTGAAATTAATGCAATACTGATGTCTGCAACAGACAGCAGCTGAATACTACTTCAAAAGTCACATGGCTGAAAAACAGGCCAATCAGCATTGTTCTCTTAGCCAAACACGTACATAACTGTTCAACACTGAACTGCGAATTCCGATAACAATTTTTATGAGAAATTTGTAGTTGTCTTTGTTCGTTTTTGTTAGTCACATTGTACTGGTAAAAGAGAATCCGGGTAAGTACTGGGCATATTTAAGATTCACTCCCCAGTCACAGGGTGGTGTCTCTGGCCACGTTAGTCCTGAGTTTTGGTCCTCTGTCACTTCTTGTCTCCACAAAGCAGAGAGAAATGTGTTCGTCTGGCCAACATCTAACAAAAAAGATATCCAAAAGCAGACACAGTAAGCAGGGTTCCTCCTATCTGTCCGCGCAGTCACCAGTGGAGTAATGAACCGCTTCAGTAAGCAGTGGAGTCCGATGCCTCCACGCCAGCCAACAGCGAAGCTCATCACCAGCTGTCCCGCAGTGTCTCGTTTTCTTGCCCCTCACAACCACAAAAGCTTGGTGAACGTCCGCAGGGGAAAAACTGCCTTAAATCAGACTGCAAGTTCAAAAGATCTTTCACAGTAATGTATGCTAAAGAACATTGTTCTCCATAATACATGAGATGTAGACTTTATAATGGACACTGATGCTCAGGCAGGTCTTCTGGAGAAGTCTTTCCCACTTACGGCAGGACATTGACCACTTCACACATGCTACAATGGTTCAAACCCTCTTTAACCTCTCTGGCTGCCACCTAAATCTCCTCTTCCTTCTCCAAGCACTGTCGAAGACCCCAAAATGCCAGTGAGACCTCCAAGTTACTCCTGTAGGCAAAAAAAATCCAGCTGGCAGAGAAACCTTGACTAATCCTCCGTGATGAACCCGGTTGCCATTGAGGAGAGAACAGTTACATTCCTGTGGTATGCTAGTGGGTCAGATCCAGCCATGTGAGGACCTGTGATTCTGCAGAACTCCCCGGGCAAAACAAGCCTGATGTGCCAAGTTCCACATTACTGTTAAAGCTTATTTTTTATAAAATAAAATACTCATAATAATAATTTACAAAACACAGCCAAAGGCTCCATCAGTCCTGACCTTAGTGAAGATCAATCAGAGAATGGGAAGATTGGTGATTGGTGCTAGACAGTAAAAGCTGTTTTGTCTATCAATGAAGCTCAAGTTTAAGCATCAGGGATTTTAGAGACCGAAATGTAACAAAAGGTGTTCCCTGTGATAAAGACACGTTGAGCGAAGTCACTAACGACAACAAGAGCAGCGCCGGAAAAGAAGGCGAAAAAGGAGTAGGCCATGGTCTGCTAGCTACGGTCAAAAGCTAAAGTTGGCAAGCGATGGAGGCGCGCGGCTGTCGCCCCGCCAGGCCTGCCTGACCTGGATCGGGCAAGTCGGACAAGAGTCCTGGAAGGATTTCAGATCCCGAAAGTGGAGCAGCACCTCAGAGCTGCCGGTCCGGGCCCAGCAATGGGCTGCCTCCCCGCACGCTGTTGGCGCTCTGTGTGGGCTCCCGCGCACTGATTCACATGCCAATTCCGCTCCCTCTAAAATGCCAATGCGGCTCGCAGCGGCTTTAAGATCCGGGAGCCGACATGAGCCCCCAGCCTGGAGAAGGAGACCCACGGAGGGATTTAAAATCAGGTTCCATCTGGGATTTCTGACGCTTGCTAATAAGAAATAAATGCATCTTATACCCAGTCTGAGCAAGACTCAAAGGTGCAATAAAGAGCGCAATTTACGCTATGCTGCATTTCTGCGTCCCCCACCCCCTGCACTCCCTGGCTGGTCCCCAGAAAACCAGAAAAGTTTTCTGCTGCACATGAACCAGATAAACGACAAACTTCCGAACGCATTAAGTGACTCACACTGGAAGAGAAGCCAAGGATAAGCTCCTCATGCAAACCATGAAATAAGAGCCGATGAAACGGGAGCTGTGCAGGCAGAGCCCAGCTTTGATTAGTGCGCTGAGCGCGGTGCCTTTCAAAGCCTGAACACACTCCCTCACTCTGACAGAACATCAAGCCCAGAGCAGGACTTTTATGAGGCAGTGTTTATGACTGATAGGCTGACCAAGCAAATGTCAGACTGAGGCACACAGGCGCACAGGCAAGTCCTTGGAAGGACCAGCGAAGGACGGCTTTGTATAACATTCATTCGGCCAAAGTAAGTATCACGCTGGCCCCCACCTCTGATCGTATCAGCTTCGCTGAGGGCTGCAGTGGTCAAAGGGGAACCTTGAAAAGGGAAACAATGTGATCTGTCTGATATTTCAAAACAGTGACGAATTCTTGTACTTCTGTACTTTGAAGAGTGAGAGGGTTTTCCAGCTACTGTGTGTCTGGGTGCCAAATGTCCCCTCAATGTGACAAAAACCTTTGTATTTTGATGTTGTGGGTACTTTTTTTGCGGTCCCCAAAAGTGGAAACTCAGTTTTATAAAAATCTGTGACTGCAATCAAAAAACTAAAAATGCCAAAAGTCTCGTATTTTGTTTGGTTACTTATAGTAAAGGTTAGGGCTGGTTAGGGGTTGGTCGTCATGTTGGGATTAGGGTTATGGCGATAGAAGGGAATCCCCACAAAAATATGAATACAAACGTGTGTGTGTGTGTGTGTGTAGTCAGAGTAAACTGCTAACTACCAGACTGGGGTGAGTTTCCCGTAGACTTCTTAACGCTACGTCGTTCGTAAGTTCTGTGCTAATATCTTTGAACTAATGAACGACGTAGCATTAAAAAGTCTTTGAGAAACTCACCCCTGGTCAATAGTGGGAAACTATTTAATTAGCGGAACTGGTAACAGATGCCCCCGTGCACAAAACATCCATGGATCTCAAATGCCATCATTCCCCTGCTCCCGCCAGTTGCCACTCAGATTTTCGGGTTTCTGTGTTCGTTCTGCGCTCCCGTTTGAAGGCGACTCAAGTGAGACAGACGGCAGCCACAACGCGTTCAGGAATATCAACCCGCACGCAGAACAAAGTACTCCACACGTGCTAAATGCCGAACATGCCAAAAATATCAAAACGGGAATCAAGAAACCGAAAAAAAACTGAATAGCAGATAACATACACAAGGGAAATTTATAAAGGGAAAAAAAAAGATTAGAGGATGGAAACAGTGGCAGTATAAATATTAATCTGTATGGCAAACAGTGTAGTGCATTGCAGGGGGAATCAGTGACCACGTGCCGTTTTGGGGGGGGCAGCGGCGGTCAGGATCGCACGTGGTAAGAGAGCTGCTCGGGGGGGTGAACACGGCAAATCGGAAACCTGTCAAAACAGCCCTAAAGCTGTTACCTGATACCCCACCGCCACCCTGTGCGAATCTCTTCAGACACAGCGCCTTGTGTCAGCAAGGAACCACACTTGTGTTCCTCATCACGGCCTTCAGCCGACCGCTTCAGGACCCGAGACCCCAAAGCTTGGGGGGGGGGGGGGGGGGGGGGGGGGGGGGGGGGGGGGGGGGGGGGGGGGGGGGGGGGGGGGGGGGGGGGGG
>JAODKC010000039.1:19264403-19277610 GCA_026777985.1 Mormyrops attenuatus | reverse complement strand
TTCACAGGGCTGAGCTCCGTGCGTCTGCTCTCCCTGTATGACAACCGCATCACCAGCGTGGCCCCATTAATGCACTTGACTTTCAGGGTATTTAATGACTCAGCTGTCCCCCTGCATTAATAATGGTTAATTTACTCCCAACTCGGACAAACTAGCAGCAAACCAGCAGCAGCTAAAGCGTGAAGAGCACAGGGCAGTAAACACCTCTGTCATATGTACAACAAGGGCCTCCTACTTCTGCTCTTTGCAGAAACATCATATCACCCTCTCTCAGCATCCAATCACAAACCTCAACTTAATGATGCTAAAAATAAAAGCTGGTTTTACACTTTGACAAGAAATATCCTCCTTCACATACTGTCATGATTTAAAAGGCAGACGACCTGCAAAAAATACATTAATTACATATGAAGACTGCCCTACGCTCCCTACAACCTAGACCAGGATAAGTGGTTAGAAGATGGATGGATGGATGGATGGATAGATAGATGGATGGATGCAGCTTTTGGCCTGAGTGAAAATCAGATGGTTAATCGCTGCATGCGCCATTTACAGAAGCAAACACGCATCCCTGATATTACTATTTATTATTCATTGTTGGTGCAATTGTCGTAGAAATGTATGATATTGCTCAAATCTGCAATATGTTTAAAGCACTACCCCAGCACTCAAAATGAACAAATTAAGAATACATTTTGTACCTTCCAGAACTACAACCACACAACACATTTCAGCTAATAACCAAGCCAGGCAGGAAAAAGACATTTCCCAGCCACTTAACCTCTGAATAATGTCCAGCACAGCTGTCTAAAGAGCATGGGGAAGCCATTGTTCTCATCTCTGGGGGCTTAAGCTGTACTGTGGGTCCTTCCGTTTCAGTCTGGCTCATAGGAGCCCCCCAAACATTAAGAAATGGATTTTTCACACTAGATCGCTACACCAAGCCATGCAACGCGTGACTGAGTATTAAGGCCCATTACCTGCCTACACGGCCTCCAATTGTGTTGGTGTGACAGCCTCCGATTTCAAGGTCATAAAGACCGTTGGGAACACACTGCCCTACTGTCCTTCCTAACCCAGCATCAACGAGCACGGAAAGCTGTGGGAGAGACGGGAAAGTACTTAACACGGCACGTTAAGGGCGAGCTGAGTGGCCCCGCCGCGATCAGCGTGTTGAGCTGGATGGCCCAAAATGCCTAATTACTACTTGCAGAAGTTTTGCGTGGGTGTTGAGACCTCAGAAACAAACAAAGTGATGCATAATTAGCCCCTGGGCTTAGATTGGTGCGAGCTGGCGGGTAATGTTTTCATTTCCAGGGGCACAGTCAGAGTGCGGCAACTAAACATTATCTCAGTGCAAACTAGCCTCATAGACCAAGGTCTGCTAACCCCAAAGCAAGAGCGAAGACCCTTATACAACACAGCTTCACATAAACCTATGAAGATACATCTGGATGAAATATTACAGTTCTACGAACATTATTAAGGCAACATCCAAAGCAGATAGATCATAACGATGTCTTGAAGAGATATCGTGCTTCTATAAGCTTGTAGCAACCCTAAGCACCTGGAGATGTAGATTGATGTGCATTACAGATAACCTGTGGATCACACAGTGGGGTGCAGCTCTACTAGTATGGCACACCCTGAAAGCCATGGAGGATAGCAATATGCTGAAAGCCTGAGATGGCACCACTGAAGTTTACTAGACTATTTGGGGAAGGAAATTATTTGGAGCATAACGGGAGAATAGATGCAGGGCCTTCAGCAGACTGCAGTCATGACACGGAGGTCACAGAAGAGCCACTGATAGAGCAATATGAGCTCTTATGAAATGCGGGAGACGTGCGAAACACATCAATGTGTCAATGCCAGAACCATCTGCAAATTAGTATTACGTGATAAACAGCTGCGTGAAACTGCCACATATTTTATTAGCATCCGGCTTATGCTTTCTTAGGATGCAGATGGGAGTCCATCACAAAGCGGAACAGAGCTGACCAGCACAGTCAGCATGTAGCCCTGCCTGCACACTGACACCACTATCTTAGGTTATTACAGTCTGTAGTTTTCAATATAACCCCCCTATATTTTATTACAGTCTATATGGCTGCAAAATCATTCAAATACAACATGATGCCTGCGAGAATGAAGCCTTTCATTTTATAATGATAAATCGATTGAAATGTCAAAAATGTAAAATGGAAAAGTAAACGGTCAGTGATTTGTAGAAATAATGATTGTCCTTCCACGCCATTATGTGTATTCTGCATATTTTATTTGTTTGTTATTGTCCTACAGGATTATCAGAATAAGTGAGTCGGCCTTGTATTGGCATCTCAGTTACTCCATCGGCACACAAAGTAGCTTTAACAAAAGTAATACCATAGATTAGATCCAAAATGGGAAAACGTAGTGAAAACAAACAAAAACATCTTTTGACATAATTTTCCCGGGTACATTCATTAAGGGTGAAACGTGAAATGTAATGGTTTTGGCATGAACTTCCACGGCATGGGGGTAGCATGTGTGGATTCACGCTTAATAAAATAAATAATGGACTGGATACATCTAATCCAAATATCAGACATCAGAAGAAGAAACAATAGCGCTACTAAGCCCCGAAGGGCGAAAAAAAAGAAAGAGATCACACATGTCCTTCCTGAACCCGGAGTCTCCCGCAGCAGACTGTTCTAGAAAGCAGCCGTCTCGCTTCCCGCACGGCGGAAAAATAGGAAGCGAGTCTGCGTCCCGGTGCGGGTCCGAGCCCGGAGAGAAACGGCGTCCCCGAGCCGTCACTTCGAGGCTGGCTCGGCGGCTGCTGCCGGGGGCTGTGATCGCTGCAACACCCCGCCTAAAAAAAGCTTTCATCTGGCCCTGCGAGCATTTCGCAAAGCGCCCGTCATCCGCCGTCGTAGGTGACACCCGCCCCCCGCCCCGATCCGCGGTCGGCGCTCCGCGAACGCCTGCGACAACGACACACTCCTCCCCCGGCGACACTCTCCGATCGTGGCTGGGAACAATACGGGCTGGGGGGGAGCAAGCTGCGGCTCAGCTCTAACACTGACCGTAGCGCTTGAAGTGAAAGACAATAAAGGAGCCAGAGAGCGAGGGGGAGACATATAAAGCGAAGAAGTGAAAGAGGAGGGGGGAGGGGATGCAAGAACACCATACTGTACATACACATATCTGAGTACATGCCTGCGTAACACCACATACTGGATGCGTGCACAAAAGCAAAAGTGTAATTATTTACCTAAAGGCAAGCCTTTGTTCAGCAAATGAGAGCTTCCCATCTGGATAATCTTCAGTCTCCAACCAAATATGGCACTTCAGTGAGACATCCACAAAAAAATCCTCAGGATATGGCCGCTACTTCAGTTTTTCTGCTTTTTTTCCCCTTAACCTTAAGTCGAAGGCACACACATGCCCCCTCTCTCTCTCCCTCTCTCTCTCTCACACACTCTCTCTCACTCACTCTCGCTTCTGTAACCCCCTCCCTCTTTCTCTCCTAGACCCTCCCTGCTTAACTCTCGCGCACACACGCACCGAATGCAAGTGTCACCATGTTTATGAGGACGAGGGAGCCAGGGAGAGGGTGTGTGCGTGTGTGTGCTGGGACAAGTGGGAGGAGGAGACGGGCTTCGGAGAGGAAAGGAAGCAGGGGGTGGAGCTTAGGCAACACAAAATTGATCTTTTGTTTTCTGACAGAAGGCGGTCTGAAAGAGCTAGGCGGAAACAGGCAGGATTCATGAGAGGAAGACATTGCTCTTTCCAGACCAGTATGGAAGGAGACCGGAACTAGACTGGGATGGGGGGGGCAGATTGCAAATTTTGGCGCTAATCTCATACACAAGAAAAGATTTTAACCAAGAATATCCCATAAGAAAAGGATTGCAATTGCGTAATTATAGCTAATTTAATACAAGATAAGATTTGTTTGTATCCTGTTTGTCTGCACTTGATTTCTTTACACAGGTGAGCATCTTCTACCTTCCGACGGTTTGCAGTCAGATAGCCTAAAGCATCATTCAGCTTTTCCCCGTTACAGGTAGGAAACATTATGGTGATTGTACGGCTCTTTGTTCCGATCGGATTCGTCGGAAGTCCGCTCGGGGCTCTGGCTAGGTGACGCGTTGGTATCATGAATAAACACACCGTAGTGTGAGGTTTATTTAAAAGCCACGCCTCAGCCAGCAGTCGTGGGAGGAGCCAACTGGCGTCCTATCTGGGGGGGGCGCGCGGCCCCCCCCCGCCGGGGGGGGGGGGGGCCGGGGACACAGCGTGTGAATAGAGCGGTACACAGGAAACAGGTGGAGGGGGTGCGGGTTTACTCAAATATCAGCGACATAACGATGCTCAGCGGAGCTGCTTGGCAAGCGGACTTTACGAAGGGATCGAGTGGGGATAAAAGTCATTAATACCGCGACGACCGCAAACAATGTCTGCATTTACAAGTCTGTATTTATATATCTGAATGTGCATATTATATAACACAGTATTAATATAACAATATGCCAAAAGAAGGAATGAAACGCTCATAATAAACGCCTGGCATTAGGTCGCCTATTCATTCCTGGAGCCATAGAAAATGCAAAAACCATTTAAAAGCGGATCGTTTGAACAAGCCCGTAACAAAAACCTTACACATGGCGCATTTCATTATTTCCTGCATAAGTTTCAGGTAATCCGGTTTGCTTCGTGCTTTTGGAGTTTATAGATGTTGCGCAGAATTAGGGTTTTTGTTATAGGGAAAAAACCTTTTTTCCCCTAGTGAAATAAATGCATTTAAAATGTGCTGCAGATAGGCACCAAATCCGGGGGCCAGCCGAGGTGCCCCGGTGCGGGGCAGGGTCGCGCATGGAGCGCCGGTCACATACACGAGAGCTGGCAAGCAGTCCGAGCGCCATTCCGTATCCAGCGGGAACCACAATGACATAATAATAATAATAATAACAACAACAATAAAAATAATAATAATAGGCTTCAATCAGGCGTACCTGGAAAAGTATTTGACAACGATCTGAATCCTCAAAACTGTTGAATAATTAACTTCCTAGCACAAAATATCGGTATATGGGCATGAGATAAAGTTGACAGTCCGCCGCATTTCTGCGTCTTCCATCCAGCGCCTCGGCTAGGCGAATTAGTGACCGGGGCGAAGTTGCGGTGAGACCACCGCAGGAAGGCGAGTCGGCGACCCGGAGCTTCCAGATCCCCCCCAGTAATGCAAAGTTAAACCCTTTAATGATCCGGTGAATCCGCAACACTCGGGAGAGGAGATGCACAGCCCGCTTGCATGGGATACCCATGATCGCAATGAATGCCCTGCGCAAACTATATCGACACCTCCATTCAAAGGGGAAAAGACTGAAAAATATACACTGCATTATTTCCCCCAAACTATAAAGCACAGAAACTGGACTGGTCACTGGTAACCTTCTCTATCTGCTGAGTTAAATCGTTATAAACGGTGCCGGAGCTCCGCAGAGCAACGGCGGAATAGTTAATCAGCAGGTCCCCGCTCGCAGCCGGGAGAGACCCCTACACAGCATTAAAACTAAATACAAATAAGAGGCGCCAGCGTGCAGACCTCTCTGCATGCAGCTCTGTGATTTTAAAGCAGTTTCTCAGTTACCCCGCACGTCCCGCAAGCGGCGGACCCCCGGAGGGATGCGTGCGTTTCCCCCGGTGTGCGCGTGTGTTTCCCCTGGTGTGTGTGTGTGTATGTACATAGAGGCTCCTACCGTCCGCAGTCTCACAGGTCCAGCGAAAAGCTCCTAGATTGCGGGCTCGGCTCACTTCTGAGCGAGGATGCGTCCAGCGCCAGCTAGCTGAGCTCAGACGTTCGCTCGGCTCAGCAGCGTCGCTTACGTTGCGCGATCCGCCGCTGAAAGTGCGAGTCGGTGGCGCGGTGGCGGGGACGCGCACAGCGCAGCCTAGCGGAGCGCAGACGCACGGCAAAGCGCGCTCCGGGCTGCGGGGGCTTTCGGTACGCATGCAAAGCATGTCTGTTTTCGCCCCCATCCACAAAAAAGCGTGCTGCGTTAAATATGCACGCTGTGGGAAGTTAAACGCAAGCATGTTTAAATAAAGCGATGCAGAGCTCATGTGATTGCAGAACCGTACTTTCAGTACCTGGAGTAGCATTTCAAATAAGTAAAACGTTTTGGACAACCTCTGCGAAGAGTTTCTAATTAAAGTTCATAATGAATGCAAATGCATTATTGAATGCGGTTGATTAACAACCTTAAATATGTCAGAATTGACTGAAAAACTAAAGACCATCCTCAACAGTTAATCACCTCCATCAACCGTAACGTATTGATTATGTGTATTGCAATTTATTAGTTCGTGGGAAAATGTATTACATCGTGGCAACAATTCTCAGCATTGCTTAAATGTCGAGATATATATTTACACATTTGATCACACTTACATTTGCATAATTGCACAAAATAAAAACATGTATTTGCGGCGCATGGATCTGCATGTGTGAGGTGGCGAGCCCAAATTTTGGGGAATTTATGGGATTAAAGGAATTGCTGAGGTTGGCATGCTGAGAAATTTGCAAGTTATGAATATATTCAGCATGCAGTAAAATATGAATATGTAAATTGTTACGTATTGTGCCCTTTCCCTGTTGCCGCCGTTTAAATAGCCGTCAACGAATGGTCGTGGTAAATTTCTAAAGCTATTATATTGCGATGCTGTCTTTCATGATTTTAGGAAATTTCAAAAATTAAAAGCACAAAGGAAGTCTCGTTAGTACATAAACACCAAGCGACGTTTTCATAAATACCAGAAAATGGAGAAGTACGCGTTTTTCAGAATCTTACTGTGCAGATTCTAGAAAAATGGGTAAATGTCTTCAAAGGGGAATCGAAATTATGCTGACTGTGCGACACGAAATTTCCTGCCCTGTCACGCCTCTGACTACGCACAGCATAACCACAGTACTCAGTTCAGGTGCGACTAGTTTGGATACTTATAGCCTTATATATATAACTTATTAGATACTTACATTATGCTGTCACACTGATGAGCTTTTAACCTCCCCACCTAGACTAGAAACTTCTGAACTATTACTTATAATGTATGTAAAATTATTCTTCTGAATGTAGGTTGGTTAAAAGCCAAACACATTTCTAAGATCGCCTGCTTTATGAGGTGTGGATTGAAGCTATATTAAGAGGTCCTTTGCATTGAAATTCAGCTGGCAATGGACTCCAGCAGGGGAAAGAGCTTTGATTGGCTGTCCACGGGTAGCCTTAACACAGATATCACATTTGGTAATGATGTTGGGGCAGTTTGGGGCTTAATAATGGGAGAATTGCTGCAGGTGGGAGAGGAAAGTGAAGCACATGACCCCAGGAAGGAGGCAGGAATGAGTCTGATTGTAGTACTAGGGTGGTGTGTGGCTCTATGGGTTAGGTCCTTGTGCGTATAATCAGAAGGTTGTTGGGTCAAATGCTGAAAGAATGATGTGGCTTTTGGGTCCCTGAGTATGGTCTCTTAAATAGAGGCACTATGCCCATAGAGACTGAGGAGCCATGTGTTCCCTCAGTTATTTTTGGAGGTTTTTATTATTTTTATTATTATTGTATTGATAATTAATCTGTATCACTTGACTATGTGCCTTCCCCATCCACTACTGGTAGCCTATGCACTGCAAGCATTGACTGGTTTAATTTGAGTTGCATCCCCTTCGAAACAGAGCACACGCTGTCTGGTTTTACTAGGCGCTTTCGGAACTCAACATTCAAATAAAGTCAATCAATTTCTAAAAGTCGGACGATTAGGCTGCCCCCTCGGAATGCATGTCGATGTGTAGCCTATAGCTAAGCCTAATACTGCTGATTTCATTTCGTGTGGATTCAACGTCATTTAAATACAGGCTGATGGTGTATGAAGGTTATGCTGTTTTTTAAGTTCATAAGCTATCATGCTATTGAAACAAAATGTTCTGCATAATCTGTAGTTTGGAAGCATTTAATATAATGAGGAATAGATGTTATTTTAAGTATGATATATAGTGGAGGCTGAACGCACTAAAAGCATTTTAAACACTTTTTTCAAATGCACGACGTCAGAAAAAAAATTACCAATTTTTACCTTTGAGGATACAATTACTGTACCCTCAAAGGTCCGCCAATTGTACCCTGGCTGTAGGTAAATGTACCATTTAAGGTACAGAAATGGACTCTGAGGGACATTTTTGTACCATTTGGGTACATTAATGTTGCTTGTACTTTGGGGAACAAAACTGTACCCGTGCTGTACCCTTATTTTCTGAGAGTGCAAAATTTTGTTCACTCTGTTGTTAATTTTCCATTGTTGATGACAGATAACTGAATATGCTGCATGTTCTTAATAATTTAGTAAACCGTTGGATTTTTAAATTACTTATGCGTTGTTTTCCATTGAGACCAGGCTATAGTGCGTGATCGCTCAAAAAAAGGGATGCGTGACCCCCCCTACCCCTAACCCCCAGCTCCAGGGTCGCTGCACGCTGGCAGACTCTGTGCTGTCAGCCCCAAACTTTCTCTCACCTGTGTATGCGTTTGTGTCTTGAGAGTAAGATGGGGGAGGTGAAGAGAGAATTTCTCCACGGGGATTAATAAAGCAGTACAGTTCTATCCTATTGGAATAAGGGCCGACACACACAGAACCAGAACTACTTTAGGGCTGGGGGGGTGAGGTGTCTGAATCCAGGATTGGGCCAGTGTTGTGGAAGGGCAAGGGTATTGGGATCCAGGGACAATGCGGTGTGTGCTGCAGGGCGGGTGGGCTGTTGGGATCTGGGGGGCTGGGTGTCAAGGTCCAGGGGTGTCATGGGGAAGGCAGCCGGGGATGTTTTCACAAGTGAGAGGAAACAGATCTCAATTTCCAGCACAATGGATAATAAGTCAGTTAAACTTGCCCCCCAATTAAATCACAGCAAAAGTCTGATATCAAATTTATAATAAAGTGGTGAATTCTCAAGCTAAATGATTATGATAATGGATTCCACAATGTCTATTTCCAATAGATCCTCATCCAGTTAGGCACACCTTGTCACCCAGTGGGATCCAATATTTACGTGAATTTTGATGAATATTTCAAGTTTATTTCCTGTATAGCCCAGAACATGGTGATCTACAGTTTCCCTTAATTTGACTTGTCATCTCTGTTTATTTTATAGTTGTGTTTGCCTGCACAGGCACAGCACACACAAGTACGTACGCAATGTCGTTTGAAAAGCGTAATGCACCTCCATAACAAACACATCAGCAAATCAGCGTGATTTTCCCCTGCAGGGTGTGGGTGAATTTGATTACAAATTAATGATATTTGGGATACGGAATGAGCTGACCACATTTGCCCTTGAGTTTTTGAGCACGACGTGGTGGTGACGTGCTGGTGTGGGGAGAGGCAGCTACTGATGTACCGGCAAGTTATTACTACGGTTCCCAGCTCACTGGGCTCAATCAGCATCTCAATAACTCGAGATGCTCATCTGCTGTTTATAAATGAACATTGTAGGTGAGAGCCCATTCCTGAGTCCGGCGGCTCGTGTGGATGAAACGATCTTTAGATTTCTCTTCTAATCATGTCGCATTGTAGACATTTGCTCACTTTGCCATATCACCCCCCCCCCCCCCCAATCCCCAAAAAGGCAGGGTGCTGCATCATCACCAACACTGTAGCCCAGTCTGGCTACATGACCTACTTGATCATCAGCTCTGAGCTCATGTTCATACAGGCTTCTGCATGGTCAGACTTGCTTGTCTCACGCAGCTTCAGAAAACCATGAGCTTGTTTAATTTTTCATGGAAAAGCGCTGCACACCTAGAAAGAGCCATCGGCCATGAAAGTAATGAATCGTTCATATTATGTGTCTCTCTTTGTGCCGCTTCTTGATTACCTGCTGAGATTCCTGCAACAATCTCCCACTCAGAAGTGGGATCACGGTATTCCATCACAGACTCAACCGGCACCCCAAACATCTGTGAGCTCGCCTGCCTTCAGCTGATGTTTCGAGTATGCAAAACATGATGCTGGATTTTTACTCTGCAAATGACAGACATCCGTCCATCTGTAAAGGGTCCCGGTGTCCCACCGAGGACAGGGGACACGGTGCACGGAGACGAGGTAACGTGTGGACTTCCTCGTCCCGCACAGAGCCAGGATAACACGTGGAATTCCACCAAAGTGATTAATTTGTCATTAATCATCGGGCTG
This sequence comes from Mormyrops attenuatus, assembly GCA_026777985.1. Classification (NCBI taxonomy): domain Eukaryota; kingdom Metazoa; phylum Chordata; class Actinopteri; order Osteoglossiformes; family Mormyridae; genus Mormyrops; species Mormyrops attenuatus. Next base: position 19,267,386 of record JAODKC010000039.1, on the reverse strand, counting down.
CTGTCGCCGCCTCGTCATTAAGGAGCCGCCTTGTTAATCTCAGCAGCCCGTGTTCCCCCGTAAGCCGGGGGGGGTGGGGGCTTGTGTCGCTCCTGCTCTCTCCGCCGCACTGCTGTCTCTGACCTTTTGTTCGCCTCGTTCTCTTTGTGCCAAAACACAAAACTGCTGCTGGGTGTCCTCGGTGCGCCGCGGCTCTGCTCTCTCACGCGTACCGCGGGTCGCGTCGTGGCCGCACAAAGGACCGGGGATGGCTCAGACGGCCGATAATGTCCACTCCAGTGCTCCCCGCAAGCCCCACCCCACCCCGGCCCCTGCGCCCTCTACCAATCGCAAAATGGCCAATTTGTTAAATTGCCTCATATTCTTCATCGTTTTCGTCGGCGTCGCACTTTCGGATTGGCATTTTCAGAGGGCTGGTGGGTCAGCTCCCCCCTCCCGACGCAGAAGCTCGCTCCTCATTGTCCAGTGGGGGTGAACGGTTTATCTTCATTACCGCTTGTCTTCAAAGCGAGAATGAGACCTTTTCTGAAAAACAACCGAAAATAATGAAAACACTGCCCAGTCATCCAAAAATGATCTATTGTAGTGAAGATAGTAAATAGCACAGGGGGCTTGTTGTATATAAGGCTATAAGGGAATTATGTATATGTATATATATACATATATATATATATATAATATTTAACTACATGTAGCATGACGGCTGTGCTTAGCTGATAGTCCTCATATTTACTTGTTCTCAACCATCTACTCTAAACATACAGTGCTGCTCCTATTTCTGGACCTTCCTGGGATTCAGTGAGAAGCTGTCCTGCATGCAGATAGATGTCCCTGCATGAGGAGAGAGAGGGAGAGAAGGAGAGCGGGAGAGGGCGAGACCAGGGATGTGGGGGGGTGCAGGTAGATGTGTCTCATGTGAAGGATACGGCAAGCCTTGAGGGACGGGGGGAAGAGAGGAGGCGCGGGGGCCATGGCTTGTCCTCCGTCAGAATCGGCGTGACTGTAATCACCGAAGGTGTTAAAGCAGTTTCACAAGCGTGATTTTTATCTCCAGTTGGCGCGGTTCTCAGGTGCATCACATGCTGGCGGAACTTTCTGGAATCTGCACCCATCATTTCCATGCAATGGTGGCGAGTGGAAGGAGGAGCATATGGGGTTTCCCAGGGAATATCCGGGGGGGGGTTCCTGTTTAGGCCTGACATGAGAATCTACATAAAGCCAGCGGGCGGCACCGTCTCAGGGTCTCCTCGCGACGATGACCTCAGGACACTGAGCGGCCGAAGGGGGAGTCTCCCCAAGGCTTCAGGGTCTCCTCTGCTGGACTGTTCACTCCCGGGACCAGGGCAGAGCACATGAGGAGGGCCAGCAGCCAGGTACCGCTGGGGGGGGGTAGGATGGTTGGCCAGAACAGCCCCGCCCACACAGCCCCCCAGGTTTCACAATAAAGGCTGCTGTGTTGTTGCCTTCCTCAGTTGTCTACTTCCCTTGCCCATGTCTATCTTTGGCCTCTTTTGTGCAACCCCCCCCCGCCCCTTGAAGTGTTCCCAGACCTGCCTCTTGCTTCCCTGTTGCCATAGCGAGGACTTTGGCTGGGACAACCTTTCTGCAGCTTCTTTGGGAAGAGAGAGCGAGAGAGTGGTACCTTACCTCCCAGCGCTCCCCCCCCCCCGGCCTCTATGCTGGACACCCTTAGCTCAAGGCCAGATTACATCAGACTCCAGGGAGGCCTATTAAAATCGCCTGAAAAAACACCCACACCTTTGCCCCCCGCGAGAACGAGCATCGGCGGCCAACCCCCGGCCGTGGACGCCAAACCAGTGGCGGTCTGCGCAGATCTGCCATTTCATTTACTCACCCCATGTAATCCCCCCCACCTCCTGCCGCAAAAGAACGTCTGTTTTTGCTCCAGGAGAGAGTGTGTTGGAGGAAGACAAAGACGGTGTCAGTCAGAGGCAAATAAACAGAGATGCTGGGAGACGGGGAGGCGGGGCAAGACAAAGCAGCGCTGAGAGAGACCGACACCGAGAGAGACCGACGCCAAGAGAGAACACAAGTGAGATAAACGACCAGTGGCCCGTAAAGTAAACGACCACTTCAGAGGCATCCAGAGTTTGTGGCCCCCTTCATATCCTCTCAGCTCACCAGCACGGTCCGACACCCCTGGGATTTGGGATGGAAGCACAAGGCGAGGTCACACGTCCTCTATTTGCCAGAGATACATCCTTCATATCCGCCGTGGATCCGGCCGGGGCGGCCCGCAGTGGGAGGTGAAATGGAAATAAATAGACACCCCCTGAAAAATCTGCACCGGCCAGCAGCATCTCACACTGCTTCCTGAAATGATGTGGTGAGCGGCGTGAGGCAGCTCTGGCTAGACTAGCTTCCGGACCCCTGGATGGAGCGGCAGGGCCTGGCTTTACCTTTAACACGCATAGCTATTGGTCACGCAGCCGGACAGAGGGAGGAGGACCGTGACGGGTGGGAGGATCCTGTAAAACAGGATTCAGAAGAACATGCCACATCCCACGATGAACACCAACCTCTTCAGCATCTCCCTTGATTGAAGTTCCTGCCAACTTCCTTCACACCAACCCCTGTTTTCCCATTGGCCTATCAAACCACCAATCACTCCTAGGGCCCGCCTCTCAGTTCGTATCCACGAACCGTCTTGGAGATGAGGTTCAGACCCCTGCCAGGGGGATTTTGATTGTGCGTGCCCGGGAAGACTGGTGGCGTCCTCACTAAACGGAACAGGGAGTGACCTACTTCCACGCTCAGTGTCTGTTGGGGTTTTATTTATTTACCAACGCGTTTCCCGCTTTCGTTTCCTGTCACGAGCATGAGGCTCCATTTACAGTGCTGTCACTTAATTAACACACCCTTTTTTTAATTTTCCGGGCTTTTTGTTTCTCTCCTACCCGGGGGGGGGGCCGGTTTGGGGGGGGGGGGAGTGATGGATAGTAAACAGTGGCCAAAATGTCAC
>JAODKC010000039.1:19231924-19257343 GCA_026777985.1 Mormyrops attenuatus | reverse complement strand
CCCCCCCCCCCCCCCCCCCCCCCCCCCCCCCCCCCCGCCCCCCCCCCGCCCCGCCGCGCCCCCGCCCCCGCCCCCCCCCCCCCCCCGAAGCGCCTGGAGCGAGGCTTCCACAGAAAAACATTGTCAGTAAAAGGTGAAAAATCTGCTCCGAAAAGACTGATGTGCTCACCTCATCAGCCTGAAAGAGAGGAGGTAGCTGATTGGCTGAGGGCTCCCCCTTACATACCTCCTCCCTGACCTCCAACCCCCCACAGTAACATCTGGGAAGTCCCTTTTAAGAGCTGGATGAAAACTTCTTTCTTTTCACGCCTTTCCTCCCCATAAAAGATCACTGGAGGCCCTGTAAATTAATTCTAACTCTGGAAATGGGAGTTTCAGTTCTGGCAGATAGATCTGTACCCCCCCATATCACACATCCAGCCTAAATATTGAAACAATCTTCCAGACACTTTTCCCTGTGCTCTGACAAAGTCACTGTCAGCGTGGTTCAGGGCCGTTGTCGGTGCCCTAACACTGTGATGAAATTTCCATGACAATCCCTTCGTGGTGTGCTGACATCATTTTCCTGTTTGTGCAGGGCTAAGAGGCTCGTAATTTTGCCCATAATGACCTGCATTGGTTCCTTGTCCCCATTCGGGGCTCCATCAGCTGGCTCTGTGTCCAACATCTTAAGGATCAGGGGTGGCAGAGAGACGCGGGCAGCTTGGTAAAACTCTCCCACTCTCAATCACTGGCTGTAACACAACAGTGACACATACACAGAGCATAATATTTTTCATATGACATGTCAGCTTATACACTTTCAAGGAAATACTCAGTGTAGAGACTGTCATTTTTCATTTAAAAATAAACAAACATAGGCATTAAGAGCTATTCTGTGTGCAGGTGGTTTCACACTCTAGACTCCGTTGAGTACATTTTCTACATCAGCACATTTTCTAGACTACTGCTTTTTCTAGACTGATACCACAGTTATGCCATATTCTGGACCACAAGATGTAATTTCTTGTATCTCCCAAAACACTGAAAAAATTTAATAAGAAATAATCGATTAAGCCTGTTGAAGCACCAAGTTGTTCATGCGACTGAATCAGAAAGATGTAATACTGTGAAATTAGCTGGCACATCTTGCTTAATCTCAGCGCTTAATATTTCATGGTGCAGCACTAGAGACTTGCACTTAACAGTGGTAGGCGATGGATCTCTGGATCCACTGCAGTATGAAGGAGAATTGTAATGCCTCCGATTTTTTCTTTATCTCATCGATGAAGATTATTTAAAGATGCATCTTCAGGCCTGTGGTGTCTTTCTGTCCCTTGGCACTAGAGTTCATGACTGAGACACTCAATCACGGGGAGGGGGGGGGGGGGTTCTGCTATCTGCTTGGTTTGGTGACATTTGGTGACAGCTGCATGCATTCCTGTGACATTAATGTCCTCGCAGCTACTGTTTGTGGGTATGCAAAGTGCGGTTGATAAGAGTTGTTCCCATATTGCAGTTATGGAATGATTGGTGTTAGCGATGTTAATGATGTTAGCGCTGTTAGTGGTGGTGGTATTATAAGAGTGTGATTCATGGCATTTTACCAGGCACATGGGGGCATATAGGGGTATATAGACTATACACTATAGTCTATAGCACACGGGAGCATTAGGTTATTATGAACACGTTGTTAAGTTATCTTGTGGCAACTGACGAAATGAAACATGAGCATGCAGTGTGTGCACAGTGTGCAACAGCGCGACAAAACATTACCTGTCCTTTTATTAACTGCACAAGTAGTGGTGGTCATTAGCCGCTAGCTAACTGGGTAAGGGTGTCATGGGTCTGTAACTCTGTCCACCGTTTTAGGGAACATATTTCGTTTTAAAGTAAGTTACAGGGCTTTCCCCTGCCTTTCTGGAGGGCTTATACTTCACAAAAAATATGCATATCCACATAATTATGGATTATTATAATTACGATATTAAAAAAACACACTGTATTTTAAAGAAAATACATTAAGGAACAGATTATATTAGATTTATATTTCGAATATGACAAAATGCTGATTTACAGCAGCAAAATTATTGTATCGCTACAGTTTAGACACTTAATAATGATATAGTATGATGCGAGTCCATATTAGATTCTTGATGGATGTGGGTTGTTGTTATTCAGCCTGGTTCTATGTGCCCCTTTTTAACTTTGAGCAGCCGCCCCTTCAAACATCTCTACGGCCCTGCATTTTACTATGGTGTTTTAATGAAGTGTTTTAATACGGCTTTGCTGGTTATCAGGGGCCTGTGTGGTCAGGGCAGCCTTCTGTGTTTTTCTGTTTCAGTTTTTTCCTGTTTTTTATTCTCTGACCTGCTGATTGGCCTCATAAGCATGTAATACTCCCCATAAATGGCTAATCTCACCACCTAAGTGGCCTAACAGGTGGGTGGGCATTTTGAGGATGTGAATCAAAACTTAGATTTTATCCTTTATGATGACGGTTCAGCAATAATCTACGTTGTCAATAAAAATCTAGTCTCTTTGTAAGAAATAGCTCAATGCAGGAGCTTTAAAGATCTTTAAAGATCAGTAACTGACAGCTTCGAGTTGCAACGTGTCTGTAAGCTAATTCATTCCATAGGTGGGGGCTCTATCCACAGTAATGAGTGAAGGTCACTTTATACAGTGATAATGGCCATTTTTATTCTCGGTTTCACACGTACCCCCTGGCATTACGGGTGCGGATCCCACACTGGTCGCCACAGAGAGCCGCTAACAGGGCAGGTTTTAAATGAGCCCCCTGGAAACAGATGTGAAACAGCATGTGGGTAGGTGGGGGCAATCTGCCTGCTCCTGATGCCTAATAAATGGCAGGAGACAGCTGTGAGATGCTCGAGTCGTCGCGCGGAGTCAGGGCCGATCGTCGTCAACGGGTGCTGTGATTATCAGCCACTCACCTTGTGCGACAGACTGTCAGTTACAAGCTCGCAGAGGCAGGGCACACGTGGTGCATGTTTATTGATGTTTCCTGCGTGAAAACATGCTAAGGACATGAGGAGTGACTAGTGCACTATGCCGGGAGCTGTTTGGATGGGCGTGCTATGGAGATTTTATGGTTTTCATGTCCATTTTAAAGTCTTTGATACTGAAGAGTGAATAGTGGCAAATTAAGCCACCATGTTTAAGAAATGTATTCTCTCAGCATTCATTAAAACTCCACGACAGGATGAAGTTAAATGCTCCCTTCTGAACACAAAACAAATGAACTCTATTAAAATATTAATTAAACTGATGCCAGAGCGTAGCATGTATTAAGCTAATGTGATTTATAATCAAGGCTAACAAAGCGATAACCTGTCACACTTAATAAAACTCTTCTTGTCTAAATGACAGGCAGCTTTATTTTTCTGCAAACCCGCTGCGGACACTGAAACAGGACATTCCCCTCTCATTCTGCCATGCGCTTCCTCTTGAGCTGCCCTGTTTAAGAGCCCAGCCGCGTTCTGCTCTGTCCCAAATCCCATCAGCTTCACATCATCCAAAAAACTCAGATTAAGGCCACATCCCTCTGCCTATTTTTGTTTTGTTAGAAAATTCCGGAACATTCTTGTAACTTTTGAGACGTACGCGGATGTGGGTCCGTTTCGCTGCCAGACCGAGGATGAGATCTGCTTTTTTTGTCCCTCCCCCTCCACCCTGTCCGAGCGGCTGAGAAATGAGGGCTGGCTGAGGAGCAGGAAGTGATGCGTGAGCCCCGTGAGCTGGCCGGCAGGGGCAGATGAGGCTGCGGCTCCTGGCAGGGGTAACGGACACCAGACGGCCTCGCCAGTTCACCTTCTCAAGGGCAATCGTGGGATTAACGACACCATCTCTGATGGCTTCCACCAATGAGCATACCAATCTTCTACTCCCTGGCCTACACTCTCACTGCCCCCCCACCCCCCCGCACAATGCCGTCGGGTGGATGGTAGGGGGGTGTTTGTGTGTTTGACAGAATAATGCTTCATCCTCACAATGTAACAGCCTGTTCTATTGTGCAGAGGTCCATCTGCCTGTAAGCTGGGTCCATTTACTCAATGAAAGCCTCCTCCAGTGTCTCCACACACACACATGCACTGACACACCACACGCACACACACACACACACACACACATATGCACAAACAGATCCTATAGTCCTATCATTATGGGGACTCTCCATTCATTTCTACAGGCATGACCCTAATCCTAACTATAACTACCTTAAAACTGAGGTTATCCTCATAAGGTAACAAGTTACAGGTTTTTATTACATTGTAAGAAATGTGGTCCCCACAAAGTAATGATGACAAACACACACACACACACACACTTGCTCTCTCTCTCCCTCTTCCCGAGATGTCAACAAGGCGAATCGACTGTGTGGATTTTTGCTGTCTGCTACGGGCTAATATGAACCTGGTGGTAACATCAGTGTCCAGGATGGACGCAGCGAGAGCGATAAGTCTGACAGACAGGAAGAGAAGCAAATACAATGGCAGCTTTATTCCGGGTGACGTTTTGTCTGTTCAGAGCATTTATTTACACAAACAAGGTAGCAAATGAGAAGTTAAAAAGGAAGACCGGAAAAGGAGCCATTTATAAGCCTCAGAGGGTCTATAACTGTCAGCGCCTTCATGCTGTCAGACAGCGAGTTCCGCTGCGTCTCCGTGGTGTCACCGTGGCGATCCCGTCAGGCTGTTCCTTCTCAAGCTGCCCCCCCCAACGCCCCCGGTCTCTGGGGAGCAGTCAGCACCTTCAGGCTTTTCATCTGCTCTCAGGTCGGGCCCGTAAACTGAAAACGACCAGTCCGTTCCCATCCTCTCCCCCGTCTGTCAGCGGGTACCCCCTCAGCACTGATCATTAATTCTCCCCCCCTGGTTCCGCTGCCGCTAGTTCGAGGCCAGAGCGAGCCACTTAATGAGGCTGGGGATATTTTCAATTTGGGGGGGGATTTGCTGAAGACGGCCTGCCTGATCGTGGAGCCAGTCATGGACGAGGTAAAGCATTTGAAGACCTAGCCTGAAATGCGTTATTTCCTACCATCGCTGCTTGCTTTAGCAGAGATACCGTTCAACAAGGGTACATAAGCAGGAGACAGGGGTAAACAGCAGAGGCGGACCATATCAGAATAAGCCTCAAATTAAGTTGGTCTTTTAACAAATGGATTTGGCATTGGTCCGCTCAGGGGTGACGAGGAACTGACCTCACTGGCCGCACACCTACCTACAGATCCACTTTGATTTATTCCTTCTGATGAATTCATTTAGACTCCCACAGTTCTCTCCACGGTGATTATTTTCTTTCTCATGCTTTTATCTAACATTTTCAAAGTTGGCAACCTGAAGCTGTGGCCCCAACGCAAACTGCATCCAAACCCCAAACTTACTTTGTCTTACTAACGGTGCTCTTCCACTTTGCCGCTTAAAACACCGTATCTCACTTGAGAGGCTTGATTTTGATCTCGCTTAACGTAGCGGTGATTTCTGAAGCTTATTTTCCTAGCCTTCGGATGTTTTATCTTCCTCTTCCGAAAGGACCATAAGTGCAAACTGGCAAACTGCCTCCTCATTTGCAACAACAAAAGCGCGCCTCGGAGATTAATTTGCACGGGAAGCACGCATGCGGAGATTGCGGTCGGCCTCTGGCTTGCTCGCGGCGCCGTGCCTCTTGACACTCGAGCGTGTTGGTCACCAGTTTTCACTTTTAAAAACAGCATAACGGTGCTTGGCAGAGGTACCTGAACGTGGTTTAAATCCCACGTGCTTACTGGTACTGAAATACCACTGAGCAGGACTGTGGTATTTTGGAAGCGATTAGAACCAAATCCTTGTGTCGATCACAGTATCCGTCAACCCAGTGGGCAACACAGGCAGCTAACGAGGGCACCATCTTCCTAGCAAGCCAATTTCACTTTGTCTCAGACAGGGGGCGCTAGCAATGTTGATTGCCTAGGTTGCCACATGGTGTTTGACCACACAGGTGCCGGTAATCTGTCACGGCTCATCCCCCACCAATCATCCTCCCACAAGCAGAATCCCGCCCACAGGCCAGGTGGTTCCTGTCCATTAAAAGGAAGAATGACCACCAGATACAGTGGAGTGAAGCAACATGGACGGTAGGAGTGATGAATGGACAGGGGACTCATCACAGATCCATTATGTGCTGATTTGAGGTTCACGTGGGCTTCCTCTTGGCCATCGCTCCACACGCTGACAGCTTCTCACGATGGATGGCATTCGCGTGGAGGCAACGTTCTCTAGACAGTTAATATCACGCAAATTCTTGGGATGGACTGTGTGCCGGAATGAAAAGTTGGTTTTTGTAGGTGGTTCATTGTAGAACATAAACCAGGGCCTGGATTGTGCCCCATCAGCTCAGCTACATGTGGGCTGTTATTTATCCCATTTAGCATGTGATTAGCGGTAAACGAGCCTGGGATGGTAAATTACAGGCCTAAAATGATGGTCAAATGAAGGGTAAGGTGGGTGATGGCTGTTAGCGGCGTAAATATCATCGTACCTGAGAGAGGATATGCTTGGGGGGGGTAAGACTGAAGGATCTCGATGGCCTTCCCCGGGAATCCAGTTACAGGTGTACAGCCATGAAAGGAAAGGATCTGTGAGTGGGATAGATAATTATATAAAGCTTATAAACACCGCCCAGTGTACTGACACGGCAACTATAAGTTCCTATAAACGTACGCCACAAACGCATTCACCGTGCATCTCCTGTACATTTACATTTTACATTTATTTTATTTAGTACACACTTTTTGCCAAAGTGATGTACAAGTGAGGTAGACAGCACATTACAAACATACTGCTGTCAAGGACTCAGCTAGGCTGAGCTTCCAGTGAATACCCAGGTACAAGTGTAAGTAATATTGGGCCAAGAAGATGTCGGTACATGTGTACACATTTTGCTTGTCTATAGTGGTATCATTTTGTGCTTTTTTATCTATTGTTATTAACTACTGGCTGCTGGGGTAATATTCCTGCATTGATCTGTCACTCTGTCACTGTGGCTTCCTATCATTGTAACACCTACACAGGCCAAAAAAATACAGGCAGGGTTACGAATGAGATCCATTCCATAAATCTGTCTTTACGTCGAATTTGTAGGTAAGTCAGAAAAATAATAATAGAATAGATAATATTAATAATTTTTAAGCATTAATCGTAAAAGTACCTACACATGGGACTATACTGTACCTGGAGCTGATGAACCGCTGAAGCCATGCAGTGATTTTTAGAGTAACAAAGTGGTACATGGTAAACGCCATTGTGTTTAATCTGAATTTTTAGGAACATTAGGCTTTATGGTATGTTCTTAACCTGGGCACTGCCTGTACCGTAAACGCCAAAATGTACCAAACCCTTGACCTTGTACAGCCAGCCTATATACTGATACACAACTAAGAACATTATAATATAAGAGAACATTGCTGGCCCAATACCAAGCAGGCGATACTAACACGGTAGTGCGACGTTTATCCATAGAAGCCTGGATTATTTTGAATGTTGCAGGGAGATATCCCATTCAGTCCTGTGCTACACCTGGACCAGCTTCACAAAGACTCGGAACTGATGTAGCCATGCAGCCTTCGGTCCGCGTGAACCCTAAAGCCGCTTCGCTCATACAACCTGAGTGAGTAAATCATCTGATCATTATGCAAATGGAACGAGAGAGAGACAGAGAGAGAGAGGCCAAGGCCTCACTGAAGGTCATCTGCTCATGCAGGTCCTCCCTGAGGTGCCCCGAAACAGGTGTGGGATGGCACTCAGGAATCTGGCCAGAAGTACCTGCATGTGGGTCCAGGGGTTTCATGCTGTTTATCCCTGGGTCAGAGGGCCTGCTCGGTTCTGGGATCCAGCAGGAGAACACGACACACCCCCTGATTTTCAGTGCAGAGCAAACTGTCGGCCCCCGAACATATGCAAGACCACGCACAGGAGTGCTGGACGTCACGCTAAAGTGCGCGAGCGGTTATCGGGCCTCCTCAGAGGAGGCCCCAGCTCCTGTTAGCTCCCAGGGTCCTCTTGTAGGGCTTTTGCACATCGCTGCCTGCATAATTCCCCAGTCGTGTGAGACGATTGGTGAGGGTCATGAAAGGAGGTGTGGGATAGTATCAGCAGCAGAGCTGCATGGCCTCTCGCCACCCACCGCTTCAGGTCTCCAGGCATCGGACACACTTGAAATTCCCTCGTAATACCAACTCAAGCCAGCCAAGGAGTAAAAGGGATTTTTATCCTTGTGGAAAATAGAAAGTGTTAAGGGCAGGACTGTGTGTGTGTGTTTTTTTTTAATCCATGTGGGGAAAAAAAAAATCGAATGTAATCACCGTATCCTCATTAAAGCACTGAACAGCGATGAGGTTAGACAGATGTGTCAGTTGAGGTAAAGTGCAAGGCAGAGATCAATGCTCCTCGAGAAATATACGCGGAGGGAACATCAGCCCAGCCGCCGGGATGATAAATCTGTGAGTGGCAAGAGCGGAAGGGGGAAGGAATTAATTAATGCCAGAGCAGGAGCCGCGCAGCCTTTGATGCAGAACCGGGAGCGGGGGGAAGGAACGTGTGATGTCTGCCTTGTGCTGAGGCCATGAAACGGCGATCCGAAATATGACAGCTATTTCAGGGAAGGGTGTGTGCTCATATGGCGCACTTCAGGACCCCGCGCCTCTGATCGGAGGGTCATCAGTTAAAATCTCAGGGTCAACGGTATGATGTCATTGTTGGGCCCCTACGCAAGGCCCTTAACACCCAATCGCTCCAGAACCAGTTTGACCCTGCTTTCTCAAAAAATAGATAAATGTATGGACCATCTCTTGGACCCTTCATGCAGTAGCAGGGAGTTTTCTTTCATAACTGTGCAATGAGGTGAGGAATTACTGTTAATATATCATGGGATCAGAAGATGGCCTTCGATTTTGGGCAGGTGAGCAGGATTATGAAAAGATGTGACCTCATCCAGGGAAAGGCTTTTGTGATGATACACGATCTCTTCGAAGGCTGCAGCAGGCACTTCGGTGTGAGTGTCGGTGTGATCCTTGTGATCATGGATGCCTTTCACCACGGTGAATCAAAGTTACTATGTATAGCCACTGGTCAAACATGCAGTGCCACACAGATCAGTGTGCTAATTGATCGGCATTTCACTCAGGCCTGATGCTTCGGTGAATCAAACAGCGAAAAAGAATCACTGAAAAATCTCTAAAGCTTGAAAAAACTTCATCACTTGCAGGTGACGTCAGTGAGCCCCCCAGCCCAGTGAGCCATGTGTTTTCCTGCCGGCCACCTCTTACACGTCAGTGTGATCATCAGCTCATACATCCACAGGCTAACCAGGGCCCATTTGGTGACATAGGCAGCATTTATGAGGGTTAGCAGAGATACCCCCACCCCACCCCAGCAAGCATTACTAACAGTGATTTCCTCCGGTGCAAGAAGAGCTTGCAGAGAATGTAGAGCTCGCCTAGAGCTCCACATGGGCCTCGACCGGCACTGATGCTAACGACATAGCATTTTGTCATGTTCGCTTCAGCTGAGCGCTGTTTGTTTCTCCAGACTGTCGTCTGTTATCGCCGCCTGAACGTGGCACTTTCTCCGGCTGAAGGGTCCGCTTATGTAAATGCGCTTTAAGCTTCCACCTCCAAACCACACAGGCCATCTCCTCCCTCGAGCGCTCGATAGCTGTGATATATAAAAACGGCAGCAGTGTGAAATCTATTCACCCTGCGCTCTCCGTTTAGGGAGTGACAGCGTTCTGCCTCCTGCTTAAACGTGACACTGAATATTTAGAACAAACGCAGAGGAAGATTCGATTAGAACGGATTCCTCGCAGTAGCTGAGTTTCAAATCAAGTTCGTCATGGCAGAGGCACCAACTTAGGGCTGAAGATGAGGGGCTGGTAACTGAAAACAAGCCACTCTAGGGAGTGATTCTGGCAAAGAAATGGAATTATGAGGTCATCGGAACAATGTCTTTTCCAGAAAGCCGTGTTTGTGGTCCGGGGTGAGAGGGAACCGCGTGATTTCTATTGATTTGCTTTGATATCGATTTTCCTGCTGATGTCTTGCCCACACAAGCCCCTGGGTTCCTGCTGACGTGTCTCAGCTGTGTTTGAATCAGGTTTCGAGAGATGTCATGGGAGAGTCCCGGGTTCAAAACCTGCCATGCGAGGGATTAGGGCGTGCTGCCAGTCACGGGTGGGGCTTAACCTACATCCTGCTGGTTCCTTCATTAGTTGCCATTAGCTTAAGTCTGGCTGTGATTGGTAAAGCATGGATTACCACACACATTGGGATTCAAACCCTGCATTCTCTAATCATTAGTTGGATCTCATTTATATTCTAGCTTTTGTCCCAAGAGGCTGCAAGAATAATCAGACATTTTCTCACCAATAAGGGGAAGGAAAATGTTGCTTATTCCATGGTGACTGAAGTTTTATATAAAGAGATACAACAATTACCTCCTTATTTAAAACTGGTTTCTTGGGAAAAAAGGCGGGTGTATAGGCGTGGACAGTCTCAGGACCTCGGGGTTACAGTTCTAGTGCCACTTCTGCATCATTTTTGCATCCAAAAGTGATAGGTTCACTTCACACATTTCCTCACTGTTATGACATCAGGGCACATAACCATGTGACACCGGGAAGGGTGGAAAGTAGGCAACTTCATTTCGGAGCGGTTTCGGACACGCTCACACCCCTTACACAGTCACCAGCATCACGTTTGTCTCCCAACATACTTAGATGATAACAATCAAACATTTACATTCCCCCTTTTTTCAGGAGGGAAATACCAGGTGTCTAACTCACGTTGAAAATGAGAAATGTGCTGAGTCGCAGGGAGGAGCCAGAGTACCCGACCCCCATGTGGCGAGCTGGCGCCACTGCAGCCACAGCAGGAACACTTCCAAATCCGGAATAAAAGACGAGTCATTACCTCGCACGGCGCAAAACCGCATTCATGTCTTTGAAGGAGAGGAAGAGAAGGAGAGGTAATTCTGGTAATTTACTACTGGAGGGAGAGAGAAAGAGAGAGAGAAGGAGAATGAGAGAGAGGTGTGGGTCTTCTTCTGTCAGCCCCTGGAAATGAAATTTCATGAGCACTTTGTCAATGAGATGCAGTGTGGCCTGCTTCCAACACCGATCCCCCCGTCCATCCACCCGTCTATTGGGGGGGGTGGGGGGGGTCCTCCCAGCCTATGGTGTGATGATCCATCTATCTGATGGGAGGGGCGCCAGGGTAGACCTGGCTGGTACTCCCCCCCGACCAAATCCATCGAGCCTGTAAAGCCACACCCACCAGAAGATGGCCTGATGGGAAGGAACCCCTCCCACACACACACACTCACATAGCTTCTGACAGAGCAGCCACTGCTGGGCTGCAGTTTTCATAGCAGAGAGCATCCATCTGAATGCAGGGGTGGTTGGGGGGCATTTTATTTTTTATAAAAGTATTTAATTCAAAAATGAACAGACTCTGGCCTCTGCTTATGGCCACATAGTCGGCACAGGGCCTGATATTTAACCTTCTGCTCCCCCGGGAATGTTTGCTGCATTTTGATTAAACTGCGGAATTTTCTGGCAACTCTGCCTACAGGGAAAATCTGACATGGATGATGCGGGTCTGTGCGCATGACGACTCGGGAGGGCAGAGGAGAGTGACTGCAGACGGGGGTTTCGAAGGAGCCTGGGCCTGGATTCCAGGCACGGCTGATTATCACGGAAAGCCGCACCCCGCTCGTCACATTAATTCGGAAGCCCGTTCCCCGCAATCATTTAGAGTATCACAGAAGGAAAATGAGGCTGAAAATCAGATTATGCAGTTACCACTCCATCTGTGCACAAAGAAATTAAAAATGACACACTGGAGATGATCCCTAACGTTAGCGATTTGCTAAGCACGCATCTCATCGGAGCTCATTTGGAAAGGTATCAGCAGGAACATCCTCTCCAGGGTTCCTCTTTAAACTCACCTGAAACAGTTGCTCCAGGACGAAATTCACTGGTTAATTCTTTGCGGCTCCTTAATTAAGCCATTTTATGCGGCGCGCAGCATGTGTCCAGAAATTAAGTGCAAATTAAAAAAAGGAAACTGAACATTGTTAGCGGTGACATATCACACGGAATGGGGGAGGCTGGATGGAGACTGGAGATGAACCAAGGCGCTGAGGAGAACAGCCAATGACTATTGTGAATATATATATATGTATTGTATCTGTATTTGTTTTTTTGGCAGACGGCCTTACCCTAAAGCACTTGTCAGGAGGGTACAAAATACATTGTTTTGCAGTGTAGATAAAGCATGTAATCTGAATGGGGGGTGGCTCAAGGGGGGTGCAAGAATGGCATCAGGCTCCCTTTTGGTGATGTCACATTTCCATGGTGATGGATCACTAGGCTCACTCCAGCCGGAGCCTCAGTTAATGATGCCCAGCTGGTCCTGGTTGGACTGATCGCTCTGCTAAAAGACCCAGGGCCGGCTGGGCAGATGCAGACCCGCAGGCCTGAGGGAGGGAGGCGCGAGATCGCAGGGGTACCTCCTGCTCTGCCTGGGGCTGTAATTTTACTTTGGTCTATCTGGCATCATTTCTGATTCATTCTTTCAAGCAGGCCAATCATACGTCCGCTTCTCTCCTCCATAATGCTCTCCTGTCATTTGAAGCCTGCTGTTTCCCTTTTATGGCAAAATTTACATTACATTTACTTTAGCGGATTCTTTTGTCAAAAGCGGCATACAAGCGAGGCAGATAGCACATTACAAACATAGGACTGTCAAGGAGTCGACGAGGTGTAAGTGCAGCTAGACTGAGCTTCCAATGAATGCCTAGTTACAAGTCTTAGTATCGGAGCAGTAATTACACAACACCTTCCAACAAAGCAAGAACTGAATAAGACAGCTATTCAGGGAACATAGAGTGGTGTCAGGCTAGTAGAGGTGTTCCTGGAACAGAGACAAGGGTGAATGTTTGATACTAGCCGACTGAGCTAGTACAGAAAGAAATGTAGATTTTTTTTCTTTTTCTTTTTTTTTTACTAGCCAGCAGGCTAGTGTTCACTTTTTGTAGTTGTCTCAGGCAAGTGGATGAACTTAATCTCAAGCCCTGCTAGAGGTGTTTCTTGAAAGTGGAGAGGGAATCTAATGACCGGATGATGATAAAATCTGACACGTTATAGTGTCAGCGTTGCCTGAACATGGTTGCCACTCAAGGGCAGAGCTTGTGGGAGTTATACTTACACAAAAATGTTCTGAGGGCAAAAGGAAAAATGATCGATCCAAAGAGCCTGGTGAGGAGGTGGGTCTAAGCAACTAGAGGAGTTAGGACCAAGACATCAGATTGGTAAGTCCCACCTCCTCTAGTTGATTGGATCCACCTCCTCTACAACCTGATTGGTTATCTCTCAGAAGCAAGCATTTTTCATTCCGCACTCAGAACATTTTTGTGTAAGTAAAACGACCATGAGCTGTTTGCTTGCCCCACCCCCCCATGTCAGTGCAAACATCAAAATCCGTCCATCAAAAGGCTAATTAATCATTTTATCAGGGTCACAGGCAACAGTGATATACTTCCTCTTTAGTGGCACAAAATGGAAGACAAACAATTCAGGTCGACTCTTAATTTTAGTTTGTACAGACCACCCTCCAAAGTGTATCTTATCGCTGTAATTACTGCATATGGAGTTTTCAGAGCGAAATTACATCTGTCAGTAATGGAGAAATGGTAAGGAAAAATTAATCCAGTTTAATCTGCTGAGCGCACAAGTGGACACTATATAATCGTGAGTCAAAGTGATAAAGAGCCAAGCCCATGAGCAAACATTAGCACAGATTACAAATCGCCAATTTGCCTGTGTGACTGATTTTAATCTGCATCCATTTTTTGGGTTTGAGGGGGTTATATTTGGAAAGTTTTGTTCAGTTTTAATTTAAATGGTAGCAAGGATTAAAAACAAGTGTATCATGTTTTTGTGTGGATATCTAGAGAATTGAAACAATGTTGGCAGACACTGTGGGTGGGACTTCACAGGGGCCTCAGCGCTGATAGGTTGATAGATGACAGGCGTGTTTGGGGGAGGAGTCAAAAATGCAGATCCACCCTCATCTACTTGAAACCACACACACACGGCACGATGTCTGGCAACCCGACGGGGGCTGGCTGGCGGTCTGAAAGCGGGCGAGTGTGCCACCCAGCTCCCCACGCCAGACGACCACCCGGCGCCAAAAATCAGAAAAGGGAAACTGTTGATTTTGGGATGAGCATCTGGTTCGGGGAATAGGCAGCAGATGGTCAGGGGGCTCTGGAAGAATTTCCGTCGGGGACCTGGAGATGAGAACGACGGGGAGAGCGGAGGGAGAGAGAGCAAAACGGACAAACTGCCAGGGAAATGCTGGTCCATTAGAGCCGTGCCATGGAGCGGGCCGTGGCCAGGGGGGGCCACTGCCAGCTTGCATCACAGATGAGCCCCAGGTCTGACGCATACACCAATTAGCACTCTAAGAGTCAATGAGCCTTTTTCTGAGTACATTATCGTAAGAGGGGGTGGGAAGCGGACATGTGGGGCAGGGCAATATCAGGTGACGAGCACCGTCTGACCGTCTGCCATGACAACCTGGCATCAGACCCAGGAAACACACCCAGACCCTGGTGCCCGACCCCATACCCTACCGAAGACCTTAAATTCTAACATGCTGATATCCACACATCTGTCTTTTGTTTTCTTCTCCACTTTTTTTTGACTGGCATCCCAAATAAAGTCCCCCTCCCTTCCTGCCACCCTTCTATCACCTCTTTCTTTTTGTGTATTTCTGTCGAAACATGCTTCCTGTCGTAACGGAAACCGATTTTACTCCACTGTGCTGTCCTAACAGTACAGGACCTCCGACTTCCCTGATCGATGCAGAATGCTCCGGAACAAACTGCACTGCTCACTGCGGTGTCCCAGCATCTCTATACTGGATCCGACAAACCCCTTTTAGTACACCGGATATGTAAAAGCAAAATCCACTCAGGCAGAGATGGCGGGCAGGGAAACAGCGTCTTTCTGAACAGATCCTGCCTTGCCACCACCTTGTCTATCACTTCCGGAACAAACATTTACTGGGCATAGACAATCTCAGCTATTGAACATATTATTGGTATAACGTGTTAAATGGGTTTGTACTAAGCCACAGCAAAACGTGCCATCTGATTTTCTGTTATGCAGTGCCTGTGGTGCTGATTCCTTCTTCTCCAAGCGGGAAGGTAAAGCGAGCGATATATAGCTGTCAGGATTACTCACACTCTGCACTCTCACTCTGGCGACTCCGGCCTCGCTGCTCGGGGTAAACACACAGAGATTAAGCGAAGAGGAGCCCGATCAGGGCCCCTCCACTGCCTCCCACAGCGATACCAGTTCTGTGGTAGTGTGTACTTATTACGGTAGTTGGCACGGCTTGTCATGGAGACGGCTTTGCGGTGAATACCGCGACTGGCAAAGCTTCCTCTGATTCATTGCATGAGCGGGGGGGGGGGGGGCATGTGATTATCAAAGCGGTCTCACCATGGTGGACGAATATCTCCTTCGAGTATAACAAATCCTGTCATGAAAGGGTGAAATTACCACAACCAACAGCGTAGCGGAGCAGTGGGTGCCAGCAGGAACAGGGCATCCTCCAGGGGGCAACGGTGAGCCCCCACGGCGAACGTACTTCGAGAGGTGTCATTTAAAACAAAATAACCGGGGCTGTGGGGGGGGAGGCGTCAGCCAGAGGAGCTGAAGAATGTAAATTTCACAGGAAGGCCCAGATCTTGGAGGAACGCGACTCGCTGCCAGGGAAGACGGGGTGGCGGGGGCAACATGAGACGGGTGCGGTGCTGATCGGGAGCGTGCGGAACACGGGGAACATGTGGAGCTGTCAGCTTCTCCATTTGCTCCAAAAATACCAGCGACGTCGGCGGCGCTCCAGGAGATGAGGGCCACCGTTTTTTCTGTCTGAATTACAAACACGCCCATTACACCCTATTGGCCTGATTATGAGAGCCGATTAGCCTCCATATATAGTGATGTGAAGCCTTAATGATAAATAAATAAGGTCCAGGGGAATTTGGACCTGGTACGTCACCTTAGGGGGAGTGTGCTATGCAATCGCCGCCCCCCCCCCACCCCCAAACACAAACACACACAGGTTTGTAATTATATCTTTGTGGGGACTCTCCATTCATTTCTATGGGGAAAACCGTAATCCCAACATGACATCCTTAACCCCTACCCAGCCCTAACCTTAACCATAAGTAACCAAACAAAATACAATTTTTGGTTTTTTGATTGCATTCGCAGATCTTTGTGGGGACCTGAAAATGCTCCCCACAACATCAAAATGACAGGTTTTTATTACATTGTGGGGGACATTGTAATATAAACATAATCCACACACACGCACACACTCATAGAGACACACAGGATGCCAGATAAACAGAATTTAAACCTTGTGTGATGCATTTATGGAAAAGTTTGGAAGGCTAGGAGCCCAGGATGCTGGATCGCAACTAAGCTGGAAAGTGGCTCCATCACCATAGCGGACAGCAGGCGAGACCCTGGCGGCCAGTTCTGGCCCCTGGATTGGCTGGCTGTAGGTCCAATGAGAAAGCGGGATTGGCTGGCTGTTTGAATAGGTAAACAGAGTGACCACCTCCAAACAAATTCCTTAGCCATGTGTCTGAGCCCAAACACTAACGTCCCGGTCGGATTATTACGCCATTTAGCGGAGGACCTTCATTACATCCTTGTGCTGTCATCCAGAGGGGTGCCCCCAGCAGGCCTGGAACAGCAAATACAAACAATCAGAAAAGGGCACCTTTCAATTTGACCGCCATTGTGTAATGAGGATACAACTCTGCCTTAATGAGCAAGCATCAAAAATTAATTAAAAGCAGATACCGTAATGAGCCCTAGCTTGCAAAACATATTATCGCTGTATAATAAAGTTTGATTGTTTAATTTATTTTGTGCACTGATACTGTGTTTATTGCGCGGAAACCAATTTTCCAAGTGCTAATTTTTAGCTAACGGCCTGGTTCAGACGATCTCGGCCTGTCAGAAGGAATAACCACGCTCTCTAATCCCGACAGCAAGAGTTGGTGGCAAGCAACACTGTAACGGCATCTGCAGGGTGGTGGCGCTAGCGAGACATGACACCATGCCACAAATAAATAGGAAATGGACATAGAATACATTGATGTAAAAATGTTGATCTATAGTAATAAAAACACAAACTTTGGGACATCACGTATCTCCTTAAAGTTTCTCCGATCTATATGTGCTATTTTTGCTTTGCCTTTCTCCAGATTTGGCGCCTGACCACAGGAGTGCTGGCCCTATCTCAGCCCAGCGACAGCACAGCGATAAGCCCCACATCGCAGCGGCACGGAAACTCCAGCATCACCAGGATTTAAAATAAAGGACTCGGGTCGTACTTTGCTCATTTATCACAGAGAGAATCGCATGATTACATTATTTGTTCTTCAGACACACTCTCTCTCAGCCTGAACTCAGCACCTGGATTCTGAACACTAAAGAAAGCTGTCACTTCCAAAAATCACGTCTTTGTAATGTGTTTTTTTTTTGTTGCAGATATGATGTTCTCATTCTTTATTTTCTGATAGAGATGTTGGAAAGATCTGTTTTATTTATACATTTTTGACTTTTTTTCCTTATGAGATAATGCTGTGCTCTTGCCCTGTTTGCCATGGAGATGGATTCATATCCGGCTGCTGAACGCGTTTCCATCACCGCAACATAACTAGCTTTTCCGATACGAGCTGCTGGCGTCTGCTGAATGATGCAGTAGCGCCAGGCCTGTCGTAGTGTCTGACAGACATGGATCAGTCATCCTGACCACGAACGTGTTCGTGTTCCCGTGAAACAGACCGAGTGAGCAGGCTTACCTTGGAGAGTGGTCACAGCCTGACTTCCCCAGTGCCACGGGGTCTCGTTGCCATGGCAATGATGTATTCCCCCCCCCGATGTGAAGGTCATGGTGACCTCAAAAACGCACCCTGTCTTCATGGCGCCTCCAGTGGCCATAATGTGAAGGGCACTCCACGTCAGACAAGAGACTGGCTAACAGTTAGGTAGTGTGCCATTTTCATTTCACATCCGGCGTGGTGGACGAGGATCCGGACTCCAAACTTGCGTTTGATCCCAGGCAGAGCTGAGACGTCGGTGTCGTGCCACGCCCCCATTGCTTGTGTCTGCGTTCCCCTGTTTCAGGCAATGCCCCCCCCCCCGACTCAAGGCACAGTGCTGGGCTCATCTGTCCATCAAGGGCTGAATAGAGAAGTGCATCCTAGGAGTCACACAGTGACAGTTATGTCTGTCTTTTTCTCTGCCGTTTTTTTAAATCAATAAAGTGCTGATTGACTTCCCGCCCTTAATGTCATTAGCCATCTTTGTCTCGATTAATCAGCCAGGTGATGGTCACGCCATGTTGCCGCTCACAGAATCACCTGCCGGTCCTTCCCACACTCCCTGCCATGAGCTTGAGAGTCTGCCACGGGTCTCCAGGCTGTTTGGATGGTGTGGAGAGAGAGGAGGGCATGACACAGAGAAGTCTGGCCTCCAGAGAGAGGGAAAGGAATTTGTGGGCAGCAAAACATTAGCCACTGAAACTGAAGGATGGGGACAGTGGGAATTCCTGGGGAAATTATAAATTGTAAAAGTACAGCTTATTATCAGGTTAATTTATAGTTGATTTCCTGCTATTGCGAGTGACAAATAGCAGCTACGGGTTGTGTTAGTCAGGCTGCGTTTCAGCCAGCGATCGATCTGCTGATGTCCGCATCTCAGCCGGAGCCGCTGATCTCATTTCCGTCTTTCAGGAGGAACGCGGCCAGGATACACGGGTTGGCGGTGTTGCGGCCCGGTTCTCCAGTGTTCTTCAGTATATTGCTTCCAGTTATCGCAGCGATTGGGGGACATAATGAAACACTGTGTTCTCAGGATGGCGCCGCCATCGGCATCCCTCCACTGCCTTTTCCGGAACGGACACTCCGCAGATTGGACAGTACTGCCTCTACCATCCGTTCGTTTGCATATTGATTTCATTGAGGACATGATATTATACTTGTGTGTTAAAGTCCATAAATTCAAACCAGGGCAGTTGTGATCTGTTCTGATGGTGTTTGTTTGTGGCTGAGCTGTCATCGTTACACGACACCCCCTCACCTCCCCTAGGATGTCCTATTTCAGTCGTTATGATGTCATGTTGTGTTTGGGGGGGGGCACTCCAGGAATTCCAGCTAGAGCATGCAGACAGTTGCTATCTGCCTAGAAACCTCTGGAGGGCGTCATTTCACCTGCACCTAGATGGGGTAGATTGTACAAAAACAGCAGCATCTCAGGTTACTTTCTTCTTCTGCTAATTTCAAGCAGGAGGAAACAGGGACGCTGATGAAACAGGGAATCAAGGTGGTAGAAAGCGCAGCGGGGATGAAAGTCGACAACCTGCAGTCAATCTGAGGTGTAGAGCGTGTGCGTGCGACCATGCCGGCTCTTTTGTGGGCTGTTGAGGCCCCCACCTTCCTCCCTCAGCTCCACCTGTCACTAATTAAGAGCAGTGCTCTGCCCCCAGGTTACCATCCTGGCCGACTGGACTGTTTCCTGTCGGCGTCCCGGTGGTCTGTCGGCTGGACGGGAGCGTGCTTCATGGCTCATGCCGAGCTGTTTAAAATCAGATGGCTTTTGCAGGCGCGTGTGGCCTGGTGTTGATAGCTTCTACAGGACGGCGAGATCCTCCAAGCACAATGAATCTGCTGTCCGTCCCTGCACTTTAACCATGCAAAGACCCATTTGGGACGGGCGTGAGGCCCGTGCTCCCTGGAGAATATCTGTCCTCGCATTTATAGGCTTTCGATAAATCATGCGGCAGCGGAGTGACATCAGGACGTTTGTGCTGAAATCCCACCGGCATGAGCTGATTCTTTCTGCTGCTCCAATAAAATCTCCATGAATGTACCTGTTTGTGTCTCGCCGTGTCTGTCGTCTTCTAAGTGCTCTGCAGGAGGCTGCCGAGTGCTTCTTTCATTACCTACAGCACCTCCAGCCAGATCCTCCAGAAAGGTGGACCCCTGACTGACAGTGCACTTACTATAACCGAATTTATTAATGGATGTTTGTGGTGATTGTTTGGTTTCCATGGTTACTTCTGAAAGTTCTTTAAATATGTATGCATGTTGGGATACATGTCTGAATTGTACACTATATTGTATAATTGTGTACTTCATGCCACCGATGGCACTAAAACACATTTCTTAAGATTTTTGGCCGAATAAAAGGGTTATGATACTGTTTGGAAAAACTGCACCAGGTTTTATACCCACTGACAGTAAGTCCTGTGGCTCTCACCAGAAAGTTCTTTTCTCCAGTAGTTGCACTTCTGTGGGACCTTTGCGACAGGAGGCCCCTGGGGACGGAGTGGAGTGTCTGCAGGCTGACAGGCGTGGGAGGCGTGAGCGATCGAGGGGGAAGCGGGTGCTTATATGTCTGCGATGACAAAACGAGGTTTCACACAAGGGGCAGTTTGTACATCTACAGTGACAGAGTGGAGTCTATCGGTGGGCGACAGGGGGCATCTCATACATCTACAGTGACAGAGCGGAGTCTATCGGTGGGCGACGGGGGGCAGCTCGTACATTTACAGTGACAGAGCGGAGTGTATCGGTGGGCAACAGGGGGCAGCTCGTACATCCACAGTGACAGAGCAGAGTCTATCAGCGGGCGATAGGGGGCAGCTCGTACATCTAGAGTGAGAGAGCAGAGTCTATCGGTGGGCGACAGGGGCAGCTCGTACATCTACAGTGACAGAGCAGAGTCTATCGGCGGGCGACATGGGGCAGCTCGTACATCTAGAGTGACAGAGCAGAGTCTATCAGCAGGTGACAGGGGGCAGCTCGTGCATCTACAGTGACAGAGCAGACTGTATCGGTGGGCAACAGGGGGCAGTTTGTACATCTACAGTGACAGAGCGGAGGCTGTCGGTGGAAGAAAGGGGGCAACTCATACATCAATGGTGACAGAGCGGAGTCTATCGGCGGGCAACGGGGGGCAGCTCATACATCTACAGTGACAAAGCGGAGTTTGTCGGTGGGAGAAGGGGCAGCACATACATCTACAGTGACAAAGCGGAGTCTATCTCCAGGCGATGAGGGGCAGGCCCAGCCATTCGCAGAGTCATCGAGAGCATACGTGCTGCAGCATGGCAAGATGCCCTCATGACTGATGTACAAAAGGCAATCAAAGTTCATATGGCATCCTGGAAAGTACTGGGACTTGAAAGATTATGAAAGTGTGGCGAAGAAACAATTAATATTTAATAGAGGCTTATTCTTCACCCTTGGAAGAAATGCAATTCACAGTCAGGGAGAGTGGACCAGTTATTGGATCAAGACGGCCCTTCTTTATATTGGAACCATCAGATTGAGAGACTGGGGGTATTGTGCGTTTGGGAGAATACAGATGACCTACGTGGGGTCAGACATTATGATGATGCACCGCTACTTACACACAGCCCCATTCCTTTGGTGGGGGGTGGGGTAGGGAGCTTTTGTGTTATATTTTGAAGCTTGCCTTTCTGGTAATTTCACGCGTGGGTGAGCACTCAATGCACCATAAAAGGGTGGGAAATCCTCTCCTAATGCCCCCCACCTGACCCCCCAGCTCAAACGTGACATGGTCACCTTCTTGCGTCGTTAACATGGCCTTGAACTCAAAGAGAGTGTCTCTTTGGGTAGTGGAATAAACAAGGATGGGAATGGGAGGAAGAAGAGGGAAAAATCTTTGCCTTAAAGTCTGGCCATTTTCAGGCAGAGCTCATAAAAGAATTATCACATTAAAGAGCGGCAGTGTGGGGCCCTGGAGGTTTAAGCCCCCTGCTGGCCACAAGCATTCACTACACAGGGGTGGGGCCACGAATTGACTGTTTGAGTGGGCCCCAAAAACATGAAATCCATTCCTAAAACTAACACCCTGCTTTTTCTACTCCAAAATGAACTCACACTTCAAGTCTTAAATCTCCGGAAATATGTCTATGGCAAGAGGAACTATCCCATTAGATTTTTATTTTTCTTTATCGATCACCGTAAGGCTGCACATACGCCGTACAGGGAGGAAACATGATTTGTGTCCAGAGAGAGAATGGGCAGCGATACCGGTCCAGTTATACTTGCTCATGGCGTAATGATGTTTGATGAATTCCTTGTTTATAGCGCGTTGAAGCTTTGAACTGTTTTCGTTCTACATAAGAATCATTTATCTTTCATACAGGAAATTGGCCTTCAGGCTCATAGACACGTAACACCACACTCTCAAGTGTTCAGCTGTTCATGGTCAGAATAAAATAAATGGGAATACTCAAATTTAACTCAAAATGGAGGGAATGTAGATCATTGGGGAATTCTGTATAAAAAATAGTGTGACAATTCTACGTTGTGGTTCTGGTTTGTGTGGCGGTCATATCTGGTATCCCAAGCAGATCTGGACAGAAGTCCACCAGAGCTGAATGTGGTCCGTCTCCCCGAGAGCTGCGATACATCGAAGGTGAGTCAGCTGAACAGAGGAATAGGGAGCGAGAGCAGCCGACCCGCTCACAGAATCACGCTCACAGAATCATGCTCACAGAATCACCAGAGCTGCCTCGCATGCAGCCAGATATTATATAATAAAACATCTCGTCAAAGATGGCATTTTGGTCAAATAAAACTGCAGCACTATTAGGACATCTAATATAATTTTAGAAAGGTGACATTTTGTGATGTTTTTCAAAAAGGTTCGATCGATTCAAATGTGGACGGACCCAATCAGGAAAACTCAAAAAGGCATCATTCATAAAACATCCAACTATGGTTGAACACAAGAGGAAATGGTTCAGGTTGCTTCCAGAAAAAATATAATGGAAAATAAATACCAGATGAAAACCAGAGGTCAGAAAAACAATAATTATTTTACAGGCAGCTACAGGAGAATGTGCCGCCAACCTAAACTGTTCAAAACAGTTTTATGGTCCAGAAGGAAATTAGTGTTATTATCAGAAACTGGAAAAAATGCATCTAAGAAGTTTAAAATTACAGGACATCTTGTCATTACATCTTCTTCAGTTAAATAAACACTTTGTCAACTAAAGAGTATTTACCTAAAACCAGTGAGCACCAGCCGACCCCCCCCCCCCCCCCGGGGGGGGCCATTGGGGATCTCTTACATGCCCCCTTTCTGCAGTTATTACTCTGTGCTTTACGCTCTCAGTTGCTATGGCAACGTCTGACTTAGTTTGACGGATGCTATAGGCCAGTTAGCAGCCCACAAACACCACCGTGTCGGTCCAAAAAGCCTGGGTCACTCCTGCATCGCAGGACAGAGCGGACAGACTCCACCGTGTCTGCCCTGCTGCCAGCCGGACTCTGCATACATATTTAAAATCCTGTGTAAACTCCTTTCTGACATACTTTCCATCCAAACGTCAGGATGAGAAGAGAATACATCAGGCAAATATTATATCATTACATTTTGGACTGGGGAGCAGAGCGAGCAGACAGGGTAGTAATTATGGTGGCCCAGGGTTTGAAGACCAGCCGTGCGAGTCAGTTAGTGAAGACAGGAAGAAGGACAGGAGATGTGAATTAACGGGAGAGGTCAGACAGTGCGAGGGTGCTATAACGTGACCGGCCTTCATTCTATAGCATCCTCCCTGACGTCTGGTTTAGTATCTCAGTGCCAGTCATGTCCCAGGTGATGTCGTGTGATGACAGAGCTACTTCCATCACCCTGACAAAAGGGGTGTTATTCATGCCTGCATAACGCGCAGTATCTGGTACAAAATAATAGGTGCTTTAGCAAAAATTATGTCCTCATCTCCGAAAAAGAGACATTAGCTAATTAGCAACCAGAGCTAAGTATATCTGAGGGTTCAGTGTTCTTCCCCATGGCTATATGCTGTTTTCTAGCAATTATTAGCTAGCTAATTATATGAAGCTCTGAGGTTTGGAATGAAAAGGTCCACCCCTCCCGCATGAGTTAAACTTCGGTCCAGTTCTCATCAGTTCGGTTCAACCTTGACTATGAGGTATGGAGAGTGCCTGCTGCACGCTCACATTTTTGCTGCGTGGCTCTTGGGCACGTCGGAGCACCCCCTGGGGGGCCGCTGAGTAAGCCCCGCCTCAATGTCAGCGTGGCGAGGCGCCGGCTTCTTTAGCATTCCGCGGAGGAAGTGAATGCGGTGGCCAGATGGAGAGCGGCGCACGTTCCCGGGAACACGGCGTCGCCGCCACGCTCGTCGCGCAGAACACGTCGATCTGGCAGTGCCGGGACCGCTCCAGACAGAAGGAATGGCTCAGTAATTATTACAAACACTCCTGGATGAGGCTTAATCTCATCTCCTGCCAGAAATGCCCTGCTAATGGCGAAAAAAGCAAGACTGTGCCTTTCAGGCTGTTGTTCTTCAGAAACGTCCCAATTCCACAGCATTTAATCCCCGACGGACTCGTATGTGTCGGCCAACCGCAGACATGGTGCGCCATTCACTCCGGCTGATAATGTTAATAAAATCAAATAAATGAAGCTATTTGTTCCCAAAAATGGGCTTTTTTTCAAAGTCAAGAATGTAAGTAATGAAGCTGAGGCCAGGGAGAGCACGCAGCAGCCCTCCACTGCACATCAGCATATATTGCTTCGTTTTTTATTCACAGGTTTGAGACGAGGGTGATATAAACGACTTTATTGCCGTCAGTGTTGAGTTCCATCCACATGTAGACCGCGGAAACCCACAGAGAGTGGTTACAGGATGTTAGGGGAAGCCGGCCAGCTTCAGTAACCACGGGAAATCACAGCAAATGAAGTTAATGCATGGAAAAAAGAAACCAAAAATAAAACAGGCAACGAACCACAGTGAGTATTTCTTGTCTCTCCCGGGAGAGATTTTTGAAAATGCTGCCAATCACCAAAGTCACACATATACAAGAATGTTAAAAAAAATCTATGGAATAATGCCTTCTTTGGAGATCACAGTGTGAAGGCCAAATTCGTGACGGAGAGCTGTCGAAACAGCA
Source organism: Mormyrops attenuatus (assembly GCA_026777985.1). Classification (NCBI taxonomy): domain Eukaryota; kingdom Metazoa; phylum Chordata; class Actinopteri; order Osteoglossiformes; family Mormyridae; genus Mormyrops; species Mormyrops attenuatus. Next base: position 19,232,264 of record JAODKC010000039.1, on the reverse strand, counting down.
TAACTTCCACGAAACAGCCACAAAAGAAAGGTAAAAACCATTACTATCCCTCTGATAAGAGAAGCTCTCCTTCAAGCAAGGAGAATCAAGAATGTAGAGAAGATCGAACTTCAAAACGAATGTCCTCCAGGTGCTGGATGCACGTGTCCGTCTTGCCAATCTGGGCGTGCCAGCAGATCCCTCCTGAGACGGTATGGAGAGCCCTACCCCTTGACCTAAAACCCTAACACCCCAATCCCACCTGGAGATTCTGGGCCTTGCATTGGGGGGGGGGGCGGGGGGGGGCGGGCGGGGGGGGGGGGGGGGGGGGGGGGGGGGGGGGGGGGGGGGGGGGGGGGGG
>JAODKC010000039.1:19201860-19231907 GCA_026777985.1 Mormyrops attenuatus | reverse complement strand
TAGCCTTGTGTCTGTATTTAAGTGCCTGCCCCACTCTGTTCTCTAGTGAGTCATGTGCTGTGGCTTGTAAACCACAAACCTCCCCATGTGACTGCGGTCGTGCATTTTGCCATCTGTGTGACTGATTATAAATGACTGATTATCCCGGCCTGTGACACACCAGTCATTCCGGCTGGTCGTCTTTCACTGGATGAGAATGAGAGAGATAAAAACAGGGCGAGACAGACGCAGAATGAAAAAGGAGGAGAGATTACAGTCCGAGGCAACCCCCCGCCCCTACCGCCCTGCCAAATATTCAACAAATGTCCCCGATGGTCCCCTCCCCTTGTGCTGACACAGAATGACAATGTATTGGGACGGTGCGTATATATAGTCAGCAGAGTAATGCTGTCAGAGCAGTCATCAGTAACTGTGTTACTACACAGGTCCAACGCTCATGGCTTTCCCGCCGATTTCCGTTATATGATGTGGGCACCCAAGGAAGACAAACCCACACAATTATTTTTCAATCTAATGGTCAGCTTTGTGCTGGGTGGGGTCTTCTGCTGTGCACTAGGGATGCACCCGAATATGAATACCTTATTCAGAAACGCACAGATAACGCTCTCTAAAAAGATATTTTTTCTGCCTGAAGTTTTGCATTATTATTCATAAAAAGTCAGCGTCAAGTTAGTGTAGTGACTGACGTGTCTTTGTTTCTTCCATTTTTTTTCATAGCATTGCAGATGGCCACAAGATATACAGGGTGGACTTTGATCAGCTGGCTGACGTGAGATTTTAAATTCCAGTCCAGTCTGCACACGCATTTACATGTATGTAAGAGTTATATTGCCATGTAAATAGTCTGTAGGGTTTGCAAACTGCCCCAACGCACTTAGCTATTTTTAGGTTTATAATGGAATAATATAGATTTGCCGTAATATTTCTTACGTGAATGTGAGAGCTGGCAACCTTGATATAAATGCCCATTTTGTTTGAGACACAGGACTTTGATTCCATTAACTAGTCATTTCATTTACTACAAATTATTTAAAGGGGATCGCTATATTCTGTAGTCATCCCACCAAATTGGCACACAACAGGCAGCGGGCTGAAAGCTGACCTTTCCCGGCTGTCGCTCTGGGAAACTCGCATATGGGGGGGGTGTGTTGGGGGGGGAAGGGTGTCAATGTAATGTGCAGATTTCTTTCAAACACCTAAACCTACTCATCACTAATGTCATTTTTAGCTGTATGTGTTAATTCCTTCCCTTAAAAAGCATTTGAAATACAGAAAAAATTACATTTTACCTTGTATTGCTGTTATGAAATTACTGTCTTACAGTAGTGATTCATGTTTCCCAAGCTAACTGCAGTAAAGTTAACATCAACAAACGCGAATGCCGCATCATTGGAATTTAAGATTATTCCCTTCAACTGAAGCACATTTTCTATATATATTTTTGTCAATCATTTCTAATTCCAGTGCAAGACAGAATATTTTGACTTATAAAAGATACAGATATCGATACTGATACCAATACAGATACCGATACCGATACTGATACTGATACAGATACCGATACAGGTACAGATACAGATACTGATACAGATACCGATACAGATACCGATACTGATACAGATAATGATGTCGCTGAACACCTCTACTTTGCACCTTCAGATTTCCTCCTTCTCTCCCATCCGACCCCCCAACCTCTGAGCGGACTGGCGGGGCCTTAGCTTGGGAACCCCGGCGGCCCAATACAATATTCAGCACTTGAATACTGAATATTCAGAATTGAAGCCCCCCACCGAGGAGTGGTGGGCATATCAAAGGGGGTCATTTTGGGAGGCACTGACTGACTGCCAGCCTGTAAGAGGCCAGAATAATGTGCCTGATAGTCAGTTTCTCCAGCAGACTACACATGACACGGGTGTCTTTCATCAGAGCTATGCTCTAGGTCTCTCGGAGTCCAATCAGACCCCTCAGCAGCAAAATCTGAAGGCTGCGACTCCCAGGGGAGGCAAACGGATCCGTGTTCCTGCCCCTGCCCCCACCACACCGTGATAAGCAGGAGCAGCTGGAGCGCAATATGGGGTCCTTTCTCAGTGTGATGACATTGTTCCCTCATAATGTTGTCAGACCAAAGTGTGGTGTGGGGGGGCTCCCTGACTACTTGCTGGGAGGGTCAGACAGGAAGACGACTTCACTGTGCGACCCTGTCCCCCTGACAAGCATGGTACCTCAACGCAAGCTTGCTGTCATTTTTCACATCTGTGTGAGCAATTAGCAGGGGGTGGCCTACAAAACTCCGCTGAATGAGAGCGGCCCGGAGAAACAAAGCGGATCGGCCCAGCAGCCGCAGTCCCTGCCCCAAAGCGAAGTTACTCCCCAGTTCTATCTGTGATCGGGCCACACGGCTGCCAGACAGAACGAAAGCGGTGAGGGATGAAGGATATGAGCCACTCGGCGGGCCGTCTGGGCCGCGTCACACAGCCTGTTTTTTACATTCTCTCTGTGCATAGCGGGGGCAAAACACTCTAGATCTGTGTGCGCGGGTGGCCACGGTGTTATACCGAGCAGCACAGAAAGGGGGTGCCAATATGTGCTCTGTTGAAGGGGGACGTGAAGCTGTCTCTCTTTGTTTTTTTGATAGCCACTTATTTATCGATTCCCCCCTTCTTTTGCACTATGCATTTCAGACACATCAATCACGGCGTGAGAGCGGGCATAAACTGAACAAAAGAAAGATTAAAAACACACAGGAGGTTGGAAAGTTTGGAAAGTGAAAAAAACATCAAAAAGACAGGATCTGCTGAAGGTCCTGATATATAATATATACTGTGATGATGTCAGAAGTGATTTACACCAAAATCCCCTCAGAAATTTGATACCCAGACTACCAGAATGAGTCACCTGCTGATGGATTCATGATGCAGCAAGATGAGTCACTCTCTCCTTGTTAAAATTTGACTTATATTAAATAAAAATACAGTACTATTTTCAGAATCGACTGTCTGCCGCTTGTGTTTGCGTTAACTGTGTCAGATCCCTTTACATGCATTAATATTACTATAAAATAAAAAATTAAACATGCATGTTTCTTCACTCTGGGCCAAAAATGGGGTATGGTTATCTGTACACCCGTGGTGATGTTCTACTTGTAAACTATGAAAAGGATTCGCTGTGGTGGTGGGGGGTGTCCTATTGGGGATGCCATTATATCTTAGTGAAACAGAAAGAGATGAGAGGACAATAGACAGGAGTGAGAAGAGCTGATGGACAGATACAAACAGACATGGACAACCTTTGTTTATAGCATTAGTGAAAGAAAGAGCTCTCTCTTTCAGACAGAGTCAGAGACAGAGTGACAGAAAGAGAGAGAGCGAAGCAGAGAGAGACAGAGAGAGAGAGACAAAGAGAGTCAGAGACAGAGGGACAGAAAGAGAGACAGAGAGAGAGCAAGGCAGAGAGACAGAGAGAGAGTCAGAGACAAAAAGAGAGACAGAGAGAGTCAGAGACAGAAAGAGAGACAGAGAGAGAGCGAGGCAGAGAGAGACACAGAGAGAGAGAGACAAAGAGACTCAGAGACAGAGGGACAGAAAGAGAGACAGAGAGAGAGTCAGAGACAGAAAGAGAGACAGAGAGAGTCAGAGACAGAAAGAGAGACAGAGAGAGAGCGAGGCAGAGAGAGACAGAGAGAGTCAGAGACAGAAAGAGAGACAGAGAGAGAGTGAGGCAGAGAGAGAGAATGAGAGAGGCTGATCAAAGACAATACATTTTGTTCTTCTAAATAAACTTGTGTAATCTGAAGTCTACCCTGAGCCCTACCATCAGACTCAGAATGCATGTGGCGTAAAATAAAAACTTCAACCAGTCCCAGAAGTTTCTCAGAGCTCTAGTAAATAGCGGTCTGCAGCTCCAAACAAGCGCCAACCAGTGGGGCGACGGGGCTTAAACAAACCACTCCATTTCCTTCCTGGCCCATCCTGGCCTCCCCCCAGCCCAAACACGGCTCCTGGAACCCTCAAACGCGGGTCAGGAAACGGCGTCCTCTTAGAGAAACATTGCGTGTAAGTGATCTCCAGCCCTCCGTGAGGAAGGTAGGGAGGTGACATCATGGGATGTTTTGTGCAGTTAAACAGGTAATGGCACATAAGAAGCCAGCTAATGGGATGGAGCAGGCCGAGTAATCAGTGTCCGCGGCAGTCCCCGCTCTCGTGTTACCCGATATCTCCGCACGGACGGCGTGTCTGCTTTAGGTCGTGAAACGAGACTCCCAGCTTTATGGTCATTAATACCGAATAATCATTCTCCAGACATCGTTCTCTCCTTTTTCTGTTCCCTACAGGAGCTCTGTGCCATTCCACCGGGATCTGGCCCCTCGGTGTAATTATCGCACTCGTGGCAGGAACGCTCGCGTGAAAACGGACCCTTTCAACTCCAGAACCCGCTGAACGATGCAGTCGTTCACCATAAGAAGCTAATTTTAGAAAGCGTATTATTTTATGTTGTCTTTCAAATAATTAAGGGATATGCTAATTAAATCATGTTCAATCTGTGACTCCCGTAGATGAGCACCTGGAATTTTACATAAAAAGGAAATTATTCAAGTCCCTGCATGCTGATTCATGTTCATAAGCAAGATTGAGAGGTAAAAATCTGTGCAAATCACACATAATGTCTCATTTGTTGAATAATGAATGGGTCTTATTTGATCCTGTGTACAGGACTCGGTTGGATGACGTGCTACAGAAATGTGACTGCACACATATTCATATACAGGAAGCACTTGACTTACGTAAATCCTTAAGCAAATCAAAGGCAAAAAGATATCTGAATTATCAGAGTTTACAGAAGCGCTAAAATTTTTTCAAATTTATACCTTATGATTTCATAATCATTTAATGACCTTTAGTGCGTATTGGTCGTATATTTTTGGATTGTGTGTTTTTTTTTCCTACAAGGTGTCTAGAATGGTACCGGGAGGCACAATTGACATAATGGTTTGCGTTACGTTGGTCAAGAGCTGCCTGTACAGCCTTCGCACATGTCAGGCTATCTGAGGTCACGTCACAGGTCTCTCCAGCGCCTGAGTGCACTTCCCGTTTGCTTGCTGACATGTGAGGCAGTCCTGATCACGATGACCAAGATACAGATCATGGCGTAAGGCCTTTCGACTGACAGCTGTAAACAACCAGAACACCCCCGCCCTCTCATTCGTGCTGGTCAGGGGTGGTTCCGGAGGGGGCTGGGTGGGGTGGTGGCAGTGCCCCCATGACAACATGCATGGCTCTCCTAATGCGTATACTATTTGGGTCTGAAATAAATGTAGTAGTATTATTACTATTATTATTATTTACATTTATATATGTGGGGTAAATTTTTGTGCACTCTGAATAGGTGAAACAGGAACGTAAACACATTATCTTGACGGACACTTAACGCGGCCGCACCGGGTGGTCGAGTCGCTTCAGGTGGTGAAAAGCAAAATTGGAAGCAATACAGTCTAAACAAGAAATCAGAGTGAGTTACATAATTGCAAGAACTGTAAAATGTAGCTGTAAAGCACTGCATAAATAACATCGGTTTTCAGAATTGTCTTTTGCTTCTTAATTAATGCCGCCAATTTAGTGTAAGTAATACTTGGAGGACATTAGGGTCAAATGCATCTGGCCCCGGTCCCCCCCCAGGCTGAAATGGTCTACAACCTCCACTGGTGCTGCTCATCCATTCTAATCCACCTCTCTTGTGATCTGCTACGTGGGATAGCAGACACATCACCATCGACTTTACCCTCCCAAACACCCTTTTGTGCACAACAAAACGCACCAACTTCTGCTCATGGAAAAAAAACAAACAGGCTGTCGAATTTGCTGAGCTGTAGTCATGCGTGACGTTTATGGCAACATAACCTTACACAGATGGATGTTTAATACCGGATTAGAAGCTCCTTTCGAGATAACGAAGGCAGTGGCTCCTTTGAGACTGGGGCATGCAGTCCATTCTGTCACATGACTTTAAACCTTAAACCCCACCCACTGTTACTCTGCTTGTGGTGGAAAAAGCAGCTTTCTCTGTAATTACTTTGCAAAATTTAAATGACTCATTTTAGGATTTATAATAGCGTGGTATTCACAGTGAGCCTCATCTGGATATATGGATCAAAAGATGGATAATGGATTTTATTACTTATGATGTGTTTTCAGTGATTTTTTTTAAATAAATTGAACAGCCCTTTTTTTTATTCCACTCTGGGTGTTAAAAATACATGAGGTATCATTATCAGTCTGTCACGTTCCATAGGTGAGCCCAGTGAAGTTACGGGATTCAGGAGTCCAGTGAAGGCAGAGGGTGCCTGGCATAATCGCAAGCCGATCGCTGTCCTTGCGTTCAGTCTGAGGGGAGAGCAGACAGGCGTCGCTGTGGTTGACATGGCCCTCACCGGGCCCCCAGTTTCTGATTGCGCCCTTGGCTGAGAAGCCGTCACCCTGAGAAGTCGTCCAGGAATACCTCCCCCGGAATCCACCCTGCCTGCGTTTTTGGAGACATCCATGACCTCAACTTCCTGTTACTCTCCGGCCTGCACCCATCCAGCTCTGCCCCATCCCAAGGTCACATCGCCATGACCCATATCGTCTCGGTAAAGTCACCACGTACCTGCTCCCTTCAAAGTCAGGCATGACCTCCGAGTCTCCTGAATTCCATTCCCCAGTCTGGTTTACTGGCTTATTAAATGGGCTCATATTCTCTTGTTTTATTTCGAGATGCCCGACCAAGAAAAAAGTTCATGGCAAGCAACTCAGCTCATCATTCATAATTATTTTGATTATGACTAAATTTGAAGAGTTTGCATGACCGACACCAGTCCAGAGCATCGCCCCAGCTCCAGAAATTAGCCTGAACTCTGCCTCTATATGGAAATATATAGGCAAAAAAATCTAATGAATGAAACATGAAGACCTGAGAATCATACGGGCCACGTGACATCCATCGGTGAGGTAATATTTAAATAGGGAGCAGCGTTCTATCTTTTGTTTGGAGAGTAAGACCTTCGGAGAGAGTGCAGAAGAAGGTGGTGATTATTCATGCCACTGTGCTCTTACCTCTGCTCATTTGGGTGCTGTCGTATCCTGTAGGTCACCCCAGAGTTCCCTACCATAATCCGGACGTTCCCTACCGTAATCCTGGCAATCCCTTCCATAATCCCAGAGTTCCCTACTGAAATCCCAGAGATCCCTTCCATAATCCCAGCATTCTCTGCCATAATCCCGGCGTTCCCTACTGTAATCCCAGCATTCTCTGCCATAATCCCGGCGTTCCCTGCCGTAATCCCATATGTAACAAGGAAAGCCAGTACAGATGCTCCTCTACTCACGAACGAGATACATTCCTAACAGCCATTCGCAACTTGAAATGTTCGTAAGTTGTTATTCAACATCATTTTAATGGTATAGTACAAAGAATTAGGGTGCTTGGAGTACGCATGCTACGCTGCTGCGCGGCGGGAGTAGCGGCCAGAAGTCGTACTAGGCGGAATTGGCACGCAGAAAAAAAAATAGACGTTGCGGACAGGAAACGGGAGCTCAATGAACACAATTTGGACTCAATCAGTCCTCTTCGTTTGTATGTCTGAAAGTTCGGAAGTTGAACGTTCGTAAGTAGATGAGCGTCTGTATTTGCTTTTAGATCCAGATTTATATGTTTAATTTTCACTCAGTGTTTAGCATCTCACTGTCACTTCAAAATATTGTGCTGAAGAATGTCTACAACCAACTGTAACTGTGTGAATCTTTCACTTTATAAATCACAAAACCCCCACCTTAAAGTAGCTCAACAAATAAAAAAGGGCCTTTAACTGGGTCAATGTTTTCAAGTTCCTTGAGGTGAGATACTTCTGGGATTAAATACAGACCTTCCAGCGTCTCCAGATTTTTTTTCCGAGCAGTTGAATCCTTTCTCTGCTTGTCATTTTTCTGCTTCTCCACAGGGTCATCCAGATCTGTGCCTATAAAAGCCTTTTGTCACGTCATCCTCAAGAAATTATCCTTTCCCTCTCAAAGGACATATGGAATATTTCCACGGTTGCCGCTAAAGTTAATCGTGACAGACTTTGGGGGAAAATGTACATTCGGCTCCTTACTGATGCTTACTGTACAGTACACTCAAGATTTGCCACAATAGTGGGGAAAATAGTGTTAAGCAGGAGTTAAAAGCATACTGTGGTATATTAAAAATAAATAGGTACACAGATAAAGCGGGATTCTCTGAGAGGCTCCGAGTCGATCCTATTGATCGGCCTGCTGTGTTTTTCCATTTTGTGGCTTTCTGCAAACCATCAGCCTCCCCTATACACCGACATCTCCCACCATGAGACTCCACTTGGTATCTGTGACAGACATAGCAGTCCTCCTTCCAAATTCACATCAGAAGGTCACAGCTCTGGGAGAATATTCTCGAGAAAGTCTATATTTTCTCATCCATTTTTTGCAGTTCTGGGATAGAAGCATGACCCAAACAGTGTTTCTGGCCCTGCTGTTCCGGGCGACCTTCACCGTGCTGTCATTCCTGGTCATTTCTGACGACATTCCCTCCATCTTTGTCTGTGCATCGTTTTCCTGGGAGACTCTTGCACTGCAGTTAGTCAGCACCTCCTTATTCTGCATGATCGATATCGTTTAATCGGGTCTGACAAACACGGACACTGCTCTGCCAGTCATTTGCATCTGTCTCCCTGTTTCACTCCCTCCTTGTCTCCCTGGAGTTGCATGCTATTGACGACATGTCGTGATGCTAAACTCTCCGGCCAATTTCCCCGAGTACCTGCGCATGTCGGCAGGGTTTGCGTGGACTGAATCGAAGTCCATCAGAGTAAAGCTAACTGGAGTGAAGCTAACTCGGAAGGTGCTAAGTGGGATGAAGCTCACTGGAAGCAGAATTCTTTCTCTAGATCTTTTGGATGGAAGTATAAAATTTCTATAAGTAGAACACTCTTGTCTGCTCTTCATAGTGAATGTTGCCTGTCATGTACATAGTGAAAAATAGTGTAGGTGTAATTCTTACACTTATAGTGGCTCCATGCTGGATCTTACTGCATATCCCTAACCACACTATACATTCCCTGACCATAACCACACTGCACATCCCCTAACCCCTACTGCATGTGCCTAATCATACTGCATATCCCATAACCCTACTGCACATCCCTAACCACACTATACGTCCCCTGACCATAACCACACTGCACATCCCCTAACCCTCCTGCATGTGCCTAATCACACTGCATATCCCCTAACCCTACTGCACGTGCCTAATCCCACTACATATTCCATAACCCTACTGCACATCCCTAACCACACTATACATCCCCTGACCATAACCACACTGCACATCCCCTAACCCCTAAACATACTGCACCCACTCCCTCGCCAACCTGGCCAAGGCACACCCAGGTCTTGCTTCACAGCATGATGGGAAATGCGGTCATGCATAACACCAGAGAATCCCACCTCCTCAGTCCTGTTGGGCTGGCAGGTGGTGGGTTAGGGGGGTGGTGTAGCAGAATATTAGTGCAATCTGCATTCACCCCCACCCCCCAGTGGCTGCATTATGACGACGGCGTGCTGATGTCAAGGTGACTCCACTGTCTCTCCTTCGCCATCTGCAAGTGCCCCGCAGCCCAGGTGAAGGCCACACTTCAAGCGATGCCAGAATGCCAGGAGCGGTGCGACGCACGGTGATGACATCACCTCATGTGCGCTATTAATGACAAGATGAACATCGCGAAAAGGGTTAAAGGAATCTCAGCATGACATGAAAATGCAGTGAAAGAAGTGCCCAGCATCACAAAGATGCAGCCTCTCAGTACTTTAACCTCAAGGGGGTGACTCTTATTGTTATTTTTCCTGTGATTACACAACGGTGTATAATTTTTCTTCCCCTCTCACTTTATGTTTCACTAAACCGCATCTGAAAGCTGATGGATATTGGCAAGGAAAAGAATGCAATGTTTCCATAATTCCAATCCCCCCCCATCTCATTTCACGAGCTGCCAGAGCCGGGACGCCAATCCAGGGGCCGCTGGCTGCTTCTGAAAATGATACACCGCTTGAAAGTTTTCCACCATCAACATTCACATAATTAGCGCCACAGCAACCAATAAAGTGAACTTGATTGTACAGAAAAGACATTTTTATGAGCTGCCTAAAAACGCCTGCTCCATAATGGAATGTAAAAACCATGCATGGGGTTAGTATTCTGAGAAAGGTGATGAAAGGCTGAATTTTAGTAGCAAAGCAAATACTGCAGTCAGAAATCCCAAAGCGCTCACTGCTGTGATTTTAATCATGACATTTCAGGAGCCTTTTTTCCCTCTGAAAATATTGCGATGGGTGGATTTTAGGATCATAATCCGAGTGAAGGGTCTCGTATCTCAGTCAATACGGGGCTCATGTAAAATCTCGGGCTCAGAAAAGGCAGACGGGGCAGTCTCCTTGTTTACCCTATCGAATCATTCACGGCGCCTAGAAACCTGATGAGTCACACGGCTCGTTGTGGACGAGCGACTAATGGCCAGCGCGCCGCCAGGCTCACCCAGGGCAGCGGCAGGGATGCACCAAGGTCAGTCCTGTCCTTATGAGAGTCATTGTAGTCGGCATTACTGTACGAGGGCCAGGTGCCTGCTGAGGAGGGGGCACTAAATCTGTAGGTGCTCCTCGTCCTTGTCAACTTAAGAACATGTACTCTAACTCAAGGAAGTTTAGACTTGGTCATATCCATAGGGAGCAGGATAAAGTAGGACAGCTGTGAAGGATCTCCACCTAATCTTCTGGTACCAACAAATGGCAACGATTTGTAAATAGCTCTCTCTCAGTTTTTGCTTCTTTTACATTTGATTTATGTCTTTTTTACACATGAAGCAGCAATTTTGGAGCAGCAATGCTTTACTTAAAGCAATCATCATAATGCATTATAGATGCTTGCATAAAGCATTATAATGCATTCATAAAGTATTGCAAACACTTTATATGAATGCTCTAATCTATATTGCACTATAGATAATAATACATAATGCATTATAATGGTCAGTATAAGAATTAAGGATGCTTTGTACTGCATTACGAAGGTATCTATAGTACATTATGAGAGCTTCATAGGGCATTCATAATGCAAAATAAACATGGCCATAATGCGTTTTGCCTTTTTATAAGCAGTTTACATACAATACATTGTTGTAATACATTATGAAGGTATCTGTAATGCATTATACATGACTGCTTTAAGTAAAGTGTTACCCAGTTTTGTACTTGTCTATATTGTTTTGCACCCGCCTGAATGAATAAGCACTCCAGTGCACCCATTGAATCTTGACCACTAATGCAAGACTTTGCTGTGGCATCAGCAGGCTTCTGCTAGCATGGCTGTTAAAGAGCAGTAACAAGCAAGAGCGTCAGCAAACGCACTTTCTGAAGGTCTGTTCAGGTCTCACACAGCATGGAATCCAGTTTTCTCAACTTCACAGTCTCTCCAATTAGCAGAACTTTAAACTCAAGTAAAATTAACGATCCTCCTGTTCGTCAGTTAGTGCAGGGACTGAATATATAAAGGGAGGGGTCTTCCAATGCAGACCCCATCTTTTAAAATGCGTCACTGATGCTTCTGTATAGGCTCAGACAGAGCTATTACCCTGAAGCCGTCAGATTTCGAAATCTCCCTACGTCAGTTATAATTCAATACTCCCTCCTTATATATGCACCATGCACTTTAGTGAACTCTCTCACACATCTATGATTTCTCTTTATTCTTTTCTTTATCAGTAAAACTTTCCTTATTTGTGAATTTCTTATACATACTTTGTGTTTTATTCTTTTATTGCTATTACTGTTCTTTGTTATGGCACAGCTTGCATTTCACTGCAGGTTACAGTCTGATTGTACACCTTGCATGTGGCAAATAGAATTCCTCGAATCCTTGAACACATCCCTTTCATGCTACTTTGCAATCATTCATATCCCGTGTAGCCCAGGCAACCTCACAATTACATTTTTGTGCACCAAAATAGTGCTTTTTATTCTATAATTTCATGTATATAACTCGACTGAGAAGATTGTTCCTTAGCAAATTAGAAATTCATTTTCAACTTCTAAAAGAAACTTGGTTTGATTTGCAACGCCTTAGAAAACCTAAATTAGATCCGTGAACCTAGCCAGCCCCAAATGGTCAGACTAAAGGCCGTGGGACAGCTGTGGATGGCCCCTGAGTGATCTCCATATTTCTAGTGCTGTACGGATTTTGAAGGATTTGAACTTCAAGGTTACGATCCATGTGTCTGATGTTCGGCTTTTATCCAGCTTCGCTGTTCTGCTCGACTTTCCCACATATATGTGGAGAATTCACATACAGGCTCATTTGCACTCACTGAATTATTGCAGATACTTGAAAAACAGAGTACATTCCTGATATTTTCAGATATCATTTTGCAATAAGTAAGTGGTTGGTAACTACCTACTTGCAGCTAAATAATTTTGACACTAATGTAAAGTAATCAGTGAAAAAAGTTGTTTTTGGAGGCAGTACAATAAAAGTCATCCTGTATTATTGAGCAATGCTACGCGTCTCTGTCTGGTTGTCCGTCGAGGCTTCACAGTCAATTTTATTTTTCGGGTGTCTTATTGTCGGGTCACTCGCTTGTAATTAATCTTTAGGGCTGACAGTTAGCTTCACCTGACCTACTCCAGTCAGGATAAATTAAAATCTCCTTCACCAGCCCCGGAAGAATTGCAACCCCTCGGCGGCCCCATCAACGGACAGGCGGACACGGCAGGTACCTCCTGCTACTGACAGAAAGCCCATTGTTTTCGGATAAACTGAAAGGTTGATGGAAGCAGAAGGTCATTGTCATCAGCGACTCTCAGTTAAGTCCCTTTGAGTCTTGGTTCCACATTCGCCTTCGTGGTCAGCACTTTGCATCTGAGTTCCATCAAAGGTCTCCTTGATGGAAAATGCACAGCAGCCCGATTCTCAGCTGCTCCATCGCACAAAAGTCACCCCCAGCCCATGGATTATTTTCATAGGGGTCTTCCAAGCATCCACGTCTCCTTTTACAGTCGGCCTGCACGCGGCGTAATATTTATGGGGCTCCAAGGGTTCACGGCAGCTAAGAAGCTTCGAGAAGCGAGGGGAGAACAGGTGCGTGAGATCTGCTTCGCAGCCTCTGCCACTGGCTGGGGGGAAACCCCACAGAGTGACACCTGCAGCCGCGAGTCCTCCTGTTTTATCTGCAGCCGTACGTGATCCCGGTGATTAAGGGGTTCAGGAGACGGAGGGAACAAAGACGGCGGCTGACAATGGACTCCACTGAGGAGTCTCGTCTCTGGACTGCTGAGTGTGTGCCTACATGCCGTTGCCAGCGAGATTTACGATGCCAGACTACACAGATGTACTGTAATGTTTACTGCGTCGTATGTGTGCACATGTCGATTTCTGTGGCATTTGATCTCTACATTATATTGCTTGCAACAACAGTAGTAAAATATTTAATAGCGTAGCAAACAGAAGGCTAGCATTACTGCTCTTAGTGTAGAGTCTTGTGGTGAAATCAGGACCTGATACGCACTACACAATTACTGCCATAGCTATTGTTTAATGGGATATTTCTAAATCATGTTTTGATACAGATGTATTTTTGTGAAGCATAACTAAATATATTTATATACAGTTCGTACATGTATATGCAATAAATTACGCTCCCCATTGGATTTTCCTGAAGCTTACAGGTTAATCCCTGTAAAGTAACTTGCTGAGAGGCTTGTCAGTGTTAAATCGATAAGAAGAAACAGATAATCAACACAGATAAATAATTTTCTTTTAACTGACTGCAATATGACTTCAGAATAAGAGAAAGATCTGTTCTCATTGCTGACAGAAAATCACCTTCTCCCTACCACCTGCATGTTGTGTGTTTGTGTGAATATTAAAACCTTGCACAAGGACATCAGAAATGCAGGTGAAACACGGAAGGCGTTTGAGACACGGCATGTGAACACAGCAATAGCACGTTAGCATTTTTAACTTTCAGATTCCGTTAACCTTCTGAGGATAGTGCAGCCATTAAGCAACATGATTAAATCACCTGAACAAATAAACAAAAGAGAGCACACAGGCCTCTCACCCTGCAGGATGGCTATTTAGCGTAACACCGTCTGTTTAGCGTAATGCCTGCCTCTTGTCCTGAAGTTCGGCCGTTTAACGTGACGCCGGCCGTTTAGCGTAACACCGTCTGTTTAGCGTAATGCCTGCCTCTTCTCCTGAAGGTCGGCCATTTAATGTGACACCGGCCCTTTGGCGTAACACCGTCTGATTAGCGTAATGCCTGCCTCTTGTCCTGAAGTTCGGCCGTTTAACGTGACGCCGGCCGTTTAGCATAACACCATCTGCTTAGCGTAACGCTGGCCTCTTGTCCTGAAGGTCAGCCGTTTAACGTAACGCTGGCCGTTTAGCGTAACACCGTCTGTCTAGCGTAATGCCTGCCTCTTGTCCTGAAGTTCGGCCATTTAACGTCACACTGGCCATTTAGCGTAACACTGTCTGCTTAGCGCAACGCCGGCCTCTCGTCCTGAAGGTCGGCGGTTTAACGTGACGCCGGCCGTTTAGCATAATATTGTATGTTTAGCGTAATGCCTGCCTCTTGTTTTGCAGGTCAGGCGTTTGGCATAATGAGGATCGGCTGAGTAAAAGCTTACGGCCGTTTCCCTGTCTCTTACCATCAGCACGCATGAAAAGAACATGATTATGCAGTGGGAGCTGCCACAGGCCCGGGGGGGATATTGTTCTATGAACAAAGGTGTTCCTAATAAGAGTGGGACAATCGATCAAGGAATACCCCAGTTTAAGATCACCATAAGCACCCACCTACTTAGCCACTGTGAATCTGTAACGCAGCCTGTCTGCGAGTAATAAGGCACATTGTTGAGCAGACAGGGCCCCTGTCAGATGCCATAGTTTGTGCATGCAAAAGGGAATTTTCAGGTTTCCCATCATTATGCATGAAATGTGGGCATTTCCAAGCAGCAGCCTAGGATCGGCCCACCGGCAAACAAACTCCATCATCTGTGCGATGCACGAAAGGCCAATCATTCTTATCGGTAGCATAGGCAACTGGCTAGGGTACTATCTTTACCACCGGCTTCACCATCTTGACCGCCAGCCCCCCCGATTTCAGCTGCAGTGAAGCCTGCCTAGGTACCGCATGGGCTCCACTGGCTGCATGATCCGCTTTGGTAGTGTGGCTACCTTCAGAATGGCTGGGCAGCAATGACAGAGTAATGAAATGTGCGGGAGACAGGCTGGTGTTCTCGACCTTAGGTGAGCGGCCGGGCCCCGTGTCATCCTGGCAGGAGCTGGGAATGTGAGTAATGGCGGACACCCGCCACAGGGTGGGAGAGAGGGTAAAAGTTGACGGGCTCCGAAGTCAATAAGCGTGAAGGCTGTTCCGATTCAGCCTCAACCTGCCTCTGCATGTCCCCGTGGGCAGAGTGTGCCGGTGTGGGCGATGGTGGTGGGGTCATACCTTCAAATCAGCAGGCTGTGAGTGTGAGGCCACCTCCGCACAATGAAGCTGCAGACCGGTTCAGGAAATGATGTCACTGGCAGGAGCAGGGCAAGGCCACACATCCAGAGACCCCCTGCCCTGCCTGCCCCTATCCCCGAGTGAGGTCTAATTGCTTTGGGTCAAGTATGTGTTTATAAAAATGTCTTATTCTGTTAATGTCCTTATCAGACTTTTTAAAACACAAAGCAAATTAAACGCTTCACAGTTTTACATATTGGACAATTATACAGATGAGTGAAATTTAATTACCTCATCCAAAGGTAGAACAGCTGGACCCTCTGCTGGTCAGGGCAGCATTCCGGGCACAAATCCCGATCCAGGGGGGCAGACTTCCGAGTGCCATAAAGAGTCAGTGTGACTGCACTCTCACTCACCATTTCCTGCAAACCACCCCCCCACCAGGCCCTCGATATCACCCCCCCAGCCCAGTCAGCCTCCAGGCCGACACCGCTCATGCACAGTGGGGGCCGCCTGAGAGTGATCTCCACTCCCATTAATCACCACCATACGTCCCCCGCTGTTTCTACTGAGGAAAACAGAAAAGCAGAAGCGCCGTCCTTGATCCGTGTCAAGAGCCCCCCCATCCGTGCGGATGATGATAAGTGATTCCTATTGAGTGGAATCGGAGCTGTAATGTAAGCTGGGCAATACCCGGGCCTGTTCCTCCAGCGCCTGCAAACAGCAAGGCATCATGGGAGACGGATTCCCCTGTCGCCTGGGAAACATCTCCGCTCCGTCTTTCCTTTCCCCTGAGAGATCCTGTGATGGCTTTGGGCCATTGGTAACCTAGTGCTGGGTGGGCCACCGGCCGTGAAGTTCACGCTGAGTCTCCCCGTTGGCACAAACAAACGTGGCACAGTTGATTGCGCCTTCTAATTGGTTGACCCGGTTAGCAAAAAGACTACATGATGACACTTTGGTGCGTGACACTGGCCCAACTTGCGTTTATCTCAAGGTGTGTCATATCTCTGATTCTGTTCCGAGGGGGGCACCGCTCTCCACCTGTAATCCCCCCCCCACACTCACTCAGCCTCAAGGCCTTAATTAGAGCCAACTTCAAAGAGCCTGCAGATCCCCGGCATAGCACAGAGTGGGGAGGGAAGGGGCCAGTCCACTGGGACCCCCCCACCAGCAGCCCAAGTACATCCTACCCCAGCACGCGAGCATGAGCCTTCGATCCATACAGCGCCCACGAGGGAGACTCCCCCAGACTTGGCAAATGTACCAGCCTCTCTCTCACCCATCAGAAGTCGGCCCAGGGGAGCGCCGGTTACTGGCCACTGTCCAGACGCTGGCCCTTCACCACGGATTGGCTTGAAGGTTTCATCCTGGAAATGGGAATGCGTGGTCATAATGAGCCTGGCTTGAGGTCGACCGGGCATAACGACTCGCCTCAGCCAAAGGGCGTCCCTGAATATGGCGGGAAACAGAACGATGATGTATTTTTCTGAGACGGGATAATGGAAAGAAGGCTCATTTGCATAAATTAATTAACTAGCCATATGTTGGCTATGAACCGCCAAGCTGCCACGCCACAAACAGTAAATACAGGGCACTCTCCAGTGAGCTCAGGACCGCCAGGGACGAGCAGACAGACCGACTGTCGCATGCCGGCCAGGGTGAGAAGCCGCAGAGGGGGGGACCCAGCACCCCATGCTCCCCGCATTTGACAGACCTGTGTGTCCTGGCAGTTTTCTCTGGATAACTGTCCATGCCAGTTTTGCTGCTCCTCATGTGGACGTGCCCGCTGATGGTGGGATGTTGGGAGCCGAATCCCAGAGACGGGATCATATTCATATGTTCGGCATATGGGGACATCTACACGAGGCATAAACACACACAAATATCTGTAAACACACGCGCAAAAATGCAGAAACACATCTATACACACAATCTGTGGTCTAGATAAACGTTAACTGATCAACTCACTGACCTGGAACACCACACACACAAAACCAGGCAATAAATAACTGCGATTTGTATACTCGATATATAAATAAATACATTTTTATGAATATATAATTACACAAAAGAAAAAAAGATTAAAAAGCAATGAAGTGATTTAACAATGCTGAGGGTCTGTAAATGGAGTCAGTGTAAGGCTCTTTAAATTCGCCTGCAGTAATGGGCTAAGAATTTGGAGATAAGAAGGAATTGGTTTAATTTTGGCAATAATTAGTTCATTTGAGTGTCGAAAACGTTGAGGTGGATTGAAAACTGACTCCTTCCCCAGTGCAATCTGGGAACCTCTGATCCTTTTGAAAGTGTGAATCTGCAGGCTGTGACTGAAAAGACTGGGAATTTTCTCCCGTTACAATTTTTATGAGACTCCCAGCAGCGGTATTTTATGTCCATAGAGTAATATGTGCCCTGATTAGATGGCAAGGGGTCTTCAGTGGGACTGAGATTTGTAACTTTATGCTGATGTAGCCAACACTTTGTTCACAAATCTCACCTCCACCGAGCATATACCCCATGGAGCATTTCATGGGAGATGGTTCCTCTACAATTTCTGTCCTTCCTTCATTTTGAAATTTTCTTAAATTGTGCTGAAAATCAAGAATCTCCAAATGTTCATCTCTGAAAAGAGGAGACCTGTAAAATGTCTTTAAATGACTGAATTAAATGACTATTCTGCCTATTTACAGATAAGATACATCAAGCGTAAAATCCAAGCAGGCTTGGGTGAATCCAGGGTCCGTTCTTCAGAGCTGATATCTCCAACGAGCTGAACTGACACTCTGTAAAGTTTGATACTTAGTGAACTCTGATATTCTGTAGTGTACTTCTCGCATGAGGTGGGCCATATTGCTGATCATTTGGTGAGTATTTATTTGTCTTTTCACTGTCACAATGAGCACAGGAGGCTTTTAAAGAGGTCCTATATATAGGCCTATTGACATGAAGCACAACAAGTTCATGACGGTGGCCCAAAGAGCTCATTCCACACTCTGGGGATGGGTCAGTTATCAGTGGTCAGCCTGTGGAGCTGTTCATTTACTGAGCAGACAGGCAAGAATCTTGAAGGTCTTTGATAAATGGTTCTGCTGCAGGACGATTAGGGGTCACGGCCAAAGATATCCAGAGGATGATCAGCAGGAGACCCAACGGAAAATAGACTCTCAACAGACAGCCAGAAGGAGAGGTGATGCATGGGAGAGACTCATTATACCATGGATGGTTGGATTCAGAAATCAGGGACAAACAGATCTTCTGCTCTCCACATAAAACCCAGAAAGGCTGGTGACTGTTGGAAGGAGACAATACTCCACATTGCTCCCTAAAAAAGCCAGTATGGTGATGAATCTCAGCTTGGCATTCAGCTCCGGACCAAATGCAATACCATCTGACCAAAACCACTGGACCGGAGCGGTGCCACGTGGCCGCATGACTCACACATGTGCTGAGCGTGCGACGTGTCAAAGTTGCTTTTTCACAGTGATTAGTATCAAAGTCCTCCGGATCATAATGCACCCCGCTTTCGGTAAATATTTATGCAAACGTTTTTGTGTAAAGATGTGGTCCCACCGGCCCAGCAGTTCAAGTCAACATGGACACCGATTTCATTCTTTCCCTTCAGTAGGTCCAGCAATGATGCAATACCAAGATAATAATGATTAAATCTGCCGACTGGTGTCAGAATAGGGCTACAGGCCACTCTTCTGGTGGGCCAGATGGCCACCATTTATTTTTCGCTCGCTTTTTGCAAATACTCCAGACTAAATCGCTCAACAACCGTGTTTGTGCGTTGACGTCCTGCATTGTGATTAACGGACAATCCCTGGACACCACCTTTTTGCAAGCTGGCATTGGTGAAATTAAATGTATGGGGGTGCCCCCTCCTACGTGTCTGTTCTCTAATACACACCCACAGATTGGTTTCCTGCCTGGCTTATAGACGCCATCCGAAGGCCTGCAAGGAAATCGTGAAATCAATTGCTCTGTGAAAATATGACTTTATCGCGACCGAGCAGGCCGGCTGGCACACGCCGCTGGTGGCTTCCCGCCCGCCTGACTAATCCACAGGATGATGCATCTCCATTCTTCTACGGATCTCCTTATTGCGGTGACAGAAAGGATGGTGCCGCGGTTCCCCTCAGCTGACCTGAAGAATGCAGCCACTGCGTGCGCTGTTCCAGCACACGCATGCGCCCCGAACGTGTTATCCGATATGAAAACCAACCCAAATGAAAGAGTGTGTTTCTAACCGTATCACTGCAATCACCACGATCTGCTCGGCCAGATTTGTAATCAGATCCAATCTGAGAAAAAAAGGACACATGTGATGAGGGAATATTGAATATTCAGCCCACCTCTTCCCCAAGGCTGGAAGCGCATAAATTGTTTAAAATGCATGGATTTTTTACATAACATTAGGCGCTATATGTAAGTTTTTAGAACGTGGTGTGATGTCACTTCGGGTCACAGAGAACAATATGGCATGATACAAAAGGAGGCCAAGGTACATAGCTGTAACTGAAGTAGTAAAGAAGCCAAAGCCTGAGCCATAAAGATAACACCGAAAGCCAGGTGAAATCACACAAACGTGCCATAAAACATTCACATGCATTCTTTAATATCCATGTTCCTTCAGCAAGACATTTGATTGGTTGGTCCCGCCTCCTCTATAATCTGATTGGTTATCTCTCTGAAACAATCATTTGTCCTTCTGCCCTCAGAACATTTTTCTGTAAGTAAAACTCCCACAATGAATGTGGGAGGACTGTGTCCCAAGCTAGAATAAACACCAGGATCTTTTTCACTGGTACCCGGATAACCAGAAGATGGACAAATCAAGATATAATTCTATCCATGGCACTCAAAACAAGGAGTCCTCTCCTATTCTGTCTGTGTCTGTTCCAAGGATACTTCAGTCATCGGATGCTGTTGAAAACACCCACAATGTAGGAGTTCCATGTGGCTGGATCCGTCACTAGAACCCAAACCCACCTCAGCTCCAATTGCACCCCCAGAACTGAAACTGTAGCTTGCATAATAGCATGGACCCCAGTACTTCCATTTACATATGCCTCATTCCCCAGTTGGTCTGTGGGGGTCTTCTGTCCCCCCTCCCCATCAACACACATTTTTATGTGGCGGGCATTGCTTGCATTGTGCACAACAGCCGCTGCTCGCCCTTGCCAGATGCTCCAAATGCAATGCCAAAATCTAGTGCCTGTTCCCCCATCTGCCCCGCCGTACGTGGGGACGGGATGCAGCACGACGAGGCTAACATTAACAATTCATCCACTATCTGTGCTCATAGACTCAGGCTCCCTGGACTGCCATCCAAGACACAGCCCTCGGAACTCGCCATTCTAGAACATTGTCCTGCTGAATATTCTATCCTTCCACCCATGAAATCTAGTTATGCTTTCAAAATTCGATCAGACATTTGTGAATTAGAAGCGCTGGCTTCCGAGGCAGGGCAAAGCCTTGTTGCAAACGTTAAGAATTATCTTGAGTTACCATGGTTGTTATCTGATCAGTTATATTGCTGATTGACTCCGCGTGGTGTGGAGCGATGCAGGACAGTAAATGCATCATGAGGGACACTCAAGTTAGCTGAGTGTGAGGATGGGAGCCGCTGATTGCTTCCTAATTGCTTGTCATTTGCCTAAGTGCAAAAGGTCAGCAGTGAAATTCCTCCATGTCGTTATGGCTGGAGGTGAAGGACGCTGACAGATGGAGGAGAGTTGCCAGGAACACGTCGGGAATCAATAAACTCAGGCGGACGTGATGTTCGCTAACTCGGGCTCTCTCTGGGGGGCGGGGGGGGGGCACAAGCACTTACGCTTCTGATGTTTCGACTGCCATCAGGAGTTCAACAAATCTCAGATTAACAGAGATAAAGATTTTAGTGGATCTTCACTCAGTCTAGTATGATAAAAAAAACACTGTGAATTTTCACAGAAAGTAATTGCAAAAAAAAATAACGCAATGTTCTTACGCTGACATATCACTTAAAATTCCACTCCATGGTTTTTTGCAATCAGGTCATCAAGCAACATATCTTATTCTAAAAATATGAAATAAAATTTTATAATGTACGGCACTATTGATAACCTAGCCCTTATTGATAAAATCCAGAACTTAACAATGAGTAAACTATGATTTCAAGTCTATTTTTTACTTTAGAAAGCAATTTTGATCATTCAGTATTATCTCAGGTGTTCCCCAAGGATCAATACTTTCGTAATTTAGTGTCCAAAACATTACCAGATTATGTTGTACATTTTGAGGTTGATATTCTGTATGTATCCCAGGACACATGTTTTAGACCAGCCTCAGTGTTTCAAAAATTTCATCTTCCATTTTTTTCTTTTAGTTGCTTTCTGATGAACTTTCTGATGGATTTCTGAGTTCTCCCCATCCAGTGTCACTTAGAAGTGAGCTTCAGCATCCTTCAACCTACAGCTGTACAGTGTGATACGGCCTCAGAAAAGCCTTGCCTATCATGTAACCAAAGCCATAGACCGACTTTACTCAGGTTCAGCCAGTCACCGACATCTTGATCATTTACTACCTAAGGCTTCCTAAGCTAAACACGCTTGTGTAAAATGAGTTCACCTTAACTACAAACTGGTGCAGAGAACTCAGCTTTCATCTCCAATCCACTAGGCTTTCGCTGTGTAATTATACCCATGTAATAAACAGTGGAAGTGCTGCTTTTACACGTTTGCCCGACGGCAAACACCCGACAGAGACACTGACGACACAGAGACTGCGTGAAGCCAAGAGGGACAAAAGCCTCATTCCCTTCAGCTCCTCAGCCCGGCAGGCATTTAAGCAGCTGCATCAGTCCCTTGAGCCTGCCAGGCTGCCTCCAGGAAGGGGAGGAGCTGCTATGCTGCCCCCCTTGGCTATGGATAATCACAGGGGTGGAAAGCGAACCCTGGCCCTGCCCTCTGGCATGAGGGCACAGGAATAATCCAGCTGTGCATCCAGGTCCCGTTCTCTGAGCTGAGATAGGCAGGGCAATCCAGCCAATGGTATTAAGGAGTTTCACGACTTCTATCTTCTCAAAGTTTGATGTATGCCCAGAGCATCTTGTAGGTCAGGATTCCCCAATTCCAGCCCTCCAGGACCGGAATTTTGGATCCCTGCTCTAGGCCATGCTCATCACATTCAGAAGTACCCTCAACCCCACCTAGGCAGACGCCAGCTCCATCTCCAACACCCTCTTCCCACGACACCTCCTGGTTTGGGCACCACATAGATCCTCAAACTCATGTCAGGTCCGTAACCCGAAAAAGTAATCAGCCTCCTCACACTTTAATCCAAGCCTTTTTTTCAGTGGGATCCAGAAGAAAGCAGGAGACATGTTTGGGCGTGAGATCAGCAGACTCAATTGGTAATGAGCTTGGGAGCGAGGAGAATTTCTCTCTCGGTTGAAGAGGACATTTCTGCTATGGGGAAGCGAGGATGTGACTCCCCCCAAAGAATAATTTGACTCTGTGGTGACTTGCTCGGTGGACAGACCCCTAACTTGTAACTTAGCGACGAGATCCACCACCCAGTAGGTGGTAAGGAAAGAGGTACAGTGCATGTTCCACAGCTTGCTTCTGCGGCAGAGACACCTGCCGAATTTACCTAACTGGCGCTTGGAAGCTCTTCCTGATGTATGTGTCCGTCCTGCCTAATCATTCCCTTGTATCCAGTAGTTTGTGATAATATCAAGGGAAAATTCAGTCAGATGTCATCGCAATATTCTTCTGCAATGGAGATAGAGATGCAGGGGAATCACACTGTAGCCAGAATGCCCTCCCTATCCCCATCCTTATAAACACACGTGTTTCTCCATGCTCGCGGGGAGAGGGAGCAGCCCTCCGCTTTTCCGTATGCCCCACCCCATGTCTTCAAGTGGCAAGGGGGGGGGTTGTCACCACAGAGCTGCGGAGGGGAGATAGACGCAGCCGCTGCAAGATCAAGGGGAATCATTCATTAATGCGGCAGCACTGCGTATTTCAGGCTGCAGGAGGGCAAGTGGGAAGGGGCCCCGACGGGAACAGGCAAACGACTCCTCCATGCGGGAAGGGGCCCCGACGGGAACAGGCAAACGACTCCTTCAGGCAGAATGGGGCTCAGGATCAGAACAGCCCTGTTGCCTTCAGAAAGCTTTCCTACGTTGCTGATTTACATCTTTACAGGCCCCTGGAAAAAAAACTAGAGGAATTCAATTCTAATTAAAAACAGCACGCTTCACACAAAATGGTAGAGGTCCGGAAAAAAATGCAATGATTGCATTTCTAATTGCTTAATGTGAATAAATCTAATAATTAATCTTTCTCAGTATTGTGCACTATGGCAGTGAGGTAGAAAGAACAATACAGGAAGGGCTTTCTGCAGGGAATTAATTATGATAAATCGGAATCAGAGTTTGCAGCAGCTGCTGGTTATAATGTTACGCAGACAGGAGGCATCAGGGAGATGCGGGGAGGTGCCACCACAGCCACCTCCTCACCGGCGAGACGTATGGTGGCTGTAGGCGGCATTGTGCATGTGATCAGAATGACAATAACTATTTATGGTTGAGGACACCCTTTTATCTCATCACTGGCAGCTGGAAGTGTCTACAG
This sequence comes from Mormyrops attenuatus, assembly GCA_026777985.1. Taxonomy (NCBI): domain Eukaryota; kingdom Metazoa; phylum Chordata; class Actinopteri; order Osteoglossiformes; family Mormyridae; genus Mormyrops; species Mormyrops attenuatus. Next base: position 19,207,739 of record JAODKC010000039.1, on the reverse strand, counting down.
TGGTGAGACTGGTATGGGGTGGAAGTGGACTAGCTGCCTGGGAGGTAGATTAAGGGTCCGGATGCTTTTGCATGTGGACATGGTGTCATGCAGTCATGTGACCCTGTTCTCATGTGACATGTGATGCAAGTGAGATATTCTAAGATATTACACTAAGGTGGCCATGGGGAGTGTAATAAGAACAGAGATTAGCACATGACATTTTCACAGGATGGTATCGGGCACGTGGACAGCTCACTGGCAATCTGTCACTGAATTATGCAAATTCAAAGGACAGGAACAAATTTTAATGTCACTAAATTAGCCACTATACTGAATTACATACACTATTTGCATATTTATGTTGAATATATCGGCCTTTCCTGTGTAGTTGCCCATTCGATACCCATTTCCATGGATTTATTGAGGCACCTACTAGTTCCTTAACTTCATCATTAATGCCCTGGTTGCCACAGAAACGCAGAGCCGCTTAAGCCAACTGCAGTGTTCAGCAGTGAGTTATCGCTCCAGCAGAAATCTTATGAGGTATCAGAATAACAGAGCTGATTAAAATAGAGGGAGACAGCCATCCATAGCCATGTGTTCAGGACCTGACAGGAACATGCCATGTTTTAACGGTCAATGCTGCTCATTAGTCCCTGGATAACCAACGGTAGGTGAGGGATGTAGAATCGATCCCGATACACAAGAGAAACCACAGAGTTTGCTTAATAAACACGTTGCTCACACCGGAGCTCATACTGTAACCTTGTTTCTGCTTTCCATCCTACCTGCTTTAAACAAGCGCAGTTTTTGAAATCATAGCTAATTGAGTCAGATGAGGAGGGAATAGAGATTGCATTCACACACTAAGCGACTCGCATTTATGTAGCTGCCACGGTGATGCATCTTCACGCTCTCGGTCACCACCACATTTTGCTCTGTCCCCAAAGTCGTTAACTCAAAAATAACCAAGGGGAATGTTGGAATGCTGGGTAATTTTACAGGAGACACGTCCTTAGACATAAATATCTCTGAATAACAGCTAGTTATTTCTCCTATAATTTCTAAGGTTGTTTGCCAGAAGTTATAGTGTATGGCTGTCTCTTAGAAATAGTATGATATGAAAAGGGCTGCTCTGACTGGTCAGTCCAATTGGATGAAGGCTTCATACTTTCCAAAGTGTTAATAAAGCTTCGCGCCTCGGAGCTTAACAGCAGTGCCGTGAGTTGTGGGGGACCCAAATATGCTTGGCACCCGAAGCGTGGCAGTTAGACAGAGACCAACGAGCGTGCCAGCCCAGCCGGCCCAGCACTCGGCCGTATTCAAACCGCGGAGAGGCGTGAACCTCCAAAGGAGGCTGGCTCCACTTTCCGTACATGGTAAAAGCGTCATTAAAATGAGAAGTCAACGTTCAATTAAAGTTTACACGCAGGCGATCAGAGCTACGCCGCTCTGCCTACACGCTAAATAATGACACGGCCAGACAACATCGAAACACGATTGGGCTGTTAATGTTGGAGGGTGACGCAGGCTGATTATGGAAACTCAGAGCAGAGCCGAGTGCACGGAAAGTTATTTAAGAGCACAAGCGTTCAGACGATATATGTAGCAATAAAGCAGTTTGCCCGCCTGTGAATTTACGGCTAAATAATTTGACACAGTATCTGGGTAACATAATTAAATGTTGCCTAATTTATGGCTCAGTATATCAGCCTGGTGATTCTATACCGACCCGGGAAATTAAAGAGGGACCTGTTCGCATGCAGATCGATTAAATAAAACAGTTTCGAAAATGAAAGACATGAAACTGTGCCATTTCCTCGAATGCCAATGTTCATGATTTGAAATTAATTACATTACAGATGGAAATGAGTCTCTAAATCACGCGACAGTTGTATTCAGACATACTGCTATTCTGGAGTGAAATTCTTGGTTAGTAACATGATTAACGTGCGTTTGCTACTGGAACGCCGCAAGGTAATTATCCAACAGGAGAATCGGCCTTAGTGAACAGTAGCTGGATGTTGTTTTGCAGGGAGTGCAGGCGCTTTTGGGTCCACATAAAGTGTCCGGTTCTGCCCGGGAAGTGTATAATCTCGTTTTACGGCCACACTTTTCACCATCATCATCAGAAATATGTGCGCTGTCGGCCTTGTGAGCTACCCTGTCATCAGGCTTCGGGTCATTCGGTACGATGCGAGCTGAGGAATCTGCTTCAATCACATGTTCTCTATGAAGACCCCCCCTTCTGCGACCCCGCCCACCCCAGGCCCTAGGCCTGGAAAGTATCCAGGGTGCTGATTTATCAGGGGCCAGGGGGACCGCCTTCTGTGAACCTTTTTGTGCACCTGGTGCCCGGCGGGGCAACAAACTGCTTCGTTTGGTGGGGGGGGGGGACTGGCACAAAGGTGGGACTGGGTAGCTGGCCCATTTCCATGAGGCCAGAATGACTTCAGCAGGAGGAGGCTATATAGACGGCGGCTGGCCTGAGGCTCCTTCTCACCATATATGGGCCATTTGCAAGTCGGCATCACTGAAAAGACAGGAGCGTGTTGGGATGATTAAGGTACGTACCCAACAGTGTGTCATTTGTGGGAATGAAAGCGATGCTCATAAACAGCGAATACAATTTGGGTGAGTGTCCACCAGAACACAACGGAGGACGTCACTCCATAATCAGTCTCGGAATATGTTCAGACGTGCCACAGAACAGATCACAACTGCCATTTCTGTGAAAATCTGTTATGTTCCCCTCTGTAGAGTACCTCCAACACTCCAAGTATGTGTGTCTTACCTGATAAATGACAGTAATAAATTCTTTATTTGCCATTTGCACAGCAACGAGTCCAATGGAATTCTTCTCTTCGCCAATCCGACCTTTTGCTCTCCATAGCTTGGAGATCACAGTGCCAATGTGTGGCACCTCTGGAGCTGGGTGTTAAGTGCCTTGCTCAAGGGCCCACAGACCTGTGATGCCTCTGCCATGGCCGGGACTTGGACGGGAAAAGGCGGCAATCCACTTGGTGGCCCCAAGAAAAGAGGTTTATTAAAGAAATTGAACACGCTGGGGAAAACAATGAAACCAAAAGGACCCCCAGGGGCAAAAAACAGCCAGGGAAAACTACAGAATTAACTAAGAGACTAAGATAACACAACCAGGGAAACAGAACTAACCAGGACTAACAACAAAAGTAGGAAATACATTTAAGGATGAAACCAAACTAGGAACGAGAACAGGCAAGGGAACGCAACGTGAGCATCGGTAAAGCACAGAAAACTGGAGCAAACAAAAAACAGGTGTAAGACAATCAATTAACCAATCAACTGAGGCACAAGAACATCGAGAAACATGTGTAACCAGTAAGACTAAATAAACACGGAACTAAGAGACATAGAAAACACTGAAACTAGGAACACTAATCATACACTAGAAATTACTACAAAGCTTAACTTGGAAGTTATCTTGGAACAAAAATACATGCAGGGAAAACCTAAGACTAAGGGAACCAAAGTAGAACAAACATGGGGGAAACGGAAAACCCAAATAAATACTAATAATCAGATGAGGCTAGACAAGACCCAGCCTCAAACCCACAAGCAGCTGGTACTCTGTTTAAGCCACACACTCAGCTATGTGGCAGGGGGCAAGGGAAACACTAGGGGCTTAAGGGACAAGCAACAGGGAGGAGAACAGGATGGCCAGCACCACCTGCTGGCCAAACGGGGAGGAGACACAAAGGGCAGGGACTGACAGTACAGACCATGACACAAACTGGCAATCTTCTGATCACAGGCACAGAAACTTGCTGAACCACTCACCGCCCCCTATTTACACCTACACATTACACCTGTGCACCTGTACCTCTGGTGTACTGTCTAACCCAAAGGGCATGACTCCATCCATCTGTGGAACATGCTAGTCTCCATCACATAAGGAAACCTTGATTATTTCTTGAGCGACTATTGAATTTGGTCACTGTGCATTGACAAAGGACAAGCAGTACACTTCATTAACGCCGGTAGGGGGACGTGAGCCCATCTCATGCTGATCCTGATGTCATTATCACGGTTATGAACCTCGCCACCTCACGTTATTATCTGGACCACCATGCCAGGGCTGTAATCACCTTCCCAAACCAGCTGCCCTCCCCTCCATGAGGAATAGCTTCCATACAGGGTGGGCTTTTTCATGGGAAGGGTCAGACAGGAACAATGCTGAATAAACACACACATAAATAAAGCTGGATAGGGAGGAAGCTGACATCTCAATTAAATTCCCTGCATCTAAGGCTGCTTTAATTGCACTTCAGCTGTCGTTATGTATATTTTTTTGCCTGCATTCAAGATCTGGTGTGAACTGGTTTGGGGTGGGCCAACAGAAAACAGTGGCCTTGCGTTCACTCTCACGGTTGTGAGCCGTCAGATGTGGAATCGCAACGAAAACAACCACAGGCATCTTCTCGACATCTATCGATTGGCTGAATGTTCACAGCTCGTGTGGAGGCATTGTTCAAAACATAGCCGCAGCGTTCAGCTAATTAAAAACCCGTCATTTCATCGAGACAAGGTCATTCATGTGTCTCTTGGCAGAGTGTTTTGGGGACTGTCCATGTGTAGAGCCATTATCGCGCCATAGTTTATATAACTGAAAACTAACATTATATAAACCGAACACTGATAGCACCTTTCTGCTACTGCTACATATCGCTAAGTGAATTCTGACAGTTAATGATATCCGTGTATCTGGAATTTATTATGTAGCTTATCCATTAACAGCACAGGTTCTAAAAATCACGAAGTATCGACTAATTCGAAGGCTCTTTTTCTGATAGCTATGGAGCCCCACGCAAGTATGTCGACCATTTATGGTGCAAAAACACACAAACAGGAAAGAAACCCCAGGACAGTTAGTCACCGTACCACCAGCAAGGTCTCTGCCGCGCATCACGCCGGGACACTGAGACAGCCGGAGTTTGAGGACAGGCACCTTCACGTCCTCGGGAACCGCTCGTGTCAATCAAAAGTTTGAGACAGACATGAATGATTCAAATCTGGAAGGTGGCACACACTGTACTACTTTTGACAGTGAAGAGAGAAGTAAATATTTCACATACAGCTCAGAGAAATGCCACAGACTCTCAGCTTCTGAAACATTATTTTGGAAGATAATAATCTGTTCATTTTCTGTAGGGGCCCCTTCGGACGGATCTAACGTCTGATGAAAAATAATGGGTACAGAAGACAAACAAATTTGGGTCAGAGAATATTTACAGCTGCAAAAGGGAGTCTGAGATATTCCTTGACAAGGGGGTCTGTCTGCTAGGGAGCAGGGTGGGGGAGGGGGGTCAGTGTGCTGTTAAATTAACTATCGAGCTTGTTGACGTTTCACAAAGGGGGGCAAAGGCTGGTGGAGATGGATGTGGATGAAGCAAAAGGATCAGGCAAAGACACAGAGGCAAGGCCATAGGAAGACATGAGCACTGCAGCCCTCTGCAGAGAAAGTATCAGAAGGCAGTAGGTGCATCATATCGAATGTAACCCACCGGATCAGCGCAACATAGAATTGCATCACCTGAATTAGCTGGATTTTCTGCTAGAAGGTCAGGGCGCGAATCGTCCCACTGCATATAGGTGGCGACGCTGAGGCTTCAGATATTACTTTGGCCTGAAGGTGCATGTGTACCGTATCAGGGATGCCGTTTGATGGTGTGGCAGTGTTTGTGATTATAGTGTGATTACATGCTGAATTATTAATGCAGCTGCACACTGATGCAGGCCCAGACGGGGCTGCAGCCATGCACATTCAGTATTTCATTTTTTTCACCTGTGGAGGTTTCTCCGTGTGTGTGGGGGGGGGGGGGGGGGGGGGGTGGGGGGGGGGGGGGAAGGGGACCGCG